>OU343223.1:249664781-249845933 GCA_910596185.1 Chrysanthemum makinoi
TGACCCCGAACGCGCTTCGTACGCGCATCAAATAACATCTCCCTCGAATACACTACTATCCTAAAGCTACAATTCACACAATAAACACAACGAATGGCCTAATGTGCACTCAAAGGCTTTTTGTTATTTAGGACGTTCAAGCTCGCAACAATGAAAGAATAAGCCAGTTTTCCTTACTCTACCAATTAAGACAAGAGACAACCTAACAACAATCAATAACTAGGTTTCATAGATCTAAGCAAACAAAAAAGTAATTTAGCTAGACATGTTAAACAAGCAAGCATACACACAATCAATTGAACATGGGGTAGACATAATGATAAATTGGATAAACAAACTTAACTTGATGTGTAAAATAGGGTATGGGACCCTAGAATACTGTCCAAGTCGGACTACAAGTGAGTTAGGGTTTGTTCTCCAAAATTCTACCTCTCCAAAACAAGAAAAATCGAATTATATATAATCGCACAACGTCACCTTTTGTGACGCCATTGGGGGTTTCGTTTGGGCCAAGTCATCGTTGGGACGGCGTCAGTTTAGATGTGTGACGCCGTCAGTCTTCAGTAGCGACGTCTTCTGAATCTTGGATCTTGGGCGTCTAGTGTAGTTTTTGTGAGTGACGCCGTCAGTTCAGTAGGACCAGAAATTCGCGAGCCGCGCGCACTTTTGATCAAGTTCCTGTAGAACGACGTCGCCTTTTGGTTGGGACGCCGTCAGGTGTGCTGGATTGCCTTTGATCTTGACTTTGTCATTTTCTTCATGTTTTCCCTCCTTTTCGTCCAAATATGCTTCATTCCAGCATTTTGCTTCCAAAATACCTAAAATGAAAAAGGAACGATTTTAAGCAGTAACGGATATAAAATGTGTCGATTTGAAAATGGTGATGATGTTAATTTTAGAGAGAGAATGGTGATGGTGTTTGATTGAGATTTTTTTTTGTGGAGGAGTTTATGAGATTTGAGAATAGTGATGGTGGTAATTTTAGAGAGAGAAGTAGAAATTTAGAGAGGAGAAAGAGATAGAGATAAAGTGACGGTGGTAGTGATGGTATAATTTTATTGATTAAATACAATTGTAGTCCCTGTTGTACCAGTCTTACCACCAAAATAATTAACCAAACAATGAATGCCCATTTGCCCTCATGCAAGGCACATGAAAATAACGACGTTGACTAACACAAAATTGGTCAAGGGACTTGTCTAGAGTATAAAACCCAAGTTTTGGACTCCCAACGATGAAAAAGGCAAGATTTGTCCCAATGTGATACGCAGGTACAAGTTTAGGGACCAACCGTGTATTTTAGTCTAATAATAATAATAATAATAATAATAATAATAATAATAATAATAATAACAACAATAATAATAATAATAATAAAATAAATAAACCTCTTTTACTATCAATATAATTTTTCATTTTCACTTTTATTGTTCTTTCATTTTACCAACATTACAACATTAATATCCCAAACAAAATCATCTTCCATTTCTTTAAAAAAAAACTCACTTGCTTTCAACATACTTTTTCTTTTTCGTATTTTTTCATTCATTTTACCAACAATTACAACAATAATATCCCCAAAAAAATGTTTACACTTATAAATTACGGAGTAATATTTCTATATTTTTAATTTGAGCCATCGTATTCAATTTCATCATGTGACGGTTAGGTTGCTTCTACATGTGATTGTTATATTTGTTAAGAACATATAAAATAAATGAAAACCATGGATGCAACATAAAATGAAGAAAATGATGAATAGTTGATTTTGTCAGATATTTTATCATTTTAATGTTATTGTACAAATTGGACATGTTACGATGTATTGTGAACAAAATCAAAAGAATAGATTTGGAAATAAAAATTTGCGGATTGGTATTAGAGGGTGGCAGAGTGTGTCAAGAGGGTATTCTTTTCTTGGTAGAGAAATGATTATCATGCATAACAAATATGCCTAAAAGCATGCCTAATAACAAGATTTTGACACATGACAAGATTGATATTGAATGTCTAGAAAGAGAAAATGACAAAAGCATGTGTCAAATAATAGATGAGTTAGGCACGTTTAATTCATGTATTTTAGGCAAGGTTATAAATAGCGTGAGGCGTGACGTGACAACATGACCAAGCCTCACGCCTTAGCGGACAAGGAGAAGCTTTTGCGTTTATGGCATGGCATACGGCGGCACAACATATAAAAATTTCTATATATTTATGTCATATTTCATATATATCGAGTTTACAACAAGATGTGACATAAGACGACATAACACGTGGCATGGCGGCATGACCAAATCTCACTCCTTTGCGAGGATTTTGCGCGCCTTTTAAAATCATGATTTTAGGTTTTCGTATCATTGCTCTTCTTGAAATTAAAAAAAAAAAAAAAAAAATCCTGGATATGACAATATATCACAAATGTCAATTAACTTAGAAACAAATGCAAATTTCTCAAACATATTATTACAGTAAATGTTAGGGGTGAGTATGGGGCGGTTTGAGGGTGGTTTTTGGCTAAAACCAAACCTCGACCGAAAGTTTGGTTTTTAAGCTTTCTAAAACCAAACCCCGCACCAAAGATTCGGTTTGATTTTGTGGGTTTTTGGATTTTTGCGGTTCATTGTTTTTTTCTTCAGTTTTTTCATTGGAGTGCCATATTTTCTACACGTTTGAATTCACTTTTGCAAACTATTAGCGCATATCAAAATTTTATGTGTATAAGTTGAATATTTTTTCGATAAATAACAAGATTAGATAACATGTATATATAGATGAGATGTATGAACATATATGAAATTAAAAAGAAAAAAAGAAAAGAAGAAGAAGCTAACTTTACGAATTTATGATAGCATTAGCTAAATAAATATGTGCTACGAATATATAATACACGCGTCTCTTATTAATAGAACTTTTGTGATTATTTGTATCAAAATTAATGTATATATTTTTATTCCTTTAATGAATCATAGTATGTGTTAGTTCGGTTTTTCGGTTTCATGTAAAACTAAAAACTGTTCAAAATTTTTGTTTTTGTTTTTGTTTTTAAATTAAAACTGCACCATCGGTTTTCGAATTGGTTCAATTTTAAAAAACGGAACTTTTAATTTTTTGGTTTTTGGTCAGTTATTCGGTTTTCTTGCTAACCTCTAATAAATGTATGCTGTTTTTTCTTGTTCAAGTTTGGCCTCAACATGTATTTCTTTATAATATTTTTTATAGAGGTGACAAAACGGGCAGACCGGGCGGGCTTAGGCCCAAATGGGCACTGCTAAACGGACACTGGCCGAATGGGCTCATGTTATATGAATCGCTTTAGAAAAGGCCCATAACGACGAAATAAATTTCTCAAACGTGACACCTCATTTATATTTAAAATTCAAAATATTATATCTATAAGTTTTTTTAAGAAAATAATTATAATATTTTCAAATTAAGAGAAAATATGTGCTCGTTATTGCCCATTTAACTTTTAAATAAACAATACATGCCCGTTTTAAAAAAATAAAAAAACTAAATATATTCAAATCTTTTACAAATTAAGCTATTTTTTAATCTTGAGCATAATAAATTGACACCTTTAATTTTTGACACTTCTCATGCCACTAAAAAATGTACAAACCCAACAAAGTTTAAACCTTTTTAACTTTTTAAGAAAAAGAAGAAAGATATATTATTGTATGCATAAAAAACAGAAACACAACAAATAAATAAATAATAATATCATTTTCTTTTTGCATCAATTGAAGCCGTAGATGCTTCTTTCTTCCAAGTTCATTCATTATTACCAAAATCAAAAGCCCTAATTATACAAAACCCTAATTTCAATTCAGAAATTGGTAATTAGGGTTTCGTTATCAATCTAAAAAAAATGGTATGTTATCATTTCATATTTTCAATTTTATGTTTTGCTGTAATTTTTTTTAATAAATTAGTAAACTTTTTTGATAGTTATGAGTGATTTTAGTTAGATTTAGACGGTGTTTGGTTTAGGTTTTAGTGTATTTGAAAGAGCTTGTGCTTGCTACGTTATCAGCTGATGAGGTTTAGGGGAGTGTTTGTTTTAGCTTATTAGCTTTTCAATAGTTTAATAAGACGAAAAAATAAGCTTAAACAAACACCGCGTAATTACTTCTGTTAGATTAGCGCCTTCAAAATGACTTCTATTTAGACTAATAAGGTGTAACGTACACACCCCTCTTAGACCATCCGTGAGGGTCATGCGTGAAAACATCTTTTTAGGCATCATCACGCGTCGAGCATCACTATGGACCCCTCCCTTTCACGCGTTGAGCATCAATTTTGGAGATGGTTGGTCACTTTCTTGACCGGACCGTATATATATTTTTTTTGTGCGTGTGTGTGTGTTGTGTGGTATGTTTGTGTGGTGAGTTTGGTAGTAACCACTACGGGGGTTCGGTGGTAGGAGTGGATGCTGATGTGGCGGTGGTGGATGTAGTGACTATTTCATCCGGTCTTAGTATAGCTCTTTTCATACAGTAAGCATGCGCATTTTGTCTACTAGAAAAAAGAAAAGAAAAGAAAGTTTGACTATAGTTTATTCTTCGGTTTTTGTTTGTGTTTTAGCTGTTTGGGGGACGACCCTTTTTGATATTTAGTAAACTTTTAAGAAAAACTATTCTCGACCCGCAGGTCAGACTTAGATTCATGCTGAGTGTATATTTGACGCTTTTGAATTGTAATACATCCAGGCAGGCGTAGCTGTAAAAGAATATTTAGTTCCGTAGAAATGTTCCCTGTCCATGCATGAAGTTAAAAGTAGCTCATTTTGGTATTCAACTAGTATTATATAATAAGCTAACTAAATATGTGCTGGGGTTGTAGCTCCGAAGTACTCCGTATTTTCTTTCTATCTGATACTTATAACGGAGCAAGTTGAGTAACATCTAGCATATGCTGCAATTTATCAATCTAAAAACTTTTATTTTCATTGTCACTGGCAGAACAAACTAGGAAGAGGGCATCGCGACAAGATCCAACAGTTTGTGACCATCACTGGAGCAAGGTGATTCGTTTTGTCAGATTTGTTAGTTTGAATTATATGTTTATATTATTGTGAATTCTGAGTAGCGAGCACCTTTTGCTATGTTGTAAAAGGTTTTTTTGGTAGCTCACTCTTTCACCAACTTGACATACACTCGTACTAGCGCGCACACACACAAATAATTCATGCAATCATGCCTCTTGCTATTCCGAGCTAATTCAAAAGTTCTATTGAATATACAGTGTAGATTTTTACGGTTTGCGGATGCCATAAAGATGGAAATGTTCTAGTTAATAAGATTTTAATCTACCAATTTCTGCTAATGGGTTTAGTATCTCTTAATTGATACTGTAATTGATTACAGACTTTACTGTTGCTTGCTTGATTATTTGTACCTTATTTCCCTTTGTTCATGAATACAGTGAAAAAGTTGCTACTCAGGCCTTGAAGGCCAGTGATTGGCACCTGGATGGTGCATTTGATATCTTCTACAGCCAGCCTCAGCCAAAATCATCATTCGCAGATACACGACATATCGAGGAGTTATACAACAGATATAAAGGTACGTTTACTAATTCATAGGCTGACAATTTTGATTCTTGCATCTTGCATTCGAAATGACTTACATTTACAGGAGCTATATTTTTTGTATTATAAACTGAGTGCTTTATGTTTTATCTTACTTTTGTAGATCCTTATGCTGATATGATTATGGCTGATGGTATCAGCAATCTATGCAATGACCTCCAGGTAACTCCAGCATGCTATGTAGTTTCGATATTTTTGTAGGAGCTACTTGGAAGCTAGATTAAGATTTAAGAACAAATGCTAAAATGCTAGTTACAGTTTGGAGTTTATTACCGTCAAAAGTAAAGCTTCTTGCTGTTTTTTTCTAATTGACGTTCATGTCACTATGTTAATACTGATTGGTGCTCTCTTTCTGACAGGTTGATCCTCAAGATATCGTAATGGTATGTCAAGATTATATGAAAAGATCATCTTTTAGCTTTTTGTACAGTGAAGATCCAAACACAAGTTAATTTGGAGAGCGTAGTAGATAACTTAATAGAAGTGTAAAGGATATGTAAAAGGCCCAACACCTATTTGAAACTTACATATAAACTTTCTATGAACTATATACTAATTTTTAGTTTTTGTAAAAATGGAGATCTTTGATGGACATCTTGACTAAAGCTTCTTTTAAAAAATCATATTAGTAGACTGTTGTTCTGACCGACACATTTGGCTGATGCAATTTCAGCTAGTTGTTTCGTGGCACATGAAGGCTGCTACAATGTGTGAATTCTCAAAGCAGGAATTTGTTGGTGGCTTGCAGTCTCTCGGGTAAATAGAGTTTGATTTATACCATATTTTCTGGATCAAAACTGATACGTTATCAAGTTCACTGAATTTCATTTATAAACTTTCCTAACAGGATAGATTCACTGGAAAAGTTCCGTGATCGGATACCATCTATACGTTCTGAGCTGAAAGATGACCGTATGTATCGCACTTTAACATCCACTTATCATTAGCTTAATATTATAGCTACAGTTGCTCCATAGATCATCTTTATTTGGTGTATTTAGTCCATGATCCTAAACCGTGAATATATGAAAATATAAATACTGAGATTACTGGAAATGTTGCACATCATGCTATCGTGTTCTAATCATTTTTTTTTTCTTATTTCAGAAAAATTCAAGGAGATCTATAATTTTGCATTCGGCTGGGCAAAGGAGAAGGTAACTTATGTGGCATATTCTATTTTTCGTATTATAATGAATTCATTACCTCATGTCCGTAATTTAACTACTTTGTGAGATGAAACAGTTATGCCGAATAAAGTCTACGTCATGTTGTAAAAACTTTTAACTTCATGTGTAATATAGAAAGTTTACCAACTATCAGGCAACTTTTAAAAAAAAATGAAGTTTGGGGGTTAGCATAAGGCAAGTTCTTATAAAGACAAGGTTAATATAAGACAAGTTTCAGAACAATATATCAGATATTCAGATTATTAAACAAAGTTAAAATCAAAGGGGGAATAAGAAAACTTATTTAGACTAGAAAAGAAGCTATTAGACCGGGTGTAATGGTCACTAAACCCACCACCTCCACGTCAGCGCCACATCACTATTCAACACACCACTAAACCCACTACCGAACAGGTGTAGTGGTGACCACCAAACCAAACACATAAAAATACCCCACAACATACCCCACAATATACCCAACAAACACACACAAAAAAAAAGTGCACCACCAAACCTTTGCCTCTTTCTTCCTTACACGCCTGGTTATTAGGGGGGTGTAATAGGGGATGGCGCGACAAGGTGGTTCACCACCGGTGGTGGTGGTGGTGACCATTACACATGGTTTAAGAGAAAGTTAGAAAACTAATGTTGAGACACACAAGTTGTATGTGGCACGTGCCACAGGTGGCCACCACATAGGTCCGCCCCTGTATACATGTGTGTGTATGCTTATTTCCTGAATGATAACAGTTAAGGAAGTTATCTGATGATTCTGATCTATAACAAACTACCTTGTTCGTTTGTGCTAATTAATTCTTTGCTAACTTGAAGCAGCGGAAGAGATATATTTGTTTACATTCTATAGCAATTAGACCGCATGGCTCTGTCATTTGGTACCGTTGATTTTCTAGCACACTTAATATTAAGTTCCTTGCCAACACTCAAATAATTAGAGATCATTCGTAAGTACTGACTATTTTGGAGTTTAATACCTCTTAAGCAATGAAACTGCGATTAGGGCATGCATCTCATGAACATTGATGGGAAACCATTGATTTGGAATGATGTATACTGTAACACTCTTGCATGGTATTATGACCCGCTAACTAGGAGATTTTAGGTGGCATGGTCTATTACTCATAATGTGCTTGTGTTCTATTATAATTTCAGGGTCAGAAGTCTCTTGCACTGGACACAGCAATCGGAATGTGGCAGTTGCTGTTTGAAGAAAAACAGTGGCCATTGGTTGAGCATTGGTGCCAGTTCTTACAGGTAGCCTAATATTTGAACACATTTACTTATCTGTCTACTGTTATCACTCGTCAAGATGGGCAAGTGTTTTGTCTAGCTATGTCTATAAAGTTATTATATTTTGCCTTCTTTTCCTTTTTCAGGCACGGCATAACAAAGCTATTTCTAGAGACACGTGGTCTCAACTGCTGGAATTTGCACGAGTAAGATCCAAAAGCCAGAGTCCCATGACTCTGCATACTTGCATAAATGGCCCATATATGCTTTGTTGTTTTAAATTTTTTCTAAGTTATCATGAAAGCTAGAGGCGGAAAATTGTGGCTGTTGGTAACACATCAAATCGAGTAATCTTTTGTAGGGTTTGAAACGGGCTGGGACTGGTTGCCTGAAACACTTTTAGCCCAAAAATTGCTTTCTTTACAGATTTAACGTATCAAATATGATTACACAGCTCATATGATTTCAATAATACTAATAATCTAACCTTTAGAACAAAACGACCGAGTTAGTGGTTTTAGGCATTAAATATTTAAATATATGCTTTAGCCGACTTTTGACGGGTCTTGATTCAAGCATTATTTTTTTATAAACATCTTTTACTCGTTAAAGAATAGAGATAAATGTCTTATAAATTATTTGGAATTCCTATTTCAAAACATGAAATGATGCTTTTCCCTTTGTTTCGTTAATCATAAATAAAATTGTTATGCTTGATGTATATCTGTTCATTTTGCAAATATAGCTTTTTACTTGCTGGTATGAAATACATGGTACGATAATGATTAATGAAGAAGATAATTGAGCCCATCTCTACTAAATCTGCATTTGCTCACTAAACATGAATATGCTCGAAATTTAGGTCTACACAGTTTTCTACTTCTGTTTCCCACAGAATCTTGAATAAGTTTTTTGTTATTTCAAGCTTTTGTATACATCTTATGCAGAGTGTGGATCCTACACTATCAAATTACGATGCTGAAGGTGCCTGGCCATATCTACTTGATGAATTTGTTGAGTACCTAAAGGAGAACAACATAATTCAACAAAAGGGTCGTGTGCTCGATTTGCTTGGCCACATCTGAGTGATGATTAGGGCCAGAGTTGGCAGTCCAAATGAATAGGTTACATGATTTGGCTAGTTCTATTTGGTCTCGATGCTTGATGTGCTCTGACCAAGTAAGCCCCCACATTGATGTTATCATTCACGAAACTAGATATGTGTTAAACACAAAGAAAATGGAACGGTTCATCGCCATTGATGATGAATGGTGTGTTATATGTGAATTGCGCAAGTCCATTAATTGCTAGTCTTGTTGAGATTTTTATTTTAGTATGTAAAAACGTTTGGATTGATTGTTCTTTTTTTGCTCGTGTTCTCGTATTCTCTTACATTTTTGTATGTTATGTGTGTTTCGTCCTAATTAATCTTGCATCAATATACCTTTTTAACAAGTAAATTAGCTACTGATGGTCGACCTTTATTACATGATCTATGGCTTATTCATACCTTCAACTGGAATCATTGGTGAACATCTTGTCTAATAATAAGATGTAAAGATATTTCTGGGCTTTGTGAATATTGTCCACTTGAGCACCAAAAGATTAAATGATCTAAAATGACAGTTTTGTGTGGAACAGTAGCAATGGCCTTTGTAAAATGGTTAAAAGTGTCAATTTTAGTAAAAAGAAGTGGCAAATAAACATTTTAACCTTGCTTCTAGACGATTTAGAAAAACAATGAGGAATAACAAAAGATGAATAAATAATATTTTTCATTTTAGCCTGAGGCAGTTGTTACGCATACCATTAGCCAATTTTTACCCTTTTTGGCTTACTTTTTACTCTCTATTAATATCATAAGACACTTTTATTAGTTTTTGTTTTGTATTTTTTGTTTTTTATCAGTTTTTGTTTCATATTTTCTGTCAAATTTTATAGTTTTGGTTCCGTACTTTATGTTTCGCAATAAAAACAAAATTATAAAAATAAAAACAATCAAAAGATTAGGAGGTATTACAATCATTTTAGAGATACCAATAACCTATCCCTTTATAAATTAGTTAGCTTTTATGAAATTTCATTGTTAAGAAAAGTTATTTTTAGGCTTGATGTATTTTCATGTATGGAGTTTATTAAGAGTATTTTAGTAATATCGGTATGCTTAAAAGTTCAACAAAGTGGTTTTGTTCATGATTTATATTTGGGAAAATGATGCTTACGTTACGATGTAAGCAATTGCCTACAATTTCTTTGCACAAAATTTAAAAAATATATAATTTAGTCCCTGTAGCAAGTCCTTAATACACGTTTTCTCCCTGTTCCTCTCATTTTTTCAAAAGAAATGTAGGCAATCGTCTACTGTTGAAGTAAAAATATGTCTACCTAAACAAGCAATAATCCTTCGGTCGTTTCCTCGAACAGCTCTCCGGATCAGGACCCTTCAGACTGTTACATTACGAGCAATACCGCCCATGATATCATGTAAATGTATCATTTCATGATATTGAAAGTGGTTCAATGAATTTATTTATTTATTTTATTTTATTTATTTTTTGAATGGTGCTAAAGTTAATAAATGTTTGTTCATGACGCAGGCACCGCTTACCGCCATAGGACTACGCCACGCCGTTCGACGCTTGGTGGTGATTACGCTGACACGCCATCGTCCGGACACCGATTTTGAATGCTTTCACCGTAATTTTGCTTCTTATAAATAGCGCTGGCTATTTTTCATTTTCACCACCGTAAAAATTCTTCTTCCCACGCTTTGCTTTTTCCTGCCAACGCTTTGTGTTCCTCGTCTACCGCCAGGCATACTTTAGTCTCTTCTGTCTTTTTAAACTTAGGCTATTTCCATTCCTTTCCGGTTAATATGTAAGAACCGTCCGGATCAGACTTCGGCCGACCTCGCCTCGAGGGTCCATCGGATCCAAAACCCAAATTCGATCAAGATAAGTATACTTCGAACATGAGTGTCGAGGGTTTGAATTGGGCGATACAAAACTTTGGGATTCCCCTCGATCTTCATCCGAGGCTCCCTCCGCTTGATTTTACTATGGGAGATTTAGGAGATGATGCAATAGGTTTATATCTGGAGTATTTCATGGAGGGGGGAATTAATGTTCCATTTTCTACCTTTCTTTTAGATGTTCTCCACTATTATAAGGTTCATATTTCTCAATTAGTGCCGTTGGGTTTGCATAGGGTTACTCTTTTTGAAGTGTACAGCCGTAGCTTACATGTTATTCCCACGACTTCACTTTTTCGTGCTTTTTATAAACTACATAAACAAGGTCATTGGTTCACCTTTGCTAAGAGGGAGGGTAAAAACCGTCGGGTCTGTTTTAGGGAGATTTTATCCTGTTTGAAAGGTTGAAAACTGATAAGGATTTAAAATGTACACTTTTGAGGGGTCATTTAAGCCCTTAATTGATCACTTTTGTATTCGTTACTACTGTGGAAAACTAGAAGGGGGGGGGGGGTTGAATAGTTTTGCCGATTTTAAGTTAGTTTTAAAATCTTTAGATTCGATATTATGTGAAATCGTATGGATGTAGAGAAAGTATAGATCTAATGATAAAGCAAGTAAATAAAGTAAAGCAAGGGATAGAAATGACACAACCGATTTATAGTGGTTCGGCTACAAGAACACCTTCCTTACCCTACTCCACTCCCCGAGTCACCTACTCGAGAGTTCAAGCACTATGTCAACAAACTCCTTCAACTTGGCGGAGAAGCCTTCACAACGTTGCTTACACCTTTTTCCGGTACAAAGCTAAATACCGAGTCCGTAACACGGTGGACCAAACCAACACGACTATTACACAACAAATATGTGAAATATCAAATACAAGATCTTCGCTATAGAAATCTTGCGGAGTGACAAATCAATCAAGGACCCCTTGCTTGGATGACTTGTAGAATGCTCATGATCTCGCCTTAGAGAAGGACCTATATGAGGATCACAAATAGAAAGAAAGAAGAACAACTCTCTAGATCAAGTGATCTATATGTTAGAAGAGAATGAGAGTGTATGAGAGATTAGTAAGAAGAGGGGTGAGTTAGAATGAAGAAATGGCTCTCTATTTATAGGCAAATTTCTCCTCTGTTCCATGGATCCCACGGATCCCTTCCACTTGGGATCCGGCTAGTGTAATCCTAGGGATCCGTGGTACGCCTCCTCTTTTGTCCATGGGTTTTTTGGCTATGGGTCATGGGTTATGGGTTGGTCCATGGGTTTTCTCTAGATTCAATGTATCTAGGTATACATTGTATCAAGTCTACTTTGGTATGGGTTTAAGATCCATGGGTTATGGTCCATGGGTTATGGTTTTTATCCATCCTAATAAACTATTACAACAAATGAATTATTACATTTTTATATATAAATGGCTATATGTAAATGCTTTACAAAAATAACATGTATCCTTATAATTTGACTTAAGATAACATTACATTTGTTATCAACAAAACACAAAGAGATCGCAAAATATTAATAAAGCGTTTTTGGTTTTATTTGTATTAACAATATTCCCCTTTTTGTTGATGACAAAACATAATGTTATGATGAGTAAAACTTAAAATTAGATGTAAGTTTTGAAAGCCCCTAAGTTTTACTTCTTCTCCCCCTTTTGTGTCGAAACAAAAGTTAACCCATCGGAAGTCAGTAACTCCTAACTCCCCACTTGACGGTAGCTCCCCTTGTTTAGGGCGTCAAGTGAAGAAAAAAATAAAATTACTATCCTAAAAAGAAAGGTTAGTAACATGCTTATATAATCTTGTGGTTTGACGAGAATCAAGATTAGGAGCCAAGGTATGTAAACAAGGCCTTAAAACAAATTGTAGTGGTATGTATGCCACTTACAAGCATGTAAAATAAGAACAAGACTTGTTCTTGAAAATGACTTCAAAAGAAAAATAATACTAAAAGTAGAAAAGTAGTAGTAGTGATTCCTTCCATGCTTGCATAAGGTTATGGATGGAGATTTTGATGAGTAATGGTATTGATGCGATCAAGGATGAGGTTGAGTATGAAACGCATTTCTTCTATTGCAATTTCCTTAGTGGATTGGCAATGTTCACAATGTAAATGATGTGGGTAATGAGTGCGGAAGTTTTCCGGTTGTTTGATTTGAGTTTTGCGGAAGTTGTGGTGGAAAAATAGGGAAAATATGGATCAACAATCCTGGAATGTTAATAAGTGGTGGTGGAAAAGAACCTAGATGTTCTTATAATGTGATGGGAGCTAATGGTGGTGATGTTTCAAGATCTTGAAAAATAGTATTTGGAGATGTGGGGGTGTTGAAAAGACTAATTCTTTTTCTTTAGGTTGGTTAGATCTTGTTGGAGTCTTAAGGAGTTCCAAAAGAGTTATTTTAGGTGGTGATGAAGTTGGTGTACTTGTTGGTGATGAGGTTGGTGCTATAATGGAAGCATCTTGTGGTGAATTATTTGTTGAGGATGAACCATTTGAGGTTGGTTTTGCTAAACAACAAGATCGGATACTAATCCGTGCGGATATCCTAGCATTTGATTGTGGTATTTTGGATGGTGGAAGTACAAAGGTTTGGATATCATGATTGTTTGTACTAGATGATTCTCTAAAGGATTTTTGGATGACATGATGAAGTGTGTTTGTGAGAGGAGATGGAGTATGCAAGCATTTTGGGAGTTATATATATAGAAAAACAAAGCATTGTAATTAATGCTTGACCCAAAATGTGGATTAAAATCTAATGATTAGATATGAATTCAAGGCATGTGATTATGAGAACACAAGCATTAAAGAGCATACTCCCAAAAATGAAGCAAATGTGGATTTTTCATCCAAAGTGAAAAAATAGAAGGTAAAACACTTCCTGCCGGATCCCACGGATCCTTCCCTTGAGGGATCCGTCCAGCATAAAGGCGGGATCCGTGGTGCTGGTGTTACAGGCAGCACAAAATTTTCCTTTGGAAAATTTTGCCTAGTGTGTGACTATATGCAAACTATTTGGAGTTTCGGTTATCTCGACTCCTAAAAAGAAATAGAAAATAAACTAGAAGTATAAAACCATCCTATTGAGATAACCCGAAAACACATATTTAGTACATGAGTACGTATTTTTGTGTTATCAATGCTCCTATTTCATTGTTGCTTAAATGAATGTACCCGAAAACACATATTAGTTATGTGTCCCCTTTAGCATTCAAAAGCCATGAGATGCAATGAAAACGGGTTTTTTACTTTGTATTAATAATGAAAAAGCGATTTGTCCTAGACGTGAGAAATTGCTTTTGTGAAATTGATACGGGAAGGTATCATCCTTTTAGAAAACATTGTGTAAAGTAGAGTTTTATTTTGAAAAATGTGTATGTAAAAAATATATAACTTGAAAGCTATAAGTTGAAAAAACTCATCTTGGGTTTTGAAAATTCCCGTATTGTTTGTGAGTTGTGCGTGAAATAGAAATCCTAGACTCAGAAAGAAGAAGGCTAGTGTTTACATACCTTGTAGAGTCAATAAAATTACGACGTTTGTTCCATTAGACCAAGACCAAGACGAAGTAGGTTGAATTGTTCCCGCTTCAACGGTTTGGTGAGGACGTCGGCTATGTTGTCTTCGGATGCTACCTTCTCAATAGAGATGTTCCCCTTTGAACATTGTCTCTTAGGAAGTGATGACGAATCTCTATATGCTTTGTGCGAGAATGCAATACCGGATTCTTGCTTAGATCGATTGCACCTTTGTTGTCACATAGGATGGCTATGTCTCTTAGATGGATGTCGTAGTCTACTAACGCTTGTTTCATCCATAGTGCTTGTTGGCATGCTTTGCCGGCGGAGACGTTCTACTCGGCTTCGGTTGTTTATATTGCAAGTGCCGTTTGTTTCTTAGAAAACCATGATGTTAAACAACATCCCATAAAAGTACATACCCACTTGTACTTTTTCTATCAACGTAATCACCTGCATGGTCGAATGCATATACAATTGTTAGTACTCCCGTGCCCTTAGGATACCATAATCCTAATTGTGTTGTACCCTTAATATATCTAAATATCCTTTTACGGCTTCTAGGTGTGATGTCTTCTTGAAACCTAGCACATAAGCAAACACTAAACATGATATCCGGCCTATTAGCCGTGAGGTAGAGAAGACTACCAATCATGCCACGATATTTAGTATTATCTACGGATTCTCCGTCTTCGTCTTTTGTGAGTTTGGTGTCGGATGACATTGGAGTCCTAATTGGTTTTGACTCTTCTAGACCGAATTTCTTTAACATCTCTTTGATGTATTTAGATTGATTGAAGAAGATACCATCTTCTACTTGTTTTATTTGTAGACCAAGAAAGAAACTAAGTTCTCCCATCATACTCATCTCGAACTCGTCATGCATGATTTTAGAGAAATCATCACACATGTCTTGACAAGTGGATCCGAATATAATATCATCTACATATATTTGTACTATGATTATATGTGACTCTCTTTTCTTAGTAAAAAGTGTGTTGTCAACTAACCCCATGGTATAGTTGTGTTTAACTAGAAATGACTTGAGTCTATCATACCAAGCTTTTGGAGCTTGTTTAAGACCATAAAGGGCTTTCTTTAATTTATACACATGTTTGGGTTTTTCAAAATCAATGAAGCCTGGAGGTTGAGCTACATATACTTCTTCATTTATGACACCATTTAGAAAAGCGCTTTTGACATCCATTTGATAAAGCTTTAGATCATTAGCACAAGCATACGCAAGAAGTATTCTTATAGATCTAATCTAGCCACGGGGGTGTAGGTCTCATCAAAGTCTATTCCCTCTTGTTGTTTATACCCTTGAGCAACGAGTCTAGCCTTGTTCCTATACACTACTCCGTTTGCATCTAATTGTTTTTATAAACCCATTTGGTTCCTATTATGGTTTGATTACTAGGGGGAGGGACAAGTGTCCTGTTAGGAATTAGAAAATTCTATGTTAAAGTTATTCATTACTTTGGTATAAGTCTAAGTATTGGCAAAATTAGGCGTGTGGTGAATTCGATATTTAGTAGTTTATTTTATTAGTTTTGTAGCGTGAGCGCTAAGCTTGGTACAGCTCGTGGAGGAAGGACGGTCTTTACTTGTATCCCGATCCCATGAGGCGATAGGAGGTCGTATTTCTTGTAATATAATACCCTTCCCATCATGGAAGGGTGGTGCTTTTCAATCTAATATTCTACATTTTGTGAAGTAACTCTCTACCAAGAAACACCCAACTCTCTAACTTTCTCTCTCTAATGGCAAACATGTATTTTGATCTCCCAAGACCACCCGAATCATCAACATAAAATATTGGATCCTATCAATTGGTATCAGAGCCGGGTTATGTGTTTTGATGATATTATGGTCTTCGTATCATCAATAATTTGTTATTTATTGTCTTAGTATCATGTGTCAACTTTTTCTTTCTGCGTTTTTGATGTTTGTCCAAAATAAAGTCTTTGTTTCCTTGAATTAATATGCGTGGTAATCAAGCTTATCGTCCATGATGTTTTGTTTACTTTGTGACTTTTCATGTATACTTTTGTGATCTTTGTGGGTTAGGTTCGTCATTCAATAGACTTTTATTGAGGATAAAGTTGTCATATTTCTTGTGGTCAAATAGGTAAAAGTGATGCTTTTATGTTTTTTGTGTGTTGACAACTTGGTCGAAAAAGCCCCGGTCATAACATTGTTCTTAATAGCGACTTGTTCTGATTGTCAGAATTCAGGTGTATAGTCAACAAGTCAATGGCGGGTTGGTTCTAAATCTGCTAGCAACTTGTCTTTACAAGTTAGCGAGTTGTGGTAAATGATAACTATAGCGACTTGTCTTTACAAGTGCATATACTTGCAACTTGGCTAGCGAGTTGACCCTAGCGAGTTGAATTTGACCTAGCGAGTTGGGTTAGCGAGTTAGGTTAGCGAGATGAGTTAGCGAGTTAGGTAGCGAGTTGCTAGCGAGTTGGTTATGTAAGTGACTTGACTCAAAGACTTTGACCTAGCGACTTAAACAGAAAAGGAAGAAGAAGAAAGCTACGACCCGCGACCCACAACTAATACCATGTCCAATTATCTAAACTCAATCGACCTATCATCAGTCCATATTAACAAGAATGAAATCAAAGGAGAAGTATACCACAGCCACGAGACCATGTCTAACAACTCACAAATCTGAAACCCAAACACAACCATCATACCCTCTCATTCACTCTTCAACAAACTTCAAGACTCAAAGAACAAAATGAAAACATCTAAAGATCTCAGATTGGTGTTCGAAAATATTAGCTTCAAATCGTTCAAAGTGTTTATACACCACCTCATCATAGATCAAGATCATGTGAAGCCTAGCTTCATCTCTTTTCTTTAATATAATGAAATAAATATAACAAATCTGTTACTTTATTCCATTGGTTCGTTTACTACCTTAAACATAATGAATTAACGACACATCAAATGAAAACCACCTACCCGAGACCAAAGCGATCTTGAAGCCGCTTTCTTGATTGAAAATCTCATGGGTTGTGTTTGTTAAAAAGGGTTGTGATGATTTTGTGATGAAGATGAGATCGGTTTTCTTTTGAGACGCATTTAGGGAAGCTTTTTGATGTGATGGTGTTTGTTATGTAAAGTTAGATGAGAGGCGTAACATATTCTCATATCTGTTTTGAGAGGATAAAGTGGTAGGTACGTATTTGTTTATCGATGTGTTTTAGGGTTATGACAAAGTGTACTTCTTAGGGTTAAATGAATGACTTATATATAACCGGACATAAAGGAGTTATTGGATCGAATGGGTTTGCTTGGATATTGGATCACGAATCGATTATGGAACACTTAAGTTGCTATACGGGCTGATGCATCACTTGAATCGATGGGCGTTGTGATTAGCACTAATATAGAATGGACGCTATAATGAAATCACAGATTGTTATCCGAATTTTTTTCTTCATTTGGATTTAAAAACATAGGATACACATCTTTGATATTAGTCGATTATGAGTGGTATTTTTGGTATGGTAAAATTTTCACGAGGGATACAAATTCACAGCTTGAGCGAAAAAGTGAAAAATGACTACGGAGTTTGTGTACGGTTTTATTGAAGTGACTTTATCTTCAGATGTGGTCATTACTATTAGCCGATGAATCAATGGACGTTCAATTCCTGCAATTCACATGAGATATTCGACGCCACAATATGTCAACGATACTTCACAGTCTAAGCAAAATCTTCTAAGAATCGTTAGCGTCAGGTCATGATTTTTCAAGATGTTTGCTTATGACAAGAACTTGTCGTGCAAATAGTCGACATTTTATGATGCTTAGAAAGTTCAAACCATCATGGGGAGAAACGTGTACTTTTATGTGTTACGGTCAACCTCCGTGGGAAGTAGTATATACTACTTGACTTAGTATGGTTTGTGAAATTGTCTACATTTGGGTAAAGAATTGTTCATGGTGGAGAAGAATCGTTGAAGAACCAATGCATGTTCCTCTAAAACAGATATTCACCAATACCAAAGTTGTCTTAACATTCAAGTCGACATTGTTTACGGTTATATCTTGATTTTGTAAAATCCCGCGAAAGAACCTATTTCTCGGTTTAAATCATAGACTTGTAAAATCCCGTGACAATGGAAACATCCTGGTATTAGTAAAGTGCATTTCCGGATCTATCTTACGGTTTATTCTTGGTTTTGTAAAATCCCGAAAAAGAAACTATTTCTCGGTTTAAACCATAGAGTTGTAAGATCCCGTAATGATGGAACCATCTTGGAGAAGAGAAAGTGTAATTTTGGATCTTTCTTAATGCTGATGCTACGGTTTCTGCTTCAAAGAAGGGATAAAAGGGTGTACTTCATGAATTGGGTGTGTGTTTGAATTTTCTTCATGGCAATTTGGTTATTACATGGTTTACGGGGTTATGTGCTTTCAACCATGGTCAGGATGAAACCATTATCAAAGTTCATTTAAATGTCAAAGAAGGCTAGATTTGAGCAGTTTAGAAGATGTGACAACGGCGTTAATTCAGTATTATTTATTTGAGGTTGAAGTGAAATATCATGGGCGAGTGTACTTAGTATCTGAAGGAATCGGGGATGGTTGGATGAAGATTCTTCATGATCCTTGTTCGAGCTTATTATCAAAAACGAAGACTTGGAAATCTAGTTATTGTTGGGTGTCTTTTACCTTTTCTTTTACCACTTGGGGAATTGGGCTCATACCACCACAAAATAACTATCACTTTAAGGAGTTACGTTGTAGTGCTCAGTGTCACATTCAATTGTGGATTTTCAAGAGGTGATATACGTCTAATACTCGATGGTTGGTTGGTTGAAGAGTATAGAGTACTTAGAGATTCAAATGGGCATGAATTCTCGGCACCGCTCTTTGTTACATATGTGCAAGTTTAAGTCATGAGTTCGGGTTATTCTACTTCAGGGTCAAATTCATCATATTGGGTTTTCTCCATCAGTTGTCACTACAAAAAGCCTACAGAATGATAATGGGATTTATTACAAGTTTTGCCAAGAGATTGAAAAGAGAGAGATTATGACGTCTGTTCTCATCAGTTCAGGCCTCGTTCTCTAAAGAAAAGAAAAGTGTACGTGTCAGTGCGCTTTATCTTCTGAAGAAGAGAAATCTTCTTATTATGACCATTCTCATCAACATGCTTCATACTTTTTCCATGCGCTTAAGTCATCAAGTGAACCGGGCTACCACTGATTGTTTTCTCATTCCACGTGCTCGATTATAATGAAGATGGCGACATCATGTGCTTATTTTTGCGGGAGAGAAGTGTGAATAGAACATTCGGATGATTTTCACTTATTAAATCAAGAATGGCAACTCCGTATGCAATTCTTGAGGGGGAGAAGAAAAGTGTGAAATTACTGCATGGTTGATTATTATTTGAGAATTTAAATGGTCATACGGCTCTAAACTCATGTAAGAACCGAGCTTCTTCTTATCGGGTAATCTTCACATGGAGTTTCTTCTTAAGAGCCGTTTGTTGACATCTTCACAAGCTGATATATGAGTTTATTGACAAAGTGCTTCCGGTTAATGCTTCACGTGCACATTAACATGATGATTACGAACAACCTTCTGTTCTTGTTTGATGTGATTGTTTGCTTGGTGTTACCATTTTGTGTGTTACGCCATGTTGGTGATTCTTTGATTTCCTTGATGAAAATCTTTCTGTTCTTGTTTGATTGGGAGGATCTTAATTAAGGGGATTTGCAAGATGTAAGTTAATTGGGATGCTTTTTGGTGATGTTCTTGTGTTTTTGGTGAAATGAAGATGTTAACTATCTATTCCCCAACTGGACAATCTTGAAGGAGGTCGAGTCAGATCGGTTCTACATTTTCTAGTACATGTTAGAAGACTAAAGACGAGTTGCATTTAACGATCTAAAGACTTCTTCTTTATATGGGCATTTATCAAACAGATTGTCGGTTTAGGGGAGCACTAATTGGAGAAAGTTATAAGTCGATTCAATTCCCAATTAGACTTGCTCATATTTTTTAGCGATGACTCCTCGAGACGCGTTGATATTGACTATTGTTGGACATTTGACACAAGGTGATTACCGAATTAATCATTTATCACTATTTGAGATTGAAGTTGACTTTCACAAAGGCGTGTTCTTATTTGATAACTTGCTCGGGCTTAAGAATTTGAGGTGAAGACTTGGTTTATCTAGTTACCGCAGGTCGAGGTGGATGGTTGAAGACACGGTTAACTATCACTATAGGAGTTACTTTGTTTTACTCGATTGTCACAGCATATGACGGTGTGGATAATCTCGAGAGGTGTTATTGTCTCATACTTTGTTTGGGTAATGAGTACTTAGAGATTTGCTTGAAGCATAAATTCTCTACAATCATTCCATCATTAGGTGCAAGCTTAAGATACAAATGTGGGGAAGTTGACTTCAGTTTCAAGTATGGTATATCGGTTTTCTTCTTCAGTGGTCACTTCAAATTGTCAATGAAGGTTGATATAAATTGTCCAGAGAGTCCTTCAAGCATGTTGATTCTCACAAAAACTTCAAGCAATCTTCTCAACAAATTTCAAGTATTTGGGCTTACAAAGAGTTCTTTGATTCGAAGTGTCAAAACCGGCAAAGGCGTAGGAGACTCACATATAAACACAAAGCGAGTAAACTTGATGAACTTAACTCTTCTAAGTAATCAAGACATCCGGAAGACAAATGTTATAACCGCAGAGAAACTCAAGGTTTGACTCATGGCGAGTAAACTTGATGAGCTTAATACTTCTAAGTGATTGAAGATATCCCGGGAAAACAATTGTCATGACCGCAGAGAAACTCAAGGTTTTACTCATCAAGGCTTTTGGTGTTATTATTCCAACTACGTGGGGGAAGTGATGTTAGAAAAAGTTTCTGAAGATAACAGAGGTACACTAGTATGTGGTGATTTCGATGGTGTCGCAATGATCGGGGGAGAGATTGTGTACATTGGGGATGCTCAGTGTTTCACTTGAGTGCTTAATCGATGATTCGAGATATAATCACTTATTCGGTAGTTGACATCCGCAGAGATTGTCACCGCAGATAATCGGTGACTTGGCACGCTTCTTCAATGTTATCATTTATTCATTCCTTGTGTATTGGTATACTTCGGATACTTGAGCTTCATACACATTCATCGGGGGCGAAAGATGTGAACATAAGGGGAGGTGTTCTACATTACCCTCTTGATGTGTATTCGGGAGAGTTCTTGGATATTGGTGTACTTCGGGTTCTTGAGCTTCATACACGTTCATTAGGGAAGAAAAATGTGAACATGGGAAGGTGTTCTTCATTCCCCTCATGAAGTGTATTTGGGAGAGTTCTAGAGCATTATACTAAGAGACTGACTACATCTACTCAACTACTTAGGGGAAGTGTTCTCTTGACACCTTTTGGAATGGATTGCGTCAGAATTCAGTGGTTATGAAATTTGAGAAGATTATTTATGAGTGGGATGATACGTTGCTATTCTTCTAGATGATATAACCAGAATGGAGATCCTTGATTATCGTTCTTAAATGGAGCAGTGGATTTTATGATAGTGGTGTGCTTATCTGTGCACCTGGCTAAGGCAAGCTTGAAATAGAGCTTCGAATCTGCTCATCTAATGGATTTTGGTTTGGGGAAGCTACCAAAGTCTCTCTTTCTCAAAGGCTCATATTCTCTTCTATTCAGAGCCTCGAAGCTTTGGTGGTGAATGTTTAAGAGATGATGACTTCTATCTTCTACAATGCTTGATATCCTTATCTCGGTACTCGTATCATCATCTTCTTTTACTATATCATCTATTCTATCCTTGTATATATTTTTCAGAAAAGCAAAATACAAAATTATAAAACCAGCAAAACCAAATACAAAAATAGAAAACCAACAAAAGAAAATAGAAAAATATAAAACCTTCAAAAACCCATAAAAATCAGAAAATTTCAAAATACCAAAATATGTTTTCACATGACATGTCTTACGTATCGATAACATCTAAAGTCTTAGAAATGTCATTCAATAATGGCACGGGACTTTAGATGAAGTTCGAGCAGGAGGTGTAAATATTCTTTTCTAAACATGTCTCTAAATATGGCTTACAGTTATTTCAGACTGTAACCCGCGCTTCAAAAATGGCTTGCAGTTACTTCAGACTGTGACCCGCGCTTAAACCACGGCTTGCTATCATTTCAGATAGCAACCCGCTCTTATAAAGAAAGGAAAGTGTTACGCTAAACAATTTTCAAATATTTCGTGCACTTATCCTAAAACAATTTAAGGAAAGTATGTCGAAGGATTGCTGTTCCTACACAAATGTTTTTCCGTCTAAAATTCTTCAGAAAAATATTTGTTGTATTTCAAAATGGTGGTAAAATGAGTTGCTTGAAAATCAATCAGATCGAGTTTTCAGATATTAATTTTAAAAACTCAATCGATGCCTTCAGCACTTTTAAAACTTTTCAAGAAAAAGAGTCATTGATTGAGGGGAAGAATATTTTTCAAATTTATATCATCTAACGGACTTTCTTAATCATCCTACGTGCTTATCTAAAAAATATAATTGCCTATGTTGAAGGACTAGGTTTCTAGGATATGATTGTTAGGTTTAGATGATTATAGATTGATGAACATTATTCCCATGCCTTATATGAACTGATTGATATGTTGAATTGACTTTTATTAGTCGATTGCTGTTTGGGTGATGTCGACCACCATATATCTGTATGTGTGTTCACTAACGTATGCAGGTATATTGGTATAAGAATGTTCCCGATCCGGATCCCACATATGAATATGATTGGATGCCGAAAGGAAAGGGTAACTATATCTTGGGTTGACAAATGAAGAAACGGAAGCTTAATTGGACTTCTATGGAGAGTTGGCATAAATGCAGCGTAAGAGGTCTCACTGCATCAGCAGATGGTTTTCTTCTAAGTGATTGAAGAAAGAGAGCTTAATTTGACCTCAGTTGGCATTCAAAATGCAACGTAGAAGAAGTCTCCTTGCAT
Organism: Chrysanthemum makinoi; assembly: GCA_910596185.1. Taxonomy (NCBI): domain Eukaryota; kingdom Viridiplantae; phylum Streptophyta; class Magnoliopsida; order Asterales; family Asteraceae; genus Chrysanthemum; species Chrysanthemum makinoi. The sequence goes on from OU343223.1 coordinate 249,688,321, forward strand.
CTCAGACGGTTTTCTTCCAAACCCTACAGCATCAACAGAAGCTTCTCAACCACCTAACATATCTTTGTGCAGGATAATTGTGATGATACCATTTTTCTAAAACTTTGTAAAATATTGCTTTTGAAAATGGAAAAATATTGTTTTGAAAATATATTGGACTAAATTTTGAAAATCACCGGACTTCATGTTATCAAAACCTAAGTCACTCAATTATTGACTTGTCATCGATTGAGGGAGAGAGTGATTTAAAATATAATATTTTCAAACAATAGTTCTTCATAAAAGTTCTGGTTTGTACGTTAAAATGTGGTGATCTAAAGATTTAATGTTATGTCATGGTATGATTTTTCTTTTGAATCAAGGTCTTTCAAAATGAAATTTTTTATGTTCTTGTTTGATTGTGAAATTGTTTTGTTTTACTTAAAGATCTCTTAAAACAATCATACCTGATACTAACAATCTTTAATGTCTTAAAATGGTCCTTATCTGTCATTTTTCAAAATTAAATCTTGCCACGTCTTTCCTAAAACTTTCTAAATGATTTAAATCAATTGGGATCCAAAACCCTAATTGGTTTGAAATTTTTGATCAAGGGAGAGATCGTGATTTAAATCTCAAATCTGTTTTAATGGAATCGGTTTTAGTCCTTTATAGGCACTCCTGCCTCCATGTGCCAAAGGATTTCAAATATACAATGCACATGTTGAGGAGGAGGATTTATCCAAAAACCAGATGAGTATTTAAACAAGGCCACATTTTCTCCCATGTTTTCTAAACCTAATTAAATCACTTGGGATCCAAAATCTCAAAGGGTTTGATATTTTGATCGGGGGAGAATTTGTGATTTAATAATGAAATTTGATAAAAGGTGATCGATTTGATGAAATTGTGCAGGCTGCTCTCTCATATGTGCTAAACGCTTTCGAATCTAGAAGCACATATTGAGGGGAGCAAAACCATCGAGGTACAAAAGTTTTTAAAAGAGATTTTAAAGTACCTTGATTGTGTTTTCAAATGGTTTTCTTAATGGATTTTGTGATTGTGGATGTGCTTCAAAAGAACTCTTGCCTCTATGTGATAAAATGTTTTAAAATATCCTATGCACATATTGAGGGGAAGAATTTTACCAAAGAAATTCAAATGGCTTTTTCTAAGGAAATGGTGATCAAGAAATTATTTCAAAGAAATTATTTCAAAGAACTCTTGCCTCCATGTGCCAAACAAGTTCAATATCATATGCACATGTTGAGGGGAGGTTTTCTAAATGATCAAAACTATTAAGGTACAAAATGCTTTGATCTCGTATCACAAGTACCTTGATTGTTTTTCCAAATGATTTTCAATTGGTTTCTAAGAAGAATGAATTGTACCAAAAGACCGACCACTTTACTTTATGCATGGTGTTATAAGGATGGTTAGGTTAGGTATTAGTTCCCACGATCCGCTAGAACCGGAGGGATCTTCCTGTGGACAATCCACTAGATGGTGTAGAGTCCTTAGGAATATTGAAAAAAGGAGAAAAATGAGAATATGGGAAGAGTGCTTGGACTGAGACGAGCTAATCTTGGAATTAACCCAACAAGGTTCTAGTTATGAAGTCTCGTAAGCACGGAAGGGGTTGAAGAATGAAAAAGAACTGAATGTGAAAAGGGTGAAAAGAAATAGCCCTCCATCAATTCAACCTTAGAAGCAAAGAAACCGGGTTCAATACATATGCTCTTGGTTGTTACTAAGGCAACACTGGTATTGAAGACAGACGTCATGGACCCGAGGCGCCTTGCACTAAACTTCCCCAGCTACTCAAGTTCCTCTTAAAAGGGCTTGTTTCATTCTCACGGGAACCGACATTATCTATCGACTTTCTCTTAGAGATTGTTGATATTGAAGAAGGAGACCCTCTCCCTAGTCTCCGCACAGGAACCAAATGTGCATAATTGAGTCTAGAGCCAAGAGATCATCCACAATATCTCGTTAGGACACTAAATTCTTGAAGTCTTGCTTTTTCACACAATGTAGAAAGTAAGTATATATTAAGAGTCCTACGCATTATCCTTGTGGTATTGCCAGAACATCCGAGTGATATGTAAAAATATTCACAATGAAGATGGAAATCCTTCTAGAGCCAACATCAAACAAGCTCTTGGTGGGTGACATGTGAGATCTTCTCGTAAGATCAAGCTTGTGACAACTGGATAGAAACAATGGGGAGATTCACTCGTGAATCAACCTTGGTCTAGGAATGGAATTGACGAATACTTTTGGAAAAACCGTTCGGTGTGCAAATCTTCTTTTCTCTAGCACATTGAATGTGTATTCATGGTTTCAAATACAAAAAGTATCTCTGATTGAAAAAATGCTTTTGGAAAAACCGTTCGATGTGCAAACCTTCTTTTCTCTAGCACGTCGAATGTGTACTATTTTAAATACAAAAAGTATTTTGATTGAAAATTGATCTGTCTCATAAAACCTTCGTCGTATTGCAAAACTCTTTCTTCTAAGCAATACGCGATTGTTTTTCAAATCATTTTTCATCAATCAGTGAATCTCAATTCGCTGGTTCACTCACTCCGTGTTGTCTTCTTTGAGACGTTCCGGTTTGAGAACAGCTAGAACAGCTGCGAAACCCTGTCAAGGAGATTCCTCGGAATCCTACCTGATCACAGGCAGTACTTGTACTGATCAACGGGAAACCGTGGGCCGTGTACTTCAATTCAACGAAAGTGATCAAAGACACTTTCGTGTGTTTTATTGCTAACTTTGTTTGCAGGTACATTTGGACGGTTGCAGCTGATCAGAATTGAGGAGTCATTCCAAAGCCGCATGCTCACAGCATCCACACCTAATTTGAAGAAATCATGACTGGTGCATATCTACATAACCTGGCTCAGATATTTCTATACTATGTTCGTGTTGCGCTGATGCAAATATCTTGAACCAGTAAAAGCTTCCGCTACTCTGATGGAAAGATGTCATGATTCAAAAGTGTGAGCATGTCGGTCCAAAAGTCACAACTTCACATGATGGCAACACAATAAAGGGTGATCCAGAGATTTACTGTGGCTGATGATCTCAATGAAAGCTCGAAGATCATCAAAGATGTGGATCAGTTCAAAGACCTCCACTCAAAGTACAAAACTATGCGGACTTTGAAGAATCGCTACAAAAGCACAAAGATTGCGGAAATGAAGAATTCATGTCTACGAGCTCAAGAACAAAGACAAAGATAGAATGCTAGGATGCAAAATGTATTTCATGGGGTGACCTCCCTTAGGGGGAGATTGTTAGGAATTAGAAAATTCTATGTTAAAGTGTCGGTCACCCCAATTATAAGTCTAGCATATGTTAGCTCGTAGACGTGTCGGTAGTTACGATATTTAGTAGTTTATTTATTAGTTTGTAGCGTAGTATAGCTTAGTGCAACACCGTGGAGGAAGGACGGGTCTTTACCCACTGTATCCCTGATCCACAGGCCGATAGGAGGTCGTATTTCTTGTAACTATAAATACCCCTTCCATCCATGGAAGGGGTGGTGCTTTTCAATCTAATATTCTACATTTTGTGAAGTAACTCTCTACCAAGAAAACACCCAACTCTCTAACTTTCTCTCTCTAATGGCAAACATGTATTTTGATCTCCCAAGACCACCCGAATCATCAAACACATAAATATTGGATCCTATCATGTCCAAACATCATTAGAAACAAATTGATTTAGTTCTTCTTGCATAGCCATTACCCAACTTTCGTCTTTTATGGCTTCTTGTGTATTCATAGGTTCTAAGGTTGAAACGAAACAAAACAAGCTACTTTGGTTTTGAACTTGAGATCTTAATGTTCGTTCGTTTAGTTTTCCTATGACTTTATTTACGGGGTGATCTTTGGACTCTTTAATGTTTACTATTTCATCACTTACAGGTTCTTCTTCTTCACTTATCTTTTTCTTTATTACTATGGCTTCACTTTCTATAATCTCGTCATCGACAAGAGGTGGAGAGGGTTTGGGTGGACTTTCATCAAATTTAATATTTAATGACTCTTCTACCTTCATTGTTTCTTTGTTTAATATGACGTAAGCTTTGCTATTTGGTGAATAACCTAAAAAGATACCTTCGGTTGATTTAGGATCAAATTTTGTAAGGTAATCTTTAGTGTTAAGAATAAAACATTTACTACCAAAGACTCTAAAATGATTTAACGTAGGCTTTTGCCTCGAAGTAACTCATATGGAGTTTTTCCTAAGATTGGTCTAATCAAGACTCGATTGAGTATATACGTTGAAGTATCAACGGCATTACACCAAAATTTTGAGGTATGGATTGTTCATTAAGCATGGTTCGACTCATTTCTTGTAGAGTTCTATTCTTTCTTTCTACTACCCCATTCGATTGTGGAGTGCGTGGAGCCAGAAGTTGTGATTAATACCATTAGCGTCACAAAAAGCTCTGAATTGCACTTCATTATCGAATTCCCTACCATGATCCGTCCTAATAGACACTATGGGACTTCCTAGTTGTCTTTGGATCTTTTTGCTTAATATTTCAAAATAGTTAAAGGTTTCTGTTTTGTTCTTTAAAAATTTTGTCCATGTATACCTAGAGTAGTCATCCACTATTACCAAAGTGTAGTAGTTGCCTCCATAACTTTGGATAGCGGATGGACCAAATAAATACATATGTAGTAATTCTAGACACCTAGTTGTGGACACCATGTTTTTAGCTTTATGACTCGAATGAGCTTGTTTTCCTATATTACACGATCACAAAATGATGTTCATATTTTAACTTAGGTAGATCTCTTACTAGATCTTTGGATGATAGCGATTGAAGAAGTCGCATGTTGGCGTGACCCAATCTTCGATGCCATAAGGTTGAAGTATCATCCATAGAGGTAAGACATAATTTTTCTTTAGGTTCATTACCGATTTTAATGACATAGACTCCATGTTTCCTAATTCCTCTTCCTATGGTTATGCCATTTTTAAGAATCTTACTACCGGTTTCGGTAAAAAGTACATTGAACTTTTTATCACATATTTGTCCTATACTTAAGAGATTAAAGTTTAGGTTTTCTACGTGACACACATCGTTAATGGTTAGAGATTTGTTAGAAATCGTACCTTTACCGATGATTCTACTTTTGCTATTTCCAAACACCACATTACCTCCATTAATGGATTCATATATGGAGAATAGATCCCTATTCCCGGTCATGTGCCTTGTGCACCCACTATCCTTGACCCATTCATCGGGTCTAGGTCGACCTTTAAGCACACCTAAAACAATAATAAACTCAAAAGTTTGGTCCCCATTTGTTCATGGGTCCATTAGTGTTAAACATTCCATTCATGTTAGACATGTATGGATAAGATGAGTATGCATTCCATGGAGCAAAGTTTTGAAAAGGAAAAACGTTTTGCATGTTTTGATTCCATCCCATTTGATGGTTACTTTTCGGGTAAACGTTATTAGGTCTCCTAAATGAGTTAGGTTTTGAAAAAGATGGAGCTTTGTTTCTTGCAAAAGTAGGATTATATTTAGGAGGTGGTTGTCTAGTGGTGACATGATTTGGTTTCTTCTTATTAACTATGACAAACTCAGTTCTAGATGAAGAAGCTACGTTATTGCTACTGTTTGCTACAGCAGATCCACGGATCCCTTTCTGTACACTAGCCGGTTCCCTTTTTAGGGGATCCGTGGGATCCGCCACAACAGTGGCTTGTTTTTCTTGTGTTTTAACAAAGTTTGTTTCTTTATTTTCACTAGTTTGTGGATCAAGTTTTTGGAACCCTAAACCTTCTCGGTTGTTGATCGGTGCAAAACCGTCAAGTTATCTCACGCAAGCTAGCCACTTGTGAATGACCAACCGTAAGAAACTCAAAACAGCTCAAACACCAAATGCAATTTAGATCAGAGGAATATAGTGTATTCTCGGTCGTTAAGTCCCACGGAGGATGAATTGGTGTTTAAGCAACTTCAGATGATAGAATGATCACTAAGGATAGTGATCAGTAATGATTTGGATGGATAATTACCTAAAGAAAAGATTAATAGATTACAGCGACTTAAATGCAAATTAAAAGAAATTAAAAAGATAAAATATATTAAATAAACGCTATCACTATTTAAAATTGATGAACGTTTAAAACCTAAAACATACGTTTAAATAAAATTACGTAGACGTACAAAATAAAACGTGAGTTTTAAGAAATAAAAGGCCTACAAATATAAAAATGACATTTTTACAATCCTAATAATAAAATAAAATTATTAGAAAAATAAAATTATTTTTAAAACTATTTATTTAATTATTATTAATTAAAAACTATTTATTAAGTATTTAAAATGCACTAAAATATAAGAAAATACAAAATTAACCTAGAAAAATAAAATTATAACTTAGAAAAATCTAAAATATGATAAAACTTATTTTAAAACTGAAAATATATTTTTTAGACTTTTTATGTATTTATTATTAATTTAATACTATTTAAAACTAATTAAAATGCTAGAAAATACTATTTAAACCAAGAAAATTATGGAAAAATATTTTTTTGGCTTTTTATATTTATCTTAATCTATGAAATATGAAAACATATTTTTTTAAGCTTTTTCTGATTTATTTGTATTAAAAGCTATTTAAAAAGACTTAAAAACTATTTAAAATAAGGAAAAATACTAAACAGTGATGGAAAAATCTGAAAAATTCAGGAAAATACTAAAATATTATTCTTAATCTATGAAAAATATAAAAACATATGCTTATGTAGAGGAAAATGCAACTGCAGTGGATTGGCTTATAAATAAGCACTTCAAAATAAGCCAAAAGGTCCAAATGACCACCAATCCAACACAGAAGCTATAATATGCTACAATTATCCAAATGCAACTAAAAACAACAAGCCTTAACCTCTGGATTTCAAAATTAACAGATTTGATGAGTTGAGCTATTGAGCTAAAAACAGTTTGAGGGGTCTACTTTGAAGCTTAAAAATAAGTTAACCAATAAGCTAAAAACCAAAACCAAAAGTTGGAACTAGGAGGAGACCTGGCTAAGAACTTCTAAACCAAAGAACAGACCTGGAAGAGCTCTGATGAGCTTGGTGCAAGGCCTGCACACACTGCACACTCGCTATTACTGAGTGTGTATGCAATTAAGCCCATTTTCGCAAGCACTTTAGGAGCTTATAAAAAATTAACAAAAATTAGAAAAAATCATATTCAGAAAGTAGACCAAGTGAAGTTCTTAAACCCACAATTACATTGGATTTGGCTCAGAAATGAATCCAAGAAAAATCATCTCAGCTTAAGGGCACAAACTGATTTTCATGTTTTTGACTTTTGAAGTAACAATTGAAATATTGACTTATTTGAACTTTGAAACTGATTTAAGAACTGATTATGATGAAATATGATGGAATAGACCTAATTCAATCTATCTCTATGTATTTTGAACACAAAATAAGTTTTTGATTTGCAAAAACTTCAACAGATAAGCATAGTAAGACAGTTTAATGAGGATTTGACTTTTGATAGTGTGCAGGCTCAAATTTATGACTTCAATGAGTATAATGGATCTACACAAGCATAAAACAACAGGTCTTAACACTTGAACAAACCTCTATTACAGTCTAAGTAACAAATCCAAACAGCACTATACTTGACTATTTTGAAACTTTTCAAAGCTTAACACAGATTAAAACCATGCCATTGATTCTAGACTTTGTAATATCATATAAATGGACTAAATGAGCATTAAACAACAACAATTTCAACATAGAACTGAGAAATTACAATTATGCTAATATTACTGTTAAAATAAGAATTTTACCAATTACCAATTCTAAAGAACAAGCCTACTGTTTTATTATATAATTTTATTCAACTACTACTCGGAAACATAAAGACATAAAGCTTATAAGCTATTTGCTTATTATATAATGAAATGCAAAAACACTTATAAGGGGCTTACAACTGTTTTCCAGATAAAGACCATGAACTAGTGACTAATACCACTCCTAAAAGCTTTCCACAAAGCCTCTAAACCAAGATCATTCCATATATCACCCTGCTTCAGCTTGTGATCTCATCTTTACTGATTTTTTATTTTATAACTAATTTATATGAATTTTTTGGTATTTTTGGTTTTTTAACTTTAAACTAAAAATTATTGTTTCTAAAAGCTTTCAGAAGATTTATATGAGCTTGTGTGAGCTTATACAACCCTTAGTAACAACTAAGAACAATATTTGAGAAATTTGGAAATTTAAACATGGAAATAGGCAAAAACTGAATTAGTAAACAATAACTGAAATTGAAACTGAAAGTAAGTTTTTATTACACTGAAAAACGATTATAAGGTCTTTGAAAGACTAAACTTGCACTGGAAAACATAAAAAAAACTTAAAACGACATACGAAAAATGAAATTACACTAGTTACTTCTCATACTGCTTCTTCTTTTTCTTTATAATGATCCACTTGAGTCTTTGTCGACATCTGAGACTATCCCACTTCATCTCAGCCATTGAATGCATCAAAATTGCCATATGTCATTTTGGCGGGAAAAGTGGATTTGGTTGGTTCTTTGCATTTAATGATTTTTGGTTGGATGTGGAGGTGGAGGAGGGTGATAGACAACTGGGAGACAAGTTGGAAAGGTGTAAGTGAGCAGGTAAACAGGTGGGGGTGGAGGAGTGGATACAGGTGTTGGGGGTAGGAGATGGTGAACAGTGGCGCGGGTATTTTGGGTGTTTGACTTTATTTGACCGGGTTATTAATAACGGGTGTTGGGTTTTTGGGCTATGGTTGGGATTGGGCCAGCAGCTGGGTTGGATTTGGTTTGTGTTTAATTTAGGTCCATTTGGTTTAGATAACACAAGGACCATTTATGCAATTAGGCCAAACATGAAGGACTGATTTTGTAATTTTTCCAAAGTTATCACAAGGGTTAAACTTGCCATTCATTAATAGTACAAGGACCATTAGTGATAAAATTTCATTTTTGTAAATCCAAGGGCCAAAACTGTCAACTTTGTAATTCTAGGGACCAAACTTGTAATTTTTCCAAAGTTTACCATAAGGACCAATTTTGTCATTTATGAATAGTACAAGGTTAATATTTGATAATTTTCACTTTTTAAATTAACCAAGGACTATTTTTGACAATTTTCAAAGTTTTAGGGACTAAAGTTGTCATTTTGTAAATTTTAAACTTTAAAGGGTTTATTTTGACAACTTTTGAATCACATGGACCTTAAATGACATTTTACAAGTTTTTGAATTACCAGGGACTAATTTTGACAACTTTTGTAACTTGGGGGACTAAAACTGCCAATTATGCAAACTTGATACGTTTTTCATCTGATTTTGTTATTTTTGCATTTAAAACACATAAAACACTTGTTTGTGATATTTTCATCATTATGATGCATTTCTGAGTGTTTTCAGATGTTTTTGCAGTCTAGATAGTATAAAATGATGAGTATTTAGACACTCATCAGTTGTCCTCAGTTTTAATACTATCTAGCATTGTATTTAACGCATTCGTGCTCATTCTAGCAATCTTAGAATCTAGTTGATCAACTAGTGTTTGAAGTTGAACGCAAAGTTCACATTCACCACTTGCTATTTTACTCTTTTCTAAACGTTTTAGTTTTGCTTTTAATTCTATGACTTCTTTATCTAAACGTTGATTTTGACTCTTTAAAAGCTTGTTTTTGTTAATTAGTTTTAAGCTAATATTGCATAGTTTGTCATATTCATTATGCAATGAGTCGTCATCAAGTGATGAACTACTATAGTATTCGTGACATACCTCGTCATTTGCCATGAGACAAATTTCTTCGTCCTCCTCGTCGCTCATTCCCCACGTGCCGCTCACGAATGCCTTTTGATCATCCCGTTTGGGACACTTACTAATAAAGTGTTTTGGGTCCCCACACTTAAAGCAAGTACGATCATCCTTTGGCTTTTCGTCCTCTTTGCTTTTCCGAAAGCCTTTCTTATCATCATACGGTTGTTTGATGTATCTACCCTTTCTTCTAAAGAACTTTTTAAAGTCCCTTACAGCCATAGCGTACTCTTCGTCGTCACTACTCGAAGATGAGTTCTCCTCATCGCCCGAAGCCTTTTTGGCTTTAAGGGCAAGAGATTTGTGTTTCTCTTTCACCTTTGAGGCTTCGAAATCTTTAGCAAGGACAAGCTCGTAGACTTTTAGGTTGCCTATGAGTTCATCGAGGGTGAGGATTGTCAAATCTTTTGACTCTTCGATTGCCGTCACCTTGGATCTCCACTCGACGGAAGTGCCCTTAGAAATCTCCTAACATGGTTACGGCTAGAAAAAGATTCATCAAGTGCTTGTAAAGATGTAATAATAGTATTAAAGTTAGCAAATGAATGATCGATAGTTTCCTCATCCGATATTGAAAATTATTCATATTGTTGAACAAATAAATCAATTTTATTATTTTTAACTTGTTGGTTGCCTTGATGAGTTACAACTAAAGAATTCCAAATTTCTTTAGAGGTTTTAAGCATAGAAATTCTTTCGAATTCCTTTTTCGGTAAAGCATTATATAAAACCATTTTTCTTCACTATTTTTAGAAAGCTTTTTCTTCATTTCATCATTTAGTTTATCATGAGGTATGTGAACTAAATTTCCTTTATCATCATTTGAGGTAGCCTCAAAATCACCTTCAACAATAATGTACCAAAGATCAATATCTTTAGACTTCACATATGTTTCGAATCTATTTTTCCAATATATAAAACCATTAGTTTCAAGTAGTGGTGGTCGTTGCATAGATTGCCCTTCCTTATAATTTTCAGAACCCATAGTGATCGAAAAGTTTTTAAAATACAATTTTATTTTAAAACTTTTATAAACTTAGCTCTTGATGCCAATTGTGGAAAACTAGAAGGGGGGGTTGAATAGTTTTGCCGATTTTAAGTTGTTTTCAAAAACTTTTAGATTTGATATTATGTGAAATCGTATGGATGTTGAGAACGTATAGATCTAATGATAATGCAAGCAAATAGATAAAGTTAAGGGATAGAAATGACATAACCGATTTATAGTGGTTCGGCTACAAGGTCACCTTCCTTGCCCTACTCCACTCCCCGAGTCACCTACTCGAGAGTTCAAGCACTATGTCAACAAACTCCTTCACTTGGCGGAGAAGCCTTCACAACGTTGCTTACACTTTTTCCGGTACAAAGCTAGATACCGAGTCCGTAGCACGGTGGACCAAACCAACACAACTATTACACAACAAATATGTGAAATATCAAATACAAGATCTTCGCTACAGAAATATTGCGGAGTGACAAATCAATCAAGGACCCCTTGCTTGGATGACTTGTAGAATGCTCGTGATCTCGCCTTAGAGAAGGACCTATATGAGGATCACAAATAGAAAGAAAGAAGAACAACTCTCTAGATCAAGTGATCTATATGTTAGAAGAGAATGAGAGTGTATGAGAGATTTAGTAAGAAGAGGGGTGAGTTAGAATGAAGAAATGGCTCTCTATTTATAGGAAAATTTCTCCTCTGTTCCACGGATCCCACGGATCCCTTCCACTTGGGATCCGCCTAGTGTAATCCTAGGGATCCGTGGTACGCTCCTCTTTGCCCATGGGTTTTTTGGTTATGGGTCATGGGTTATGGGTTGGTCCATGGGTTTTCTCTAGATTCAATGTATCTAAGTATACATTGTATCAAGTCTTCATTGGTATGGGTTTAAGATCCATGGGTTATGGTCCATGGGTTATGGTTTTTACCCATCCTAATAAACTATTACAACAAATGCTTAATTATTACATTTTTGTATTTAAAAGGCTATATGTAAATGCTTTACAAAAATAACATGTATCCTTATAATTTGACTTAAGATAACATTACATTTGTTATCAACAAAACACAAAGAGATCGCAAAATATTAATAAACGTTTTTACGGTTTATTTGTATTAACAGTTCATATTGTTGAACAAATAAATCAATTTTATTATTTTTAACTTGTTGATTACCTTGATGAGTTACAGCTAAAGAATTCCAAATTTCTTTAGAGGTTTTAAGCATAGAAATTCTTTCGAATTCCTTTTTGGGTAAAGCATTATACAAAACCATTTTAGCTTCACTATTTTTAGAAAGCTTTTTCTTCATTTCATCGTTTAGTTTATCATGAGGTATGTTAACTAAATTTCCTTCATCATCTTTTGAGGTAGCCTCAAAATCGCCTTCAACAATAATGTACCAAAGATCAATATCTTTAGACTTCACATACGTTTCGAATCTATTTTTCCAATATATAAAACCATTAGTTTCAAGTAGTGGTGGTCGTTGCATAGATTGCCCTTCCTTGTAATTTTCAGAACCCATAGTGATCGAAAAGTTTTTAAAATACGGTTTACTTTAAAACTTTTATAAACTTAGCTCTTGATGCCAATTGTGGAAAACTAGAAGGGGGGGTTGAATAGTTTTGCCGATTTTAAGTTAGTTTTAAAATCTTTAGATTCGATATTATGTGAAATCGTATGGATGTAGATAAAGTATAGATCTAATGATAAAGCAAGTAAATAAAGTAAAGCAAGGGATAGAAATGACACAACCGATTTATAGTGGTTCGGCTACAAGGACACCTTCCTTGCCCTACTCCACTCCCCGAGTCACCTACTCGAGATTTCAAGCACTATGTCAACAAACTCCTTCAACTTGGCGGAGAAGCCTTCACAACGTTTCTTACACCTTTTTCCGGTAGAAAGCTAAATACCGAGTCCGTAACATGGTGGACCAAACCAACACGACTATTACACAACAAATATGTGAAATATCAAATACAAGATCTTTGCTACAGAAATCTTGTGGAGGAACAAATCAATCAAGGACCCCTTGCTTGGATGACTTGTAGAATGCTCGTGATCTCGCCTTAGAGAAGGACCTATATGAGAATCACTAAAGAAAGAAAGAAAGAAGTACTCTCTAGATCAAATGATCTTTTGTTTGAAGAGAATGAGAGTATATGAGAGAATTAGTAAGAAGAGGGGTGAGTTAGAATGAAGAAATGACTCTCTATTTATAGGCAAAACTTGCCATTGTTCCCCGGATCCCACAGATCCTTCCCACAAGGGATCCGTCTAGTGTAAACCTAGGAATCCGTGGGACGCTCCTCTTTGCCCATGGGTTTTTTGGTTATGGGTCATGGGTCATGGGTTATTGGTTGGTCCATGGGTATTCTTTTAGATACAATGTATCTAATGAGTACAATGTATCTAGTCAAGTGGGTATGGGTCAATACCATGGGTTATGGATATGATCCATGGGTTGTGATTTTTACCCATCCTAATAAACTATTACAACAAATGATTTATTACAACAATTTGTATTAAATGACTATATGTAAATGTTTTACAAAAATAACATGTATCCTTATAATTGTACTTAAGATAACTTTATATTTGTTATCAACAAAACACAAAGAGATCGCAAAATATTAATAAACGTTTTTACGGTTTATTTGTATTAACAACTACTTAATTTCGTTCCTTTTCACTTTTTAGGTCTCTTGAAGGCAAATTGCTGGAATGACACTTATTCGGACGAAAAGGCGCGAATATATGAAGAAAATGGCCAAAGTAAAGAATCGAGACACTCAAGCTGCTGGAATTGAAGGAGACGGCGTCATTGCTTAATTGCGACGCCGTCGCGAGACATCTTGAGATGACTCAGAGAGCAAATTGCTAATTTACAAGTGACGACATCAGGTTTAAAAGAGTAGGGCGTCGCAACTCAGACGACCTAGATTTGGATCCAGACGGCGTTAGAGGTTGAAGCCGACGGAGTCACGAGCATAAGGTAATGCCGTCACAGAGTTGACGTGGCCAAGATGAAACCCTAATGGCGGCGACCCGACGGCGTCACAATTAAAGAGTGACGCCGTCGCATATTGTAATACTATATATAGAATCCGAATTTTTCAGTTTTTAAAGAGGTAGTTTTGTGGAGTAAAAACCTAAACCGAACCAAGGCTGTCTTGTGCAGTATCGTAGGGTTCCATACCCTATTTTACAACAAAACAAGTGTTTTACTTCATTAATTCAATTATGTCTTCAATTGTTTGTGTGTATGCTTGCATGTTTTCCATGTCCGGCTAATTTACTTGTGTGTTTGCTTAGATATATGAAACATAGTTATTGAATATTGATTGGTTGTCTCTTATCTTAATTGTGATTGACCTAGTATTGCGATAGGTCATCCGTTGTGTTATTAATGCTTGATTAGTCTTTGTTGAACCTTAGCTTATAGTTACTAGTGGAATTGTAGGCTAAATATCCAAAGATAACCTTAGTGTTAAGTTTATGAATCCTAGAGATTTCGTAGTCATTAACCTTAGGTAGCTTCAAAGAGTTAGGGATAAATGCATACCCTACGACATTAGAAACACAACGCGTTAAGAATAAGGACGTGACAATTCAACCATCAATAGGAGATAACTAGGGAGTAATAACATCTAAGTAAACACATTTTTAATCATCATAAGAGCACACAACAATAGACATAGACTACACTCACCTTAGTTTAGATAATTAGATAATTAGATAAGTAGAGTAATCGGTAGAAATACCAACCCCCAAATCCAAACCCCGAGATTCATACCTTTCAATTTTCAAAAAAAACATAAAAAAGATAAAAAATAATCTTCCTCAACCCCAACCTTAGCGTAGTAATTTCTCACTAGCATTCCTATTCCCCTATATAACGATATCAATTCCCGAGGCTTACCCTAATACTACACTACAACGATTAGGTTCACTGCCTAGGGTGTTGAAAAACTTGCTCGACGAAAAGGAAGTTCCTTTGACCCCGAACGCGCGTTGTACGCGTATCAGAAATGTAATTTATTTTTGATTGACCTCCGGGCCATTCCTTTTGCCATGCCATGGAGGCATCCAGATTCGGATGTTTCCGATCCCTTTCCTTCCGGGGAGTTTTCCGAACAAGATCTTTGATACATTGTCCGCCAACATTATTGATTTGATAAAGATTTCGCCTGGCTTTTTGTATGCCCTTGGGTTGTCGGCTAATTGGAAATATCCTGGTTTCCAGGCGGCTCTGAAGGATGCTGAAGGGAATGGTATTTAGCCTATGTTTTGTTAGCCTTAATAGTTTTTATTGGAAGTGATGGTCATTCACATTTAGGAACTTTGTAACGTGTGTTAGATATTGTGATAGAATAGTCAACGGGCTCGTGGATTGGGCTAAGCTAAATGGGTATTAGTTTAGTTAAGCTAGCCTTGAATAAGTTCATTTAACCCAATCCAATCCAAGCCCATCCACGAGGCCCATGGAAAGCCTTTTAGGGCATCTAGTGCTTGTACTATATAAACCCCTCAAAGTCTCATTTGAGGGGTGTGCTTGAGTGTGTGTGTGTATGTTTGTTTTCTTTGGAATATACAACATCTTGTGTTCATCTTTCTCTCTACACATACACGGTTTCATTACATCAAGTCACCATCTTCTTAATCTTTTCTTCTTCATCTTTACGCATAGTTTGTGTTTGTGGTTAACGTGTTCTACGCGTAACGTGGTATTCGTGTGATAAGGTTGAGATATTTAAGGTCCTACAATTGGTATAACGAGCCAGGTTGTGTATTTTTATTAATTTGTGTGGTTTTCGAATCTTGTTTTAGGCTGTTTTGTACTATTTTTATGGGTCGGAAATTTTTTCCGTTTATTATTACGGGTACAACAGTTGAAACATATTTTGTGTATCTCTTTTCTGGTAAAAAAAAAGTCTATCAGTCCATTCATGTTCAGTTATCTGTTTTGTGTCTTTATGGGTCCAAGACAGATTTTTTTCTCATCTTTTAATGACTTATTTTGTACCAATTCTGTGAAAAATCTTGTGGTTAAACCGTCATCTTTTCATGGTCAAACAGACAAAAAGAAGCATGTTTATGCTTTTCTGGGTTTTTGTATGAAGATGGTCGGAAATTTTTTGGTCGGAAAAACTCGCCGGAAAAATGGTCAAATGGTCAAAACCCTAAACTTACGCATAAGGAGCATCTTCAAAGGAAGTTACGCATAACTGTGAAGTTATGCGTAAGAAATGGTTTACGCGTATGCTTTTACGCCTAAGCTTCTGGCTTTACGGCTAAGCTAGGTTACGTGTAAGGTTACGCATAAGCTGCAATGCGTTTTACGCATAAGAAAAACAGTTATACACATAAGATTTGAAGTGAAAACTTACGCGTAATATGAGCAAATATCGAAAAAAACCTTATGCATAAAGAAAAAAAGACCACGACCTCAAGACCATAACAATACCAAATACCAACAATTCGACTTCAGGAGTCTCACCATCATCAGTCCGCGGATTAACTCACACCTCCAACTACATATACCAAACTATCCTATCTCATCACTACCTCATGACTTGTAAACTGTAAAGTAAACAATCTCTGATAAGGTTCACGTTTTATCTTTACAAGATTTTTTTTTCGTGGAACAATCAATCTTCATTGATTCATGCCTTATGACACTATCCGAACATAAAGAAAGATAATTAACTAGTAAGTTAACTCCTTTCTTTGGCTCGTACAAACAAACTAGATTCATAAAAAAACTCATCATTCACCTTACCCGAGACCCTTAAAGGATCTTGAAGCCTTACAATACTACCTTGAGTCGTTTGAAGCAGAAAAAGAAATTATATTGCGAACGGTTGCATTTGTGGGTCTCAATAGAATGTTTAATGTTTTAGGTTATGTGATGATGGTTTATCTGAGATAAGAGGCGAATTTTTTTCAGATCCGGTTTGAGAGAAAGTTTGTTGGTAGGCGTCATATTTGAGAGATGAGTTTGAGGTGAGAGAAGAGGCGCTCTTGTGATAAGATTGTGTTTAGGGTTAGGCTATGCACAATGGCGAACTAGTTCGTCGGTGTCACATCAGCTTTCTCTCTCCGACGACCTAGTTGCCACAGTGGTGACCTGAGAATTTTTTTTAATTTTTTTTTATTCAAATATTTTTAAAAACAAAATTAAAATTCATTAAAATTAAATAAAAACATTACAATATATTTAAAATTAAACGATACGAAATACATAATACATAAATCCTAAATCTTAAATCCTAATCGAAAACTCCTCGTCCAAGCAGGATCAAATGCGGGAGGTATATAATCCTCGAGGCGAGGCAAAGCTTCCTCGTCTACCGGAGATCCCTCACCGGAGACTCCTGGATCATCATCTTTGTTCACCCGATAGCTCCAATTGACTTTGGTGTTGATGTTGTTCGTTATCCGTTGAACACACTTCCACAACTTGTCAATAAGTTCGTTATCTCTGCGGGCTTCCTCCTTTAGAAATTTCTCGATAACACCTTTTCGTTCAGTGCTGATGTCGTTGCAAGTCTTGTAGCTGTCTCTCATCTGCAGCTTCTCATTCCTTTTGTCCTCAAAGAATTGGATGACGCGTATAATAGCGTCTTTTCTAGCCTCATCATCGTTCTCGCATTGATTTTGAACGTACGTTCGCATATCAGTAACGAAACGAGGGAGACGACAAGCCATAATGATGCTGCGTAAAGAGAATGTGAATTTTTATCTTGAATTGTGTTTGAAATTGTGTGTTTAAAAATGTGTTTGAGGTTGGTATTTATAATGTTGTAAAAAGTTTTGGAAAAGTGGAAGTTTGAGATTGTGAAACTCGGTTGTGTGCTCAACCGAGTTCGTGTGTCCTCTCTCCCCAACCGACGCCAACCGAATGTGCCACAATGGCTCGACCGAGTTCGACCGAGAGCCATAACCGATGGCAACCGGCTCCATTGTGCATAGCCTTAGTGTATCCTTGGGTTAAGAAGTGTTTTAGTCAAACTGTGATATAACGTTAAAATTCTATATACCGGTTTTAATATTGGACTGGACCGTGTCGTCTATATGTGAATATGGATCGGGCCTCTTAAGGATTTTGATGTGGGCCTATGGTGAGACTAATGATATTTGGGCCGAGTTTCATGGATGCCTACATTCTTCTTCACGTTAATATTGATTGGGAATAACAATTGTGATTCAATTTTTTTACAAAAAGTTGGATACAATTTTTATTATTAGGTATTCATGAGTGGTAATTTTTGGTATGATAAACTTTTCACGGAGGGATACAAATTCACGGCTTTAACAAAGATCTTAAAAATGACTACGGGGTTTTTGTACGGTACTATTGATGTAGAATTGACGTGACATTTCACGGGTGGACTTCTTTATCTTTGAGACGTTGGTTGGTTGGATGCATGTCTCAAGATAACTTGTTGGAGCACACTATGAAATTTGACAATCTGGTTATTACTGATGTAAGGAGTTACGTTGTAGTGCTCACAG
The DNA here is from genome assembly GCA_910596185.1 of Chrysanthemum makinoi. Lineage (NCBI taxonomy): Eukaryota > Viridiplantae > Streptophyta > Magnoliopsida > Asterales > Asteraceae > Chrysanthemum > Chrysanthemum makinoi. The sequence goes on from OU343223.1 coordinate 249,706,692, forward strand.
TGTATAACCATCACTTTAAGGAGCTACGTTGTAGTGCTCAGTGTCACACGGCGTTGTAGATTGTTCAAAAATTTAGAACAAGCAGTAAGTCACAAATTTGGGATGCTTACTTCCTTTTCAAGTCAGTCGTATCAGGTTATCTCCATATGTGGTCATTACAATTAGCCGGTGAATTCAAAGGAGGTTCGATTAAAGGTTGGTTTGAGAAAATTATTGAGAGTATTTTTATGACATATTCTCACAGAATTTTGATCAAGCTATGATGTTAATATTGCATCAAGAAGGTAATACGGCATGTACGCAACATTATGATGATTCCGATAGCTCGCAACCATCAGGAGGGAGAAGTTGGTATTTCATCTTCCGTGATTGGATTACGAAGGGAATTGTGCTTAAGACCGAAGAAGGAGAAGTAGTGTGATGTACATCGGGGCTTTTTACCTACTTGGATGCAATATTAAGTGAGTTATGTTGTTACGATGTTCCCAGAACGACAACCATTGTACGTTCAAGAGTTTACTTTCTCCGCTGCGTGTTGGAAGAGAGTTTTCGATTCAGGAGGGAGCAGAAAAAGAAAAAAGGCTCACTAGTTAGGAGGGAGTAATAACCTAACTAGACCGTTACAGATTGAAGTTGAGCTACAAGAATTTGTGCGTCGGTGCCAAATATCAAATGCCGAGGTCATCGGAAGGGAGAACTTCAAGTTTGCCTCAGTATCTAGACTACAGAGACTCTGCGCTTCAAGAAAGTCAACATTGTTCATTACTATTGTAATTTACTCTGTTTTGTATTTATAGGTCTCATTGTAACAATTCACGTGTGACGCTATCTTGGAGGGAGATTGTTAGCCTCGCTTTTTTATAAAGATAACGTCACTCACGTGAATTGGACTAGATGCGTAGTATAGTTTGCCCATAGGGACTAGTATCGTTTAAGTGGCAAAGTTAAGGTTTGTTGAGCCTATAAATATATAACAACCCGTAAAATTTCAAACAAATTTTAATAATAAACTATTGTAATTATGTCACTAAGTTTCACTCCTGGATTTTTCCGAACCTATTTGAATCGAGAACGATATCTCTTCTCGTAAAACGTAAAAATCGACACTCGACACATACCGACACCGTCGGACTAAAAGCAAAATAATTATAATTTAATATTTACACAATAAAGACACCGTAGTATTACGTCTTCGAAAACGTTTCCGAAAAATATAATTTTTATATTTTACGGATGCCGAGAAGGTACGTTTATTTAGAGACCCAATGAAATACGGGTACATACAATACACTCTTTATTAATAACTCACACTTTATAATAAAAACTTATATATATATTTTTTTCTTTTTCTCTTAACCGGTCACTCTTACTCACCGATTCAGATTTCCCATTTTCCTTGTTTCTCTCCCTTCCTCGTTTTCTCCTCCACCTCTAAATCATGATAAGGATCTATCATCTCCATCTCCAAAAGATGAACCTAAGGCCCTAGGCGATAGCCTTTGTCTCTTCTCAGTAAGTTGTCACCTCCAATTGCATCTCCCTGTGGTCAAAGTGGCGTCAAGATTGAGGGAAGCCACAAGATCATCTTGAGACCATCAAGAGAAAGAGACCTTTGCTTAGTCAAGTACTTCACAAAACCCCAGGCAAGAAAGCATAGTCAAGTTATCCATTTCTTCTTCTTTTTATTCCTGTCGAACCAAACGAGGGATTCACTCCTCCATTTTCACTTCAACTCACACAACATAAAAACACTCACTCACTTGTAATTTATGTCGATCCAAGGAATAAAAAGAAAGCAAGATAGTCGGGTCGTTTCGCAAGGTCCTAAGGAGTCTTAGTTCCTGGTTTTCCTTTCATTTCACTCGGCTCACTCTCTTATAACCTCACTGTAAGCTCATTAACTTTCAAACTCATACTACTTAGCCTCTTTGATATACATACCAACTTGTCACTTTGTGTACACACTCAAGTGTATACACTTGCGTTTTTCGTTTGCTTGTGTGGTAAAAACTAGTCACGACAAACACTTAACGACATACTAAGCAAGTTACAAGCTCACCAAAATCTTCGTTATACTCGCGCATGTTAGAACCCATATAAGGTTCTTTGAAAACTTAAAACATCACGCAGAAACTTTAAATCTATGCCTTGGCTCATTTGAACAAGTGCTTACAAACTTATTTTAACTATCTACTAATTTTTGGTTATAAACTACCACTTATCAAGTCGAAAACAAAACCTAAATGGACCCATAAAGGGGCATTCAACCAAACCCATAACTCGTAGCTTATTTATAAGCTAAGCATGAGTGCTTATTTGAACAAAGACTTGGCTTTTTACTATGTCAATAAGCTGTAAAAATCAGTTATGAATCAACTCATATATATACTTCATACGCATGCATGAAACTGTGAGGTTATGTACAATTTTATTGCAGTAGGAACTCCATTATATGGCGTGAGGTTTCAATATATAACACATAAGAATGTTTGGCTCCTTTGGGTGTGTCGCTCCCTTCCCATCCAACTGACGCAGGTTCGAACCTGGTGGATGGCAGATTTCACTCTTTTCTTATTTTTAACTTTCAACTTTTTACAGTTTTAGCCCTTCAAACTCAAACCACTTTGCACCTCTATTAAAGACTTTTATAAGCTTTAAAAATTTATATAATGTTTTACACTTAAACCCTCGAATTTAACACTTGACAATTTTTATACAAAACTTTTATAAGTTTATAAACATATACATTTTTCTCACTCTTTCATTCGATAAATATGTTTTATTCGACGACCATATTCGCGACATCTATAAATATTATATTTTCTCCCAAATATATATTCTTTACCCACGACATCGATAAATATATGTTGCGTATATATATTTTCACCCCTCGAAACCTAGCAAATCAAATAAATGCAATCCGACTTATATTTATTCACTCATCGATAATACTTGAACCAATAATCGAGCCAACTTTTATACGAAAGTTTCGTATACATCATTCCTTCATTTATTCCAAGAGCCAATACTTATGAAATATTTTCACAACTACACTTTATGTACGTCGATAACGTCCACATAAGCTACGTAACGCAAACACATGAGAAAGTATTTGAAAACATTTATTTTTGAACTATAAGCATTTCAGAAACTCAAACATATGAAAACCTTTTTGTGTTTAAACTTTAAGCTTTACCACACAAGCTAAAACGATACGAGTGTCTCACAACTAAACCATTTTTCAAACATTACCATTTAGGGTCGTAAACGGAATATATTATCTAAGGCTTGCCATATTATATCTAGGTTTCGTGTTGAAGCCGTTGTCATATCGTACTTGCTATTGTTGTGCATTTCCTACCGTATCACTAAGGTGAGTTCATAGCCCCACTTTTACTCTTTTAACTGTTTTATAAACTCTTTGGGGGAGATACATGCTATAAACTAGAACACAAGTCTTTTCTTAAAATGTATGCTTGCATGCTTATTATTATTATAGCCTAAGTTGCCAGCCAAAAGTCCCCTTCATCATGAACCATTAATCACTTGTGAGTGAACGCAAATATCGTGGATAGTACTATGGGAATTGACGACCCGACTTCGGTTATCGGAAATAACCGGGGCGCACTATATTTGGTATCTCTATGTAATTGGCTATTACATCTTTGGGGCAATTTTATTACTTACACCATGAATTAGGTTTATGCAGTTAGTTTGGTATCATGAGCTTAGTGCATAATAATAATCTCTGTTTTCTATGGTAATTGTCTTCGAAGCAATTATCATCTTTAACTTGTGTTCAACTATTTACTAAACCTATGAATATCACTCAACCTTTGTGTTGATATTTTTAAGCATGTTTATCTCAGGAATTAAAAAGGCGATAGCTAACTCTGGAGGCGCTTGGGCATTGGCATGGCATGGTCATAGATGACTCTGGTTTACTTATGGGGACCATATTTTATTAATGGACCATTTTCCGCAACAATTCAAACTTTGTAAACTCTATTTTACTTCAATAAATGAAATCTTTTATGAAAAAGCTATTATTTTTCACTTGTGTTATGATCCAACTGTGTAGCATCCCAAAAACTTTTCCTTCCGCTGCAAACCATTTTTAGGGGTGTTACAAAATACCCCTCATGACTCTCCATGAGGGGTGAGGTGAAGCATTTAGTTAAGTGTAGTGTGTGTTTAATTTATAAAAGTTATCCTTATCTTCTCCTCCCTCTCTCTAGTTTCTCTCTCTAAAAAGGATGAAGATCTTCATCTTCTTCCACCAACCTAGACCTCCAAACCACATAAATCTTTATATTTTTCGGTCCTACATGTTTCATATATTAATTAGGAGTTTGTTTAGCTGGTTAGAGCAAAGGACTGAAAATTCTTGTGTCAGTGGTTCGAATCCACTTCTAAGCCAATAGAGCGTCTTGCCTTCGCAGTATCGAAGGAGAAATGTAGTCAATGCTTTCGAATTTCAAAATCCGGCTCGCTCCCGGCCTTTGGACCCTTGGCCCGCTTAGAAGTGGATTCGAACTATATGTTAATACAAATAAGCCGTAAAAACATTTATTTATATTTTACGATCTTCTAATGTTTTGTCGATAACAAATGTAAAATCATTTTTAACGAAACAAATAGAGTACGTAAATAGTTTGAGTTAATAGTTTTCTAACACACTTACGCTCTCACATAAAACACTAAAACAAGTATAAGTGATTTTATGATTTAGATACATATGTACAACAACTAGTGTTTACATATTGGGTTAAACATATACTTAAACTAAGTATACTAAAATGGGTAAAAACTAAGTATATGCTAAAATGGGTAAATACAAGTATATACTAAATGGGTAAATACTAGCAAATGGTTTTGACCCATAACCCATGGTTTTATATATACCACTTAACCAAGTTCATTGTATCTAGAAAGAAAACCATGGATCAACCCATAACCCATGACCCATGACCAATTATCAAAAATACCCATGGGCAAAGAGGAGCGGACCACGGATCCCTAGCGTTGTGCTAGCCAGATCCCTTGTGGTAGGGATCCGTGGGATCCGGGGAACAGAAGAGAATTTCCTCTATAAATAGAGAGCCATTTCTTCCTCTCTACACATGGTTTTACACACATACTTCCCCAAAGTATTCTAACCCTCTAACCTCATATCTAAGTGATCTATGTAGTTTGTCTTTTGTTTTTGTGTGATCTACTAGGTTCCTCTTAAAGGAGAGATCACCACTTCTTGAAGACGTGCAAGCTCAAGTCCATGAGTTGCCATGCTTCATCATCATCAAGACTACTAAGGTTCTCTTGTTGATAATTCTTCCTTTCTCCATAGATGTTGGGTTGAAGGCATTAGTGAAGAATGCCGAAAGTGTCAAGATGAAAGCATTAGTGAAAGGTGCTCATCATCCGTGTCAAAGCATTAGTGAAGGATGCTAAAGGTGTCAAGACGAAGGCATTAGTGAAAGGTGCCAAGCGTTGTGTCAAAGGAATTAGTGAAGGATGCCAAAGAATCAAATCAAGTAGAATTTGGGAAGAATGCCTAGGTCGTATAATCGATGAGGTGCATCGTTATACATATATGTATTTGTTTATTTTCAAGGATGGTGATATCCTTGATGGTGTTGTAACAAGGAGAAGATCTCCTTGAGATTAGGTGTTGTGTCGTGAAGGGTAGTAGTTCCTCCATAGTAATGGAACTAGGTGCTTAGCCTAGTACCTAATAAATGGTAGGCGACGTTGTGAAGGATTAGTTCTCCTAAGGTGTGAAAGAACTCGGTGGTTAGCCTAGCACCATATAAAGGGTAGGCGACGTTGTGTTAGGTGTGGTTCGCCTTGGTGTGAAAGAACTCGGTATTTAGCTTTGTACCGGAAAAAGGTTAAGCGACGTTGTGAGCTTCTCCGCCACAAGGAGTTGGTATAGTGCTTACGAACTCTCGAGTAGGTGACTCGGGGAGTGGAGTAGGGCAAGGAAGGTGTCCTTGTAGCCGAACCACTATAAATAACTTGTGTTGTGGTGATGTGCTTCTTACTCTTTATATTTCATTACACGTTTATATTATAACAACTCGTAAATTTCCCTACCGATTTTTCGCGGCTATATTTTTTTTTCTCTTTTCGATCTGTAATGACGACAAGTTAAGAATTCTTATATGAATTATACAATCACGAGCAACGTTGATGATCGAATAATGCGAATAAATCGTTCTCGATATTTACCGATGAACAAAACACGTCAACAAGAGATTATCTCGATTAACGAACCGCACGCGTACCGACACTCAGTTAATCATGACTAAAGTCAAATAAATATTTTCCGAGTTAGAAATAATATTTTAAAATTTTACTTTTATAGAAACATGTTCAAAATTATATATTACACGCTTTTTGTCAAAAGGTCAAACCGAGACACCGCGACACACATTTAAGCTCAATCGGGACACGAAATACAAAACGTAATATCAAAATAACTTTCCCCCTTCCTAATCTCAGTTTTGTCGCCTAATACACCACACCAAATCACATGTATACCTTGCAACAATAAACAAAGTGGCTTTACTTCTTAATATATGGATATTAGCACTAATTGGGCTCACTATCTATTACCCATTAGTTTTTTTAACAAAAAGGATTTTCCTCCCTTTTGTGCTTGCATACCAACGCCCCCACACAATTCCCTAGCTACATATTCTCTTCAAAATGAAAAAGGAAGCATGCTTTGGTAAGTGAAATGGGTATTAAGAGGCATTACTTTATGCACATTCTTCCTATTATCCAAGAACTAGTTTTACCTATTAGTAATTTGGCCTAAACAAGATTCCATCCTTGCTCCTTAAATTCGAACAAACACATCTATTCGCTTCACATTTCCTTTCTAAATTCTCACAAGAAATTACAAGTAATCAAGAGGTTGGAGCTTTGGGAAAATCTTGGGTTAATTAGCATATTGGAAGCAACTTGGGGTTGTGATAACTTTGGGTTAAGAAAATTAGTCCTTGGTCACTTCTCTTGCTCGATCCATCCTCGTCCCAGTAAGGATCAAAAACTCTTAATATTGTGCTTCTTATAGTACATACATATTACACTATATATTGCATATTACTTTTGTTATTTGTACAAACTTTGGAAACTTGAAAGAGTGCTTCTTAAAAATGTATATCACTCGCCATACATATATACATGAATAATAGTTTTGTGTTTGAACTTGTGTGGTAACAACTAACTTTGTTTAACACCTAAAAACACCTTAAAAATAAGCTAGTGTTTAATTGTTTAAAAACTCGACCTCCACACACACGCACATTTACGGTTTATTTGGACTAAAAACAAATGACCTAAGTAAATATAAACTAAAGCTAACTTGAGTATTAATTCATCTTTGGAAAAATATTTAATGGCTCACTTTTGAACTTGTGTTTTCATCCGACAAACGTAAAACGAAAACAAAAAACGAATTACAAACGCATGCATGCATACTGCTATGTATTTGTACTAGAAGCCCAGCCTAATCCAACTTAATAGGCCTACTGTGAGGAAAAGCTAACACCAAAGTAGCGCTAGTCCACTGGTTGGGGCGTTGGGGCGTGGCGAGTGGTCCTGGGTTCGACTCTGCTGCTGACCCTATGTCATTTAATTATTTTTAGACCTTTTCATTTTTGGTACTTGAACTTTTAAAGATTTACTAACATGTTTTTATAATAGGATTTATACTAAACCCTTTTATTTAGTTATATTATTTTGCAAATTATATTTTGACAAGGAATATTTTCGCATTAAATTTTAGATGGAAAACTAATAATTACGAATGGGTCATGCCCGATTTTTATTAAAAATTCTATACTTAGTTTATTTTCATAAACTTGACTAAAGTACGAAAACTAGATAATATAATATTAATTACAAGAGATATAACATAAACTTTTTCTAAATTATCACCCATTAGTTTAATATAGTATACCTACACATATTAATACTTATCGTAGAACATAAACACTTATATTATAAATACTTGACGTAAGTATTTATTATTTACCGACGACGTATAAACATCACAAACACTTTACTTGTGAATATTTTTCCGTACTTAGCCATTCAATTGCTTTCAAACCGAGAACTTATTCATCATGACTACTTTCATATATTTATATACGTAAGCACATTTCCAAGAGCCAATACTTATAAACATTAGCAAACTATATTTAAAAAAAAAAACTTGAACGATGCCACACAAGCAACAACAACACAAACATTTGAAAATTTTTAACTTATCTAACCGCTATCGAGTCAAACATAAACTAAATATTGCCATACTATTATAGGTTCGGTAGGAGCCATGCTGTATCACACTTGATCTCTTTGTACTTTATTCACCGAACTGCTGAGGTGAGTTTATAGCCCCACTTTTACTTTTATTACTTGCTTTATAAAACTTTGGGGTGAGAAACATGCAAAACTCTTTTCGGACCTGAAACTGAAAACACTATTACGTGAAACAACCTTGAATCCCAACTATGCTACCGTTAGTTCCCTTTGGGAGGCGCGATTGTTATGAATAGATCTATTGGGGATGACACCCCGTTCGAGTTTGACCGGATAGGCAAACGTCGGACGTATATCATATCGTATTGATTGAGTGTACTGGAAATACACTTGCTGGGCTTTTATTTATCATGCTTCTAGATGCATGCACACTGTCGTAGTTTCGGTCGCATGAACTTGGTACTAGCGTAATAGCCTTTTTTTTGCATATAGTGTCATTCACGGAGATGCTATATGTGCAACTGTGGTTCAACTTGATTTCTTAAACTTAAACCTATGAACTCACCAACCTTTGTGTTGACATTTTAGCATGTTTTTCTCAGGTTTACTTATTGGCGTGGGCAATGGCAAAGACATTCGTTGAAGACTGGCATTCGAAGTGTTTTCAAGCATATCTAATACAACTTTTAATGGGACAACATATATTTTATGGGCTTTACTTCCGCACTTTGAAACAATATTGTAAAACTATTTCTTAAATTAATCTATCTTTCGAAAATGGAATAGATTTTCCATTCTTTATTACCTTGTGTTGTGATTATTGATTTAGTAGCACCCCGTGACCCGAACGCTTTCGCTGTGAAATTTTGGGGGTGTTACATATATATCCATCTATCAACGTCCAACATAAACAATCAAATAGATTGACATAAGTCGATCTAAATATTTAAAAGAAATTTTAAATTGGTAAAACTATTCAACCCCCCCCCCTTCTAGTTTTCCACACTATATGTACTCCAGTTTATTCGAAGTATCCCAATGGTGTAAGGCCGTCGTCTTATGTCATTTGCAAGCCCGACGTATTTCGGATGCTTGAAGGCCCCGCTGACCCGAAGTGATTTAGAAAGATTCTTCTTTATCGATGGTGATCAGTCATGGTATCCAGGAGCCGACAGTTGATGGCTGTTGGTCACGACTACTACAAAAAAGCTCCAATGAAGATGAATATTTCACATGGAGGAGTGTGCATCTTTATGTTGGGTGTTCTTCTGTCGTGCTATAGCTCTACACCACCGCCGGCCACTTTCTCCTCTACCGTATCCATTGATGGGATTTCTTCTCGACTGGCGTATTACGTACTCGGGCCAATCTACTATACGCTAATAATGGTCTTTTGGATTGAATATCCTACAAAAATGGAAAGTGGTTGGCCGTTCGATCGAGTCCATCCAACTGCATTTTGATACTCTCACTTTTCCCTTCGATGAGCTGATCTTGAATTGAAAAAGTGATAGCTTATATAACTGCATTTTGATACTTTTTTGAAGACGAGAAAGAGTTAGAAAAATCACTTTTCATCTTCCTCACTTCGGGATGGGGGGTGCTACCCTATCTCTCGAGTAGTAAGAGTATGTGAAAGTCATGGGAGAGGCGGGCTAAGTGAAATAATATATTGGTTCTACTATATAATCTTATGAATCAAGCACGACACACTTTATATATCTCCTAAAATTTTTAAATCGGTAGTTCCTGTTTGGAAAAGAATCAACAGAATAGCTAATAGCATAAAAACAGATCCAAGTAAAGTATAAAGGAAAAGCCAAATAAAAACATCCATGCCCAGACTGATAAACTATTCATACCAAAAGGATTATATCCATTAATAAGTTGTGAAGAGTTTAACCATAAATAATCTCTTAACCAGCCCATCAAATAAGTGGAAGATTCATTAAACTGCGAAACATTACCCTGCCATGGACTTATTGTTATCTTGCTTGTTTTACAGCTCTAACCATGGCGGACTACCTAATCACTCCGAAGTACCGCAAGGGGGCTGTTATGACCCAAGGGGATCGCTACCAGTCGGGGCAGGCTCACGTTATGCATGTGACCATTCCAAGTGTTGTTGGGACCCCGGTTCCTCCTAAGTCTGATGCCATGAAGAAAGTTGAGGTGGCCGATCCAAAAGTCTTAGAAGCCAAAGAGAAAAAAAAAGGAAAGCCGCTGAGGCCAGAGCTGGGGGATTACTGCCTCGGAAGCTCCCTGCTGGAGAGGGTCGTTCTAGTCGTCCTCAGAGGAGGAGAAACAAAAGTCCGACACCGGTTATCAATGTGGAGTCGACTATAACTCCAACTCCACTGAATGCCATACCTCTCGAAGGTCCTCTTTCAAATGACCCAAACACCGTCGAGAAGGAAAATCCGGAGGGTCATTCCAGTAACAATCTGGATGTTGCAAATGCTGAAGAGACTCCCATTGTGAAGCGTCTGGGGGGTTATGACGGAGATCACGAAGTGTCCCGTGTTGTCGAACAGCCTGATCCCAAGAGGACCAGTGAGTCTTCATTTTTCTCGCTTCATTTTCTCTACTTGTGTTTATCTTTGTATACTTATTGTTTTGTCTTTATTTATATTTTTGTAGGAGTTTCTTCTCCTCCTCAGCAGCCAAGAAAGTAAGGATGATGACGAAGGGGGGGAAACTTCGTCGAGTTCAACTTATGTGCCGGGGTGGTCCATTAAAAAAGATGAGAGGGTCAAGGGATATGAAAAGTACAGGGACATGCTTGTTCATCTGCCTCCCCCTGCCGAAGAGACTTACCTGCAGGGTATGACCGACACCGAGGCGATTCAGAGATCGTGGTGCATTCTGGCTAGGGGAAGTATGGCCTTTACTGACGTCCTTGTTCGTTTTGAGAATCTTGGGAATGAGTATAGGGAGTTGGTCGAGGAGCACAAGGGGTGCAAAAAAACTGCCAAAGATAATTTTGATTATTTGAGTAAAGTGATGGAACAGTTGAAGATGGTTAAAGATGAGCACGCTGAGTGCTTTGTTCTAGAAGAGGGCTTGAAGAAGCAACTTCGCGCTTTGGAGGCCGAGAAAAACGAGTGGTTGAAGCTGTTCGCCGCTCAAAGCGAGAAGATGTTGGGTTTGGAGAAAGAACTGATGGAGGTTAAAGGTGCCCTGAAGAATGAGGAAGAAGAAAATGAAGTTCTTCGGAGGGAGCGTACGGAGATTGCGGTGACCGCGGGGCATTTGGAGATTGCTCGGTCTAAGATTGTTAAAGAATGTATTCCTACGGTTGTGACTCATCTTCTGGGTAGTCATGAGTACAAGGCTTCGTTGGCCGTCCCCTTCAGCTTGTGTGGGATGGCAGGATGGTTAGATGGAGTTGGTATTAACCGTTCAGAAGAAAAGGTTAAGAAAATTTTGGATGACACAAAGGATTTGGATTTGGAGGCTAAAGCTAAGTTTCGGGCTGCATACGATGATCTGTTTGTGAAGAGGTATCCCTATGTGGATAAGGTCTGTAATGCTTGTCACCGACCAATTGATGAAGTCATGGCCATCATGCCTGATCCTGCTCCATCTCGTCCGTCTGTTGATGTTGTTGAGGAAAACGCCGGGGGGATAAAGGATGGTGATGTAGCTGGGACAAATGCCGGAGGGAATAAAAATAACCACGCGGCCGGTGGGGGGGAAGTGCTCCTCCCATTGTTTAAGCTTGATTTTTTCTGACTGAATTGTACTGATGCTAAACATGTGTTGACGGATATTTTGTAATGAAGTAAGGGGGTTTCTTATGACTAGGCGGTCTGCTTATGTTTGTGCTTAATGAATTATTTCTTAGTATATCATTGTGTTGTTTGTTTTTCACTTTGCTTTCTTTGTTTATGCTATGTCCCCTTTGTAGGTATGTTAATTTGTTGTTATCTTGTCCCTTCTTCTGCGTTGTCTTAGGGTATGAACCGATTAGTTTTATTCCTTGGCAACCCTTTTTTGGGTATGAACCGTCTGGTTTTTATACCATCGCAACCCTTTTTGGGTATGAACCGTTTGGTTTTAATGCCTCGGAAACCCTTTCCGGGTATGAACCGCTTAGTTTTTGTTTCGGCAACCCTTTTTGGGTATGAACCGTTCGGTTTTTACTTAAGGCAACCCTTTTTGGGTATGAACCGCCTTTGAACATTGACCATTTTTCCCTGAAGGCTGCGAGCCTATCAGGGGGATCACTTGATAGTTATGTTCAGCAAAAAATAGAGAAAATTGCTCTCCCGTCATCCGGGGAGCTGTACTTGTCATTAATAATAATAACTTGAGATAACAAGTGGCCCTTAGGCTTAGGTTTACAATGTTCTTTTTTAAACTACAAGAAACATCTCCTCAGATTAGTTGCGTTCCAGGTGCGGGGCACCTCTTTCTCTTCGGCAGTTTGTAGCTTGTATGATCCATTCTCATATGCTTTGGTGATGCGGTACGGGCCTTCCCAGTTTGGCCCTAACTTTCCCAGGCTTTCCTTTCTGCTTGCCTCATTTTTTTGATAAACGAAATCTCCCACTCTGAAACTTTCAGCCCTTACTCTTCGGTTGTAGTATTGTTCGACTTTCTTCTTGTATTTGGCCTCTTCCACTGCTGCCGACTCCCTTCTTTCTTGTAACAAATCTAAATTTAATCGGATTTCCTCTTCGCTTCCTTTTTCTTTTACCATCATTGTTTGGAAAGTTGGCATTTCTATCTCTGCAGGGATTACTGCTTCACTCCCATATGTAAGGCAGAACGGCGTCTCTCCGTTGCTTGTTTTAAGGGATGTCCAATGAGCCCATAGCACATTAGGTAGTTCGTCCACCCATCCAGCTTTGCTTCTTCCCAATCTTGCCTTAAAACCATGCATCAGGCTTTTATTCGCTCTTTCTACCAGAGCATTAGCTTGGGGGTGGGCTACCGCTGTGTTTATTTGCTTTATGTTCAACCTTTCGCACCAACTCTTGAAAGGATCATGGATGAAATTGCTACCATTGTCTGTCACGATGATGTGTGGCAGGCCGAAGCGACACACTATGTTTTCCTAGACGAATTTTTTGACCACCTTTCTGGTGGTCCTTGCCAGAGGTTTGGCTTCCATCCACTTTGTAAAGTAGTCGATGGCTATAATGACATACTTTACTTTTCCGGGTGCTTCAGGGAGGGGACCCAACACATCCATTCCCCATTGGAAAAAAGGCCAGTGTGACATGATGGAGGTCATGAGGGTTTTTGGCAACTTGGGTACCGGAGCGTGTATCTGGCAAGACTCACACTTCTGAATGACTTGTCTAGCATCTATGTGCATGGTCGGCCAGTAGTAGCCTTGTCTTATCAGCTTTACTACTATGGATCTTGGTCCGGAGTGCATTCCGCATGCTCCTTCGTGTACCTTCCTTACCACATAGTTAGCTTGTAGTGGGCCCACACACCTTAACATTGGTCCCAGGTATGATTTTTTGAATAATACCTCGTCTTCCATAGTGTAATGACTGATTTTCATCCGAAGGGCTCTTGCTTCGTTTTCATCATCCGGCCATTTCCCTTCGGTGATGCATCGGATGATAGGTGACATCCAATTCTCTTCTTCTTCTTCGACTATTGCGCCGGTGACCTCTTCTTCCGTTGAAGGCGTTTCCAATACCTCTACGAGTATTTCCTTAGTTAAATGGTTGAAGGCTACTGACGCTAGTTTGCTGAGGATATCCGCCTTCTGATTCTGTGCCTTAGGGATGTTTTGTATTTTGAATTGTTCGAAGCATCCGATGTACTCCTTCGCCTTTTCCAGATACTTTGCCATACTCTCCTTATAAGTTGTGAATTCCCCGTTGATTTGGCTTGATACAAGGTTCGAGTCAACTTTAGCATTCAAGACTTGGATTTTCATATCTTTGGCAATTCTAAGGCCGGCCAGTAATGCTTCGTATTCTGCTTCGTTGTTGGTACTTGGGAAGTTTAGCCGGAGAGCATAGGTATATTCTGTCTGATCTGGGCTGATCAACACCAATCCTGCTCCTGCTCCCTTCTTGTTGGATGCCCCGTCGGTGTACAATGTCCACTCTTCTTTGCCCGAGGAGATGTTGTACATTTCTTTTCCTATCCCTCAGCTACGGCTTTCCTGGTCCACCAGTATTTCATTTATGAAATCTGCCAGATTTTGTCCTTTAACAGCATGCCTTGGGATGTAAGTGATTTTGTATGCTCCCAGCTCAATTGCATACTTCATCAATTTTCTCGAGGATTCTGGTTTGTTCAATACCTCCCGGATAGGTTGGTCTGTGATTACCTTGATTGGGTGTGCTTCGAAATACCTTCTGAGTCTTCGGGAGCAGTGTAGGAGAGCCAAGGCAAGTTTTTCCAGCGGGGCATAGTTTCGTTCGGCCTCGTGCAATGTCCGGCTGGCGTAATGCACCAGCATTTGCCTCCCATCTCTTTCTACCATCAGAACGGCGCTTATAGCTTCTTCGGCCGCTGCCAAATATACAAACAAATCCTCTTCAGCCACTGGGGCGGTCAGATGGGGTAATTCCAGAATAATGCGCTTCATTTTTTGAAAATTCTCTTCGGCCTGCTCACTCCACCTGTATTCGTTCTGGTTTTCTTTCGTTATATTTTTCAAGGTACTGAAGAATGGTAAGGCTTTTTCAGCTGATCGTGAGAGGAATCTGTTCATGGCTGCCAGTTTTCCACTTAAACTTTGCATTTCTTTCAGGGTTTTCGGAGATTGCATGCCGGCTATAGCCTTCGTCTTTTTTGGATTCGCTCTTATCCCTTCGGATGTTACCATATATCCGAGGAACTTCCCTTCTTCCACTCCGAACGAGCACTTCTTGGGGTTGAGTTTCATATTGATTCCTCAGAGGTTGTCGAACGTCTCTGTCATGTCTGCTAAAAGTTCTTTTTCGCTTCTGCTTTTTATCAGCATGTCATCCACATATACCTCCAGATTTCTACCAATTTTCCTTTTAAACGTTGTATCCACCAATCTTTGGTATGTTGCTCCGGCGTTCCTCAAGCCGAAAGGCATCTTCGGGTAACAATAGGTGCCATGTTCCGTATAGAAAGCCGTTTTTTCTTCGTCTTCCCTTGCCATCTGCACTTGATGGTATCCCTTGTAAGCATCGAGGAAACATTTATATTTATACCCCATAACCGACTCAATCTTCCAGTCAATTTCTGGGAGGGGTAATAATCCTTTGGACAAGATGCGTTAATACTCTTAAAATCCATACACATTCTCCTTGTTCCGTCCCGATTTTTTACAAGCACAGGGTTAGAAATCCATGTGGGGTATTTCACTGGCCGAACTATCCCAGCCTTCAGCCATTCTTCTACTTCGGTGTTGATTGCTTGATTTTTCTCCACTGAGAAAGTTCTTTTCTTTTGAGCGATTGGCATGTCGTGCACATTGACATTTAGCTTGTGTTCGATGATTCGCCGAGGGACTCCGGTCTTGTCGGCTGGCTGCCAGGCGAATACGTCTTTGTTGTTTTTCAGCAGTTCCACCAGTTCTCTCCTACATTCCGCGGAGAAGTTGCATCCGATGGTGACTAGTTGTCCGGGGTACTCTGGGTTGATCATTACTTCTTATGTCTTCCCGCGTAGCTCCTCTGCTTCTGTGGCACACTCCGGCCTTTTCTCTTTAGACACTTTTTCCTGGAACTGTTTCTCTAGCCTTCTGCATTCGGAAATGATGACCGATCTGGTGACGAGGGTGGCGATTCCTCTGGGCGTTGGGAATTTCATCATGGAATGAATGGTGGAGGGGATGGCTCTTAGTTGTTTTATGCCTGATCGTCCGAGTATAATGTTGTAAGGAGAGGGGGATCTTATTACTGCGAACATCATCATTGTTCGGCGGAATAGACCATTGTTTCCGAAGAAAACATTCAGATCGATTTTTCCTAGAGGTTTGATTGCTTCTCCTGAGAACCCCACCAATGGTGTGTTCGTTTCTCTCAGCTTTGCTTTGATTGTCGGGCACAAGTTTTGAAAACAGTGCTCGTACATCACCTCTACCGGTGCTCCTTGGTTGACGTAAATCCTTCTTACCTTATACCCCTCGACATCTGCTTCGACTATCAGCGGTTCTTCGGATACATCTCCGGGCAATACCGGGGGGAAAGCAATGGGGACGTTCATCTAGTCTTCTTCCTGTTCGATGACCTTTCTTTTCCCCCGCCATACACCATGTTGATCACTCTTCCCCTGACGGGCTGGTTGTCCCTTGGGGGGTTCCTTCCTCTTTGCCTGACATCCTTTATAAGGTGATCCAGCTTTCCGGTTTCCAAGGCTATCTTCAGTTTTTCTTTGAGGTGATAGCAATCATTGGTGAGGTGACCCTTCTCGCCATGGTAGTCACAGAATTTATCCAAGTTTTCCCTCCTTGGTGTCCCTTTCAGAGGTGGGGGAGTAATTTCAACTAGAGTTCTGTTGCCAAGATTTCTTTTGGTGGTTTCGTGAGGAGAGTCAGGTCTATTGGATAGGTGTCGCTCCTGTAATTGTTCCTTCTGTACTCGTTCCGATTGCTGGGTAGTAGGGGGTGTACTGGTTGCGAGGTCTGTGTTCTACTCTCCGGTCTACTCTTCGTCTGTCAGGGTAGTTTGAAATTCTGGGAGGTCGGTCTTGGTGCTGAGCCATAGCATATGATCTTCGGTTATGTTCTCCTCTGGGAAGTTCCGTGGTGTTGTAGGCCTCTTCGGAGCGCACGAAGTCGTCAACTCTACTCATCATTTCCGTCACGGTTTTGGGTATCTTATCTGAGAAACGCTTTACTAATTCCGGGCATTTGCTTCCATTTATGAAGGAAGATATATGCATTATTTATGGTACCCTCGTGATATAACTGGCCTCGTCTGTCTACCTTTCTTTGAATTCCGGTAACGTTTCATTGGCTTTCCGGACAACTTTTGTGATTTCCATCGGGTCCTTGAGACATTTCCTTCTGAGTGCGAACCTTTCGAGGAAACTCTCCAGAAGTTCTTCCCAGCTATTTATGCTACCGTTGGGCAGGCGATCAAACCAAACACTCGCCGGCCCATCCAATGTCTGTTGGAACATCCAGCACCACACTGGCATCTGCCAACCTCCATGGTTAGCTGCCCCCGAGAAGCGGATGACGTGATCATCCGGGTCCGTGGACCCATCGTAGAGCCTGATATTCTTGGGTAGCTCGTGTTTTGTTCCAGCGAATTCTATGATCCGCCGGGTGAACGGGCATTTGGGGGCGTCCTTGTAGGGTTTCTGCAGATCTTCTTCGTGAACCCCTTTCCCTTTTGGGTCCTTTTCATTCCCTACCCCTCGGGGTGGTTCTTCTGCTCCGTCTCCGAAGTCGATCCGTATTGGCTTCAGGGGGCTGGTTCCTTTTGTATTATGTTCTTTAATCAGGGCATTTAGTGAGGTGATGTAACTCAGTATTTGTTCTTCGAGGTTGGGCGGGTCGTTTGCGGGTGGTGTTTCGGTTGAGGGAGTCGCCATTCTCTAGCCTTGGTAGTTTGAATAGCTGTCTCACGGATGGCGCCAATTTGTTGAAGTAAAAATATGTCTACCTAAACAAGCAATAATCCTTCAGCCGTTTCCTCGAACAACTCTCCAGATCAGGACCCTTCTAACTTGTTCACACAAGAACAACACGCGTTAGCCTCGTCTAGGGTTTTATCCCTAGACCAAGCTCCGGCGTGAGAATGAGAATATGATATGTCAGAGTTAATGTGTAAAAGTAAGTAATGAGAGAGTTGACCTTTAATGCAGTAACTTCTCTCCTTTTATAGATGAGGAGTCTTGTCCTTACCTGAGGGTCACATGGGGTGAAAGTGACTCTTTCGGGCGGAAGGTTGACTTACTCTGTTTGGCTTCTGTCTGTGTGAGGTCAGGGGTTCTGACCCAAGATTCCTTTCCTTTTATGACTGATGACGTGACCTAGCCGTTGTCTTTGGAGGGTTGTGTCCAACCCTTCGGCATGTGTTGTTGGCGTTCAGAGCCTGCTTGGTCTTGTTCGTTGGGTGTTTGTCCGAATGGTTTCGATCCTTCGGCTTGGTACTTAGGATACATACGCCAACATCTACGTTATAATGTATGCATCATTTCCTCATATGATTATATAACTATTAAATCTACCCATAAACAAATCGGATAAAGTCTTTTTTTTTTAAAGATTAATTGGCTCTATCAGACCTCTTATATTTTAGGGGGAATTGCATATATACCCATTAAAACTTAAAATTTTGCATATTTCCCCACAATACAAGTTTTTATTGCATGATGTACAATGCATTGTAAGCATGTTTTGGGTATATATGCAAATATGCAAGTTTTAGTGGGTATATATGCAATTGACCCTATTTTAGTAACGATGACTACAAACATTTTACCCCTAGCCATCACAAAGTGGTTTTATTACATAACTCAGTAATTACTAATTAATCAAATAGCGAACACACCGTTCAGCTTCGACTATATAAAATATGAGTCAATTGTCCATTTGCGCCAAACTTATAATTTAAGAAAAAAAACGGATAAACGGATTTAGTTCTTTTGTGTACAGATTACTTGGGAAGACTAGTCTTTGACTCAAATGTACGCGGTCTAACTTTGATTAGACCTTAACCTTTTTCGACCATTTACTTGATTACAAAAAAATGTGTACCTGGTAAGGTTTAAACCTGCGACTTTTTGTAAGGGCATCAAAATGCTAACCAAAGTGGTGGTGTCCAAGTGTATAACGGTGACAAAATCAGAATAATGGTTTCATGTGCTTGTATAGTTTTAATTGCATGACAAAACAAGTTGATGTACACATGAGGATTTCCATGCTTAGGTTATATACAGGAAGGCAGGTCTTTTTAACTCAAATGTACACCGCTTCATTGGGTTAATTCTTCGGCCATTTTCGACCTTTTCCTGACCACCCTCAGATGTACACACCTAACGAGATTTGATATTTTGGTTTCTGATCCAAAGCTTCCTAAACATACTTATTCACAATTCTAATCTTATAGTTATGTAATGTACAACTAATATAAGAATTTTTACGCGTTTGAATACAACTCCAGTAAGCTTCAATCCATTTTACTCCTTTTCTTTATAACAAGCATTCAAAATGTTTCACATACAAATATCAAGTGTATAATACACGACTCAAATAAACGAATAGCCAAAACAGACAAATATCAATCTCTCGTATCACATACAAAAGCTAACAGGAAAGGAAACGGCGGCCGTTAATCCAACCCCTCTAGAAGTGGAGAATCTATCAATACGAACTGGACATAAAGTGAATATGAAAATGATAAAGACTAATAATAAACAACAAAAGCATACAATGCCAGAATAATAATCTGGTGGCAAATGCCCAACAATATATATCCTTTATTTCCTAAGTTTGTATCGCATCATGGCGTATTAACTGCCATCGGTTCAAACGCCAGGTCAAAACAAGATCCTATCACATCCCTTTCATGGGAAAAATAAGACAAAAAAATTCCTCAGTTGGATGCTGCCACCAACGCCATATGCTCTATCAGATCCAAAACACGGTTGCTGCAAAAAATTGATTAAACACTATTTAGTGACCCACACTAGCGGTGCCAAAACGGATGGGTTGGGTAGTGGTCAAAACTCAAAAGTAGCAACTTTTGATACGGGGTTGGTGTGGCCCGAAAAAACTAGTTTTCCACTCCATATATGATTATCAATGATTCCAGTATGATAGACTGGAAAAAAATTACATGTTTGAAATAATTATCACATTTTTTAATAAAGCACTTCAGAGATTTTGAGCATTTATAAATTTTTAACTTAGGCTATAATGGAGGGGGCTAGTGGTCAAAAGTAGCAACTTTTGACACGGGTGGTGTGGCCCCAAAAAACTAGCTTTCCACTCCAATTTATATATGATTATCAATGTATCCAGTATGATAGACAGAAAAAAAAAAATACATGTTCGAAATAATTATCATATTATAAAGCATTTTGAAAATTTTGAGCATTCGGAGTTTGGACTTTATTATAAATTTTAAACTTGGCTAAAATGGAGGGGGCATAATGGGTCAAAAGTTTAACTCTCTGTAAGGGGGACCGAAAATGAAAGAGAAGATATGTTTTGTACCTGTAACCCCACTCGTTGTCATACCACGACACCAGCTTCACAAAAGATGCACTTAGCCCTATTCCCGCTTTTGCATCAAAAATACTCGACCTAAGAAAAAACCAGATAAACGCAAGATGTTATTTGTTATTAAAAAAATTAAAAATATGAAACACAAAGCTAAACAAACAAGATGTATACCTGGAATCACCAACAAAATCACTGGAGACAACATCTTCATCAGTGTATCCAAGAATTCCTTGCAGGGGACCCTCAGAGGCATACCTTCAATAACAAGAACAAACATTTATCCATAGCAATTACAATTTACCTAAAGAGTAGAAACAAAGGGGAACTATATCGGATGTCATACTTTATGGCAGCTTTAACATCTTCATAAGTAGCCTTCTTGTCAAGTCGACAAGTTAAATCCACAACAGAAACATTTGCTGTTGGAACTCTAAAGGCCATACCCGTAAGTTTCCCGTTAAGTTCTGGTAGCACCTTCCCTACTGCCTGAAAAGTTAAAACGCAAACAATGAACTTTCCATGCAGATAATTTCTTCATCTTTAAGCAACCACAAAATCAATGCAAGTTTCAGAAAATGTAAAATGTGTGGAAGAAGCTCAAAAGTTTCCCAAGGACATAATTATTACACAACAAGAGTCTGAAGATCCTTTTACCTTGGCAGCGCCAGTTGAGCTAGGGATAATGTTTTGTGCGGCACCACGACCGCCACGCCAATCCTTCATTGAAGGTCCATCAACAGTTTTTTGGGTAGCTGAATGATTATAGACACAACAATACAATTAGAGCAGATCATAAAGGATGCAAAATGTGTTTTTAAGTCTAACACTGCACACACTCATATGAAGAAACATAAAGAGGCAGACATACCTGTTGTTGCATGCACAGTTGTCATCAAACCTTCAACAATACCAAACTCCTCATGAACCACCTGTGCAGAAATATAGCATTTCAATAAGAGTTGGACAGTAAAGATAGGTGCTACATAAAAGAGATGTTTTTATTCTCTTATATTTTTTCCTCATTGCTACTTTCATCAATTATGAGGGAACAAACTATACAGAATTCACATATCTTCCCAACCATTAAAAAAATATCCTTTGTTAATATGAAAATGTTGCTCTATATATGAATGATCAACAACAACATACCCAATCCCGCCGGGGCGGGGTATGAGGCTCTATATATGAATGATTAAAAACTAAAACTCAGAGCCATACCTTGGCCAAAGGAGCCAAACAGTTAGTGGTGCAACTTGCGTTGGATACAACATCCATGTTTGGCTTGTATGTGGTCTCATTTACTCCTACAACAAACATAGGTGCATCAGCTGATGGAGCTGAGATCACTACCTTCTTGGCCCCACCCTGCATACGAAAGCCAACAAAGATCAACCCAAATGTCTCATAAAGCTAAGCATAGTGGCAAAACAGACAGAACTGTCAGATTGAATAACATGTTAAATGGTTTGCATGAAAACTGGTAATGCTTATGTGCCAGTCAAAACTGGTTGGGTCGGTTTGTGTTGACCCGTTTCTGTAAATAGTTGAAGCATATTCAGCATGGTTAAAAGAACTATAATAGACCATTTGAGAGGTTGACTAAACGTAAAAACTGTTTAAACCTTTCGAACCATTGCATTTTTTGTTTTTTTTTCTTACATTGCCCTTCTAACCCATTATCAATCATATACAGCCTTAATTGACCCATTCGATTTCCCTATCTAACTTTAAGTGCACCAAAAATCCGTAGTTTACCTTCTTGTGTGCGGCAGCCTTATCAAGTGTTGTAAAAACCCCAGAAGATTCTACGACATAGTCGGCTCCAAAATCACCCCATGGAATTGAGGCTGGATCTCTGAGCACAGATTGCAAGTTTTAAAGTCAATCATACAAAAGCTCATTTTACAAGTATAATGCTATTTAACAACAAAAAGTCAAAAAGCCGACTGAATACCTTTGGCTAGTTACTTTAATTGGCTTCCCATTGATTTCCAAAGTGGACTCATCAACAACCTTGATGGTTCCTTTGAACACGCCATGAGTAGAATCATACTTTAGCATGTAAGCCTGAAAAAATACGTTCAGTTCATGGTTATCGTTCAAGTATGTTCAATAAACAACCAAGAAAAGAAGAATATAATCCCATTTACTGATTCTTTTCAAGTCATAATGAATGATATCTTCTACAAGCGTGTGTGAGTTACTGTGGATAAATTTAACATTTTGATAAACGCCCCAGGTCACAAAAAACATCTTGAAAATGCACATTCAAATACAGCCAAAATGCTAGGAGCCTAGGACAGATTGCATGTTATATCCATAACTCTTTTTGGTGCATGTCTATAATAATAGGATAAAAATAAAAGCTAGAATGTCCCACTATTAAAACACTGGATCACTTTGAAAGAAAAGAAAATCAACTTTGTTATCTACTGGGCTCAATATAATGTTCAAAAAGTAAGATACAACATTGATTTTGCTATTCCTCATTACATAGGTAGTATTAAGTACTAATTTGGTAACATATAACAATGGCAATTAGTCAATAGTCAAAACAGCACATTCTTCAAAAAAATTAACAGTCACACAAAATCTTTTCCTTACCATGTACTTGGCATCAATAAAAGGGTCGTTAACCGCAACAACCTCAATATCATCTCTAGATGTTGCTATTCTCAATACCAACCTTCCGATTCTTCCAAACCCTGCAAAATTCAAACCAACAAATCAAACTTTACACATTCAACCACATAAATCAGCAAAATCATCACATTCAGTTTTTCATGTCACAAGGTAATTATACAAAGTATATCCATAAAAAATTCAGTAAAAACTAGCACATATATTTGCCAAAAGATAACAAGAGCAACAAGAGATTGAGAAAACTTACCATTGATTCCAACTCTGGTCTTCCCACCAGTACTCGACTCTACAAACAAATAATAAATAAAATCCAATTAAGCAGAAGTGCACAACTTATCAGTAAAAAAAATCAACATCGGCTTAGATGGTGTTTCGAATTGCTTATTATTTTCTACTTATTTGCTTATATATTTGAATCATCCAAACTGCTTGCTTATCTTAAAGTGCTTATTTAAGATGAAACTAGATTTACATTTTTTAACATCATGTCTAATCTAAATCTCAATGAAATAGGATTAGATTAATAATTTTCTAAACCAATTTATTTGATAGTATTACGTTCTTTTTACAAATAAGCAAACCTTATTTCTTGAAAGTGCTTATTTTTTACCAGCTTATAAGTTCATGAGCATTTAAAAGCTATTCAACAAGCAGTTGAAGTGCATACTATAAACACTTGGGGGGTGTTTGAATTATCTTATATTTGCATCTTATGGGCTTATTTGATTTTAGGAAAGCTCGTCAGGATTGCTTATTTATGTCCATAAGCTCAACTTGATAACTAAAAAGTGGGCGGCTCACTTACAAGTTTCCCAAAATCAAATAAGCCTGAAGCCTAAAAACTAACACCCCATAAGTATTGCATTCTTTTTACAAAATAAGAAAATGCAAACAATACTCCAACAAACTGCTTAATGTTAAGCAGCTTACAAGTTCATTAGCATTGATTAAAAGTAAGCAATCCCAAACACCCTTTTAAGTGCATGCTACTAAGATTAAGACAGCATCTTACTTGGAGCACTAGTTGGCGTCTGTGTAGCGGTAGCTTTAATCAAATGCACACCACATCCATTACCATTACCATTCGACTTCCTACAAAACCAATCAAATCATTTCTTAAACCCTAAATCACCATAATAATCATAAACCCTTGAGAAGGGGAAAAAAAAAAACACTCAACTGTAAAGACAAAGATTGCTTGTTCAAAGCACCATCAAATAACCCAGATTGAAACTTCACAGATGACACCTGTATACAAAAAAAATATCAGTTTTTATACATACAAAGGTTGAAACAGAGTAAACAAAACAAAAAATATTAAATTTTTATGTAATAAAGATTAATAAAAATCAAATTTTTATAAACAGGATAGTTAAGAAATATATATATAAAAAAAAAAAAAATCAAAATATTAACTTTTATGTAAAAAAAATAGTATTAGTATAAAAAACATTGTTTATTTAGAAGCAAAAAGGTAAAAAGATAGCATTAAAGCAAAAAAGATTGTATTTTTACACAAAAAATATGTAAAAACAATTAAAAAAAAGGTAATAAAGATGAATGTGAACCTGCAATCTAGATGGGTTTGAAAAAGATGGCTGATTTTGAAGAACAAGTGATGTGTTTGTGGATCTGATAACAGAGCTGAAAGCCATTTTTGAGTAAATGAATGTGGGTTGGTGAATGTTGTTAAACCCTAAAAATGTGTATAAAAAGGGTGAAAAAGGTGGCTTTTGGAGTTAAAGAGAAGGTTCGTTATTTTTTTAATGGTGAAAGGGTGGTAGGCGGCTGATGATGGAAGACCTTCAACTCAACTCAACTATTGTCGCTGTTTTTATGAATGTCAAATGAGAAAGATGTGTTTAATACTTGCAATATTTGTTATTTGATGGACCTACTTTGACCAACTACATACTTCACGAGTGTTTGGATACTAGTAGTACTTTTCAGAGAAAAAGATCTTGCCAAAATCAATCAATTTTATTTTCTTTTAAAAAAATATTAAGTCGTAGAATAGCAATGTATTTTTCAAAGTGTCTCATTTTGTTACGTATATTTTTCTTTTTCAAATAAATAAGTTAATTAGTTAGTAGAGGCGATGACAATTGCGAGTAAAAGTGATGAAATAGTAATATGATGTGGCTTTAAAGTAGTAGGATTATATCGTAGTGACCATTGCGAATTGCTAACATTGTTAGCACATATGTGTTGTATCAACTTACCCTCTTATCACTATCTCACATTTTTTATCAACTAATGAAAAAAAAAAGTTTGTTGGTGGTTGACCACGACCTGAGCATGAACCACCTACATTTGTGACCACGAGGCCAAACAATCCAATCACGATTTTACTAAGATCTGTTATGGATACTCTAAATAAGTGGTTGTGAATTCAATCTCCAAATTGCGATAAATATTTGTAGTACATAGTGTGAGTGTTGGTTTGTTCTTCGAATCATATTTTTCAATATTGCATTTTCACTTCAAACAATTTACCTTAATGTAATAATTTGATAAGTGTAATTTTAAAATTATAAATATTTTGCAAAAGTAATAGTTAGATCATAGCTTACAATAAATTATCCCAAACACCCCTCAAGAAGGCTTATATATATGTTATGTTTAGCGACGAATAATTCAGTTCAAGTAGTTTATAACTAGGAAATTGACTCTTGTACCTAAACATGATTGGTTAACATCATGTAATATTGGCCGGAATTAGTAGTATTAGGCAGACCGCGTCTAATATGCGAGAGCCAAACAAACAAGAATGGAAAGGTTTAACATGGTTGGGTTGATCACGAGTTGATCCATGTACATGGTGCAACACAAAAGAGAGACAAAAGAAGAGAATAACAAAAGAAGACAAAACATAAAAAATGTTGTTTTTAACATTCAACAAGATTCAAGCTTTCTGACGATTACCCGTCCTTAGCTTGCGAGAGCGTTTTAAACCTAATAAAGTCGGGCGGCCTTATGAGCCCTACACATTAGGTTTAGGGTTAGGTTTAGGGCCCGTTTGGTTTGTAGGTGGGTTTAGGATTAGGATTAAGATTTGGATTAAAATTTGGATTTGGATTAGAATTTGAATTTGATTAGGAAAAAGAAAAAATTATATTAAATTACAAATATTGTTTTAAATTGTTAGTAAAAAATTAAAATAAAGATTTGTTATTTAATAAAATGTAGATATAAGAGTTAGATAGAGACATCTATATAGTGGGACCTACATAAAGTTAGTAACCCCATGTTTTAGAGGAGAATTGGAATAGTGGTTGTCAGTGGCTCTCAAGCCCGTATATTTTCTTTCGGAATATAACCAAACAACATATTCTATATATATACTAAAGATGGGGAGTACATTTTACCCAAAGTGTTTGCATTAATTGCAAACTTTCTCAACTTGGCAAAAATAGTCCCTGAGGTTCAAGTAGCGCTGCAAAATAAGTCTTGTATCATTAATTGCTATATATAGCAATCTGGCAAAAATAGTCCCTAAGGTTTAAGCGGCGTTGCAAGGTAAGTCCTGTAGAATTAATTGCTAACTATAGCAACCTGGCAAAATTAGTCCCTAAGGTTTAAGTGTCGCTACAAAGTAAGTCCTTTGAAGCCAATCCCGCTGCATCGCACAGGTTTCCACACTCGTTCAAGTCTAAAGTACTATCCCATCTCTAAATACCATCAAACAAACAGGCCCTTAGATTGTTCAACTTATATTATAAATAGATGTGGTGATATTCAAACAAGGTTTTATAGTTTGAAATCATGGTTAATATAAAAATATAAAAAGTAGCCTTTTAATAATTGTTCGGTTCTATGAAAATATATTAAGACGGTTTTCTTTTTAAAAAGCATTTTTTTTTTTCACTTTTGTCTGCAACCGGGAAAAAAGAGAAAAAAAATGCGTTAGTTTTTTCCCTTTATTTCTGCAAGCGGGAAGAAAAAATGAAAGACATGTATTCGTTTATTTTTAGACATAAGAGGCAAAAATTGTTTTTTTTCTTTAATTTCGTAGATTAATTTTTTGTCTGATTAACACTTCATCTTAAAGACTTCATATCCACGTCTTCTCTCGCATACATAGTTTTGTAGATCTGACAAAACAAACACAACCCAAAGACCACACACAAACAATGCACATGGGCACTGAAGCAGCAGGCATCGGTCCGTAGAACCTATAAAAAAGAGATGGTTGTGGCGCTAGTATAGTAGTATATACGAAGAGAGGTTCTAAAAAGTACATATTTGACTCTTTTCATTTTTCCCATTTTTTTTTTTACCCGTTGAAAAAATAATATTGAAAAAATATAAATGGGTCGCTATCCCAGCTTATTAGCATCTGATGTTGAGGGTCACTACTCACTACAAAGTTTTGGAGTTAGACACCTGATGCAGACCATCTCAAAACAATCATCTGATGGCATGTGCCAACTCGGTAATCTTTATTACTCATGTTTGTATTAAGATTTTAATGGCCATATAAATTGGTCCAAACATCAAATCATCGGTTTAATTCTACACACTCATTTTGAGTAAGATGGCAAGAAAAAAACTGAAACATGTCTTCTTTTACACAATCAATTTCAACATTTTTAGTTGGAAGCTGCCACCAACGCCATATGCTCAATCAGGTCCAACACTCGGTTGCTGCACATAATCAATTCACACTACAAGTTAGAAACCCACATAAAACCAGATCAAATGGGCGGTTATATAACGGGTCAAAAAGGCCAGGCTGACCCAAAACACTTTTGTCCAAAAAATTAGTTTTTTTTCTTAAGTGATTAGTGTTCAGATATATTAATAATATCTAATTTTCTAGATATTGAACCAGACACTTATCAGATAGACAGATGTGCTAGATACCTGTAACCCCACTCGTTATCATACCACGACACCAACTTCACAAATGACGCACTTAGCCCTATCCCAGCCTTTGCATCAAATATACTCGACCTGCGGAAACCAAAATAACTATCAGAAAACTAAGAATCACGAGACATTGATTTGCTACAAATTTCAATTATAAAGAGTCAAGTGAGGTGACCTGGAATCACCAACAAAGTCATTGGAGACAACATCCTCATCAGTGTATCCAAGGATTCCTTGCAGTGGACCCTCAGAGGCATACCTTCAATAACAAGGACAGTTGATGCTAATTGTAAAGGGTAGAAAAATTCAAAACTAAAAAAGATCTCAGAGGCCATACTTTATAGCAGCTTTAACATCTTCATAAGAAGCACTTTTCTCAAGTCGACAAGTTAAATCCACAACCGAGACATTTGCTGTTGGGACCCTAAAGGCCATGCCCGTGAGTTTTCCATTTAGTTCCGGTAACACCTTCCCTACAGCCTGGAATTTTAACATAGAAACCAAGTTTTCAAGATGGACAATCTCTTCTCATCTTTAAATAGTCCCAAAATTATTTCAAATATCAGAGAAAATATTGTTGATTTTCACTGATCATATAATATAGGATTCCATGTACCTTGGCCGCACCAGTTGAGCTAGGGATGATGTTTTGTGCAGCACCACGACCACCACGCCAATCCTTCATCGAAGGTCCATCAACAGTTTTTTGTGTAGCTGAACAGATATGAACATAACAGCCGTAAGAAACAACTGAAAACAAAAGGTAAATACGAAACAAAAAGAGGAAAACAGACCTGTGGTAGCATGAACAGTTGTCATCAAACCTTCAACAATACCAAATTCCTCATGAACCACCTGTACAAGAGTTGGGCAGCAAAAATACCAAGCAATTAATGCTCTATCTGAAAAAATAAATAAATAAATAAATGAGGATGGCAATAGCAGAAAAGCCCAAAAAGAACCATACCTTGGCCAAAGGAGCCAAGCAGTTAGTCGTGCAGCTCGCATTGGATACAATATCCATGTTTGATTTGTAAGTGGTCTCATTTACTCCTACAACAAACATAGGCGCATCAGCTGATGGAGCTGAGATCACTACCTTCTTCGCACCACCCTGCACATGTTAGCATACAAAGATCAACCGAGGGCCTAGGGTAACAAATAAAGTTTTGAAACTTTTAAGTATACCAGAATCCATGGTTTACCTTTTTGTGTGCTGAAGCCGAATCAAGTGTTGTAAAAACACCAGAAGATTCAACAACATAGTCAGCTCCAGAAGCACCCCAAGGAATCGCTGCAGGGTCTCTGAGAACATACGAGGTTGATGTTGAGATGAAAATGAAGAAAACTCGTTCTACACATAACATAAGTATCAAGTCTATTAGCCAATGGACGAACAAGTGAATACCTTTGGTTGGTCACTTTGATTTGTTTCCCGTTGATTTCCAAAGTAGACTCATCAACAACATTGATGGTTCCTTTAAATAGGCCATGAGTAGAATCATACTTCAACATGTAAGCCTGAAAAATGCAATCATCTCATGGGTTATCTATCATATATTCCTATATAAGTACTGGTAAACTCGACACACAATAAAAACAGCCGAAGTAACCCTTATCATATAAATGCTTGGCCATATAGAAATTCTTGCAGGTTGAAATAGGCTCCCACTTATAATAGTACATGAAATCAAACTGGTCCAAATGGATAAGAAAAGGGTTCAATTGGCCAGTTAGATGAGGATATGCCTAAAGTGGGGGCCCTCTTATCTTCAACTTAATGTCAATTGGAAAAGTTATACTAAAACCATATTTCTATATTTCAGTTTCTGTTTTTAAATATAAAGAAATTTATATATTCAATTCTGTAATCTGACGTATAAGATTTGTCCATAAATCATATTACAATTTTTTTTTACTGATAACTAATACTTTCAATACACAAAACTGTCCATATAATCGTTTAACAAATGACACTTCTTACAATAAGTTAATATATTTGTTGCTTCAGAAATTCAAATAATTAACGAGCCAACCCAACCCATATGACCCGCGACTCTTTGACCATTGTCCAAATTTCCCTTTAGACCCGAACCCATTTTGACATGTTACTCAACAGGTCCATTTGGTCACCCCTAGAGTAAACACTTACCAAACCATTACATGCCTAAAAATACCATTCCTGAAAGAAAAAAATTGCATTCATCTCATGCTTATCTTATCTATTAAATACATTGGTCTAAATTAAAAACAGGTCATATCAACCAAGACTCAATAACTCATCAAGTATAATTGGTTGGGAGAAAACACACACACACACAAAATAATAATAAATAAATAAATAAATAAATAATAATAAAAAATAAAAATTACAATGAAAAGACGAATGCTTGACAACACATGGAATATATACAGCTTTGAATGTCTTGTCAAGTATATTCGCCACAGAATCGTTCAAACCCCACTACCCAAGTTTATTGTTTGCTCTTTCTATTTCTAACCCCACTACCCAAGTTTACTGTTTGCTCTTTCTATTTCTATCATCTCTCGGATATTTATATATGTAAGTTATGTAACCCAAAAAATGGTTCACTAATTCACTAATTGGTATTGGTCTAGATACGCACGTTGTGCAAGCAGGATATGTTGTGGGGACATAAGGGTAAATTTGGTAACACTCCGTTAAAGCTTTCCAAAATCTGATTCAGAACCTTCATAACAACCTCCTATTCTAATGATAAGTTCAAGTAATGTACACTTGTATGATTTGCTGCATAATATTAAAGTGCCAGAGATGGTGCTACAACGAATGGTATCTTGACATAAAAGTCCACATGTATTGATATATACAAATTGAAAGGAGTCAGCCAGCCAAACCAAGAGGTTACATTAAAGCTCATCCTTACCATGTATTCGGAGTTAATAAAAGGGTCGTTGACCGCAACAACCTCAATATCATCTCTAAATGATGCGATTCTCAACACCAACCTTCCAATTCTTCCAAAACCTGAAAATTTCAAAGAAACACAATGATAATCTCCAATCTTGGTGCCATTATAAGCATAACTATAGATCATTATCAGAATATCATATTAACAAAAATTTACACGCCCAATTTATCTAGTGAAGTTATTGTTCACAAGTGGGATCTAGGATCATAAAATGAAGCACCAATTTGATTTTCATGCATTCCCTGCGGACATAATTGGCACAAAGATTGCTCAAACATAAAAGGCGTCATAATATTGAAAAAGCATACCATTGATTCCAACCTTGGTCTTCCCTCCGCTGCCGGACTCTGAAAAAAATTCAAAGAGAAGTAAGAAAAAAAAGTCAAAAGTCAAAACAACAACAAACCTTTTAATTTGCTTCATTATAGTCACTGTATTTTAATCTAGTCCAATATAGTCATTAAAAGTGTTCAAAAAAACTCAATATTGGGCAGCTTGGAAAAGAAAAACCAAGATTCCCCAAAAATGTTCCAGCTACCTCATTGTAAGGGGGTGTTTGGGAATTACATGCCTATCTGCTTAAAAAACATAATCAGGTAACCTGCTTATATTCAAGTGCTTATTTAAAATTTAAATAAGGGTGCGTTTGTTTAAGCTTACACATATGGGCTTAAGAGCTTATATGATTTCGGCTTAAATTTCATATGCCCATTTCTTAGCTTATTTTCAGCCTATTTTCCAGTTTATGAACTTACTGTTAATATTTAATTAAGCACACACTGAAAACTGCTTATCTGCTTAATAATTACTGTAATAGACAACCTTGTAGGTGTAATGGTGTATTATAATGTCATTTAATAATCAACACCTAAATGTACCATATCACAGGTACAACGACTAAAACCATGTAAGGAACCAGGACACAAACTGATTAGAAACATAATTATATTTGTGCATTTAGGAAAGATCAAGGTATTCTACGCAAACTAACACTATCATGAGCACCCCATGAAACCCGGCCCGACAAAAAAAAAAAAAAACTAAAAAAAACTAAAAAGCTCTTACTTGAAACACTTGGTGGCACCTGCGTAGCAGCGGTCGCTTTAATCGAAGTCACACATCGCGCATTATTCACCCTACACAAAATCCAAATCAAAACAATTCATCACAACAAATAATAAATAAGGCATAATAATCATTTCTTAATAGCCAAACTTTTATTTTCTTCCTATTTTACATATGAACTTTTATTAACTTAATCTTGTCATAACATATCCTGATTATCCCATAAATAAACACCCAATAACACAAACCTTAAACATGGAGAATCTGCAGTGGACTGAACCTTAAATTGTGATCTATTAACAAAAGAAGAAGTGGGTAATGATTGACGATGTGAATCAAACACAATTGATGTGTTGACAGATGATCCAACAAGTGATGAAAATGCCATTGGTTGTTGGATCAAAATAATTACCAAAATGCCCCTGCAAGAAAAAGAGGGTTTCTAGGGAGGAGGAGGGAGATGGAAGTGTGGGGTTTTGTTGAGTATTTAAATGCTCAAACTTGACGGAGTTTGTCATACTAGCAGTCCTCTTTACCTGTTTATTTATGAGTGTTTATTTGTACACTTATATTTTTTTTATTAGCACACTTCAGTGTACAAACTGGAGATGCAGCATATAACAACTGTACAACTCTGTATAGCATAAAGTGGAGTGTGCGAATAAAAAAAGTGAGTGTATGAATCATTAGCCTTTATTTATAAGATACACTTGTGATGGTTATTTTTTTTTTTTTGAACGGCAACTTTTTATTAAAAACTAGCAAGACGCTAGAAAAATTACATCGAAATTAAATAAGGGTTCTTATACCAAAATTCTTTAGAAATACAACTAGAACACCGATTGGAGCACCAATTAAAGGAACAAGAGACTATATCATCGAAGATCCTTGAACGTCTTGGAGGAACCTCATCAAATAAAAGCCTATTCCGAAATGACCAAATAAGCCACCACATTATAAGAAACACAGCCTCCAATAAAGATTTAAGCTTAGACGAAAGACGGGTTGAAAGAAACCACGCATCCCAATCTGAAAAAGATCCCATCGTTGTCCATGGGAGATTCCACCATCGACAAATCAAAGACGAAAGCTCCTGAGCCATCGAGCAGCCAAAAAATAAATGATGAACATCTTCATTAGACGAATCACAAATTGGACAAGTAATGGAATTCATAAGGATACCCCTTTTAGTCAAGTTAAGACGGGTAGGAAGCCGATCAAGGCGAGCCCGCCAAGCAAACACATTAACTTTAATAGGAACAAATCTGACCCACCGCGTTTTTAGATGGTTATTTAATTTATTATTTTTTTTACGACAACTCTTTATACTCTTATCTAGGGCTGAGCATGGACGTTTCAAAATCAAACCGGAACGATAAAATCAACCAAAACGATAAAAATCGGCCCAATTCGACAGACCTTCGTTGGAACAGTCATCCGGAGTATCTAAAGTAATGGAGGTTGGTCTAGTTCTAAAAGTATTGTTACATCAAGACGTTTGTTTTTTCTCGCTAGACAATCGCTAAAAGGTTGTGTACGATAAAGTACGGATGGAATAGTACATGTTCCATAATAATCGTTGAAGACGTTGCATAGTAGCAACAACCCGAGCCTTGAAAAGGAAAGGCTCGTGGCCACTAGCGAGACTCTTGCTACACGATAACGACAATCATACGTCTACAATCTTCGTGTCATGGAGTACGGGTTAGCTAGTATAAATAGAGTTGTTTGTCCCAGTAAGTAACACACGTACTCCGCTACTCACTTACTTTCTCTACCTTGTCTCACTAAATCATGCCAAGCATATACTTATTCTTATATTGGAGCGTGTCTCAGATTTAACTTTACTAACGGGAGGATGATTTTATGTCAACTTTACTAACGGAGAGATGGTTTTGTGCTAAAAAAACTACGAGGAAGTAAAGTAAGATACGCGACAAACCACAAAAATGCATTTTAGACTTTACTCTAACATAAAATATATATTCTTAACCAGTTTTGTTATTTGAATTAGATAATATACAGCAAGTTTTATGCACAAACAATTAAACTTTAAATATATTATAACTTATGTTAAAACATATTATGTAAGACTTATATTAAAGCATTTACATGCACGATGGTATATAATTAGTTTTTCAAAAAGCTACTAGTAATTTTCATTAGTGGAAACTTATAGATGCCTATAGCTTAAAAAGTTTGGTAGACTTGTATACCAAACAAAAGTTATATTACGAGTTGAGGTGTTATAAAAGCTTAAACTTTTGTAAATTGTTACTACAAGTGTTTATTCATAAAAAATTTGTCCAAACAACCTTAAAAGATCTTATGTTTGTCTTTATTCCCAGAATATAGGGAGTAGCTGGAGAGAAGTGGGGCTTTGTTTATGATGTCAAAATTGTCGTTTTTGTGAAGTGTTACCTAACCATTCTATGACTCTCAACCTTGTAATACTCGCCCACTTTTTTATGGTTTAAAAAATTAAAGCAAAAGTTAATTTGGTTTATGATACAATAAAGACAAAACTCATGGTGGACTAATCAAATTTGGTCGTGTGGAGCAAAAATAGTAGCAAGACCATTAATAAAACAGATAACCAAACAAAATGGGTAGATGTAAGAGTTTAAAGATGAACTCTTATGCAATTTGTAAACAAGAAAGTAAAATTGAGGCTCGTGTTTGATATGATCATCTTAAGGCATGTTTCTCGTACTCGTATGTTTTTCCTAATACAATGCTCAAAACATTTTGTACGATGAATGTCGAAGTATTTTTTTGTGGGTTGTCGCAGTTATCTTTCAGCCTTAGGAATAAGCCTTCTAGATACCTGCTAAGATGAACAACGCGTTAGTCTCGCCCCGGGTGTTATCCCAGGACCCGACTCCGGCGTAAGAGTAAGTATGTGTTTTACCGAAAAGTATAGTATAAATGTGTGTGTGAGAAAAATGATACCTCTGCCTTCAACTACTGTATGCGTATTTATACTACCTGATGTCACTATCTGGTCCCTGAGACCGTTGTACTTTATGGGACCACTGGTGTCGTCAGGACTGACACTGTCCCTGACACTGTCTCTGATGTACTTTCTGACATTCAGGAGAATGAGACGAATTATGTCCAGGCAGGGTGCCAAAGGTACTGTCAGGTCAACTCGCCCTTCGGCGGTAGCCTGCCGGAGTGTCTATCGGAGAGCCTTTCGGTGGTGTTCCAGGTCCTTCGGTTATACGTCGTCAATGAACATGACAAGTGTACCTAAGTAACCATACATAACATACATTTTGCATTTAGAACAAGTCCGGCAGTGAAGTTGTGTTTTCAGTATGTAAAACCGCATTGTTAGTTGCATTAATGCCTCGATCTATTATCAAAGATGATTGATTCTTGTAGAGTTTTCAATCTGCGTTTATGAAATTTGATGGAAACTTCAAGTTTATCACCCAATGTTTCTGATACAACCGACTTGTATCGATAGTAGCACCGCTATAGTGGGTGAGGACTCCTTAAGAAAGAGATAAGAGAAGCAGAGATTATTTTGATAAAACGATGATTTTTCATTGACATTCCATTCGGTATATATATAGCCGAATAACAACTTGTAACCCAAGACAAATACGAGACATACTAAAACAAGGACTCTTGACACAAAAGAAATTCCTAATTCAACTCAAAGACATTCCTAAAACAATAAGATAAATATGAAGATAAATCCTAGCCCATAACAAAAGAGTCTTGCCACTTTGGCGCTTTCTTGTTCCGCTTGCCACGACCCAACTCGCCTGTTAAGGACGTAACAGTTTCTCTATTTTTAAAAGGAATTACTTCAATTTTAACCAATGTTGGTATTACTACTATTAAGTTATTTAAGAGTTAAGTTGTTTTGTTACCATGGTTTAGAATTTAGTTCATCTCAAATTGTATCAACTCGTGTGTAATCTTAATCATCGACTTTGTGTTATTCAATTTTTTAGCAAAAAATGAATAAAGTTTTGACTCACTTGTATGTAAAAGAAACAAAGTCGCACCAGAGGTGTTGGGCTACCCCCAAAATCAGCCCAATGTCCAAACAAATACGTAGCCCATGGGCCAGACATTGAATATATTTATCATCGTTAATCGTCCATTCGTTCCCAACTATCAGCTTGTATGTTTTCCTAATCATTGTCATCAGTCTTTCTTCCTTTGTCATCAGTTTCTTTACTAAAAGCATTCACAAGCATCAGTGGCGGCAATTAACATATGAAAGTGGGCCAATTGCATAGGGTCATCCTTTGTAAAAGGGCCATCAATTTAGTATATCTATTAGGCACAACAATATTTTTTTTTTAATATTTATATATGTCTAACTATATTTATACATGTCCAAATTCAATTTTTATAGCCCCTTTTAAATATTATGTGAGCGGGTCTCCGATTTAGTATATATCCATTAATATTTACTAGCAGGGTACCCGTGCGTTGCAGCGGCGGCGGCCATACAATTAAAATATTCAACGAAATTTTTTTAGTTCTATATTTTACAATACAATATATATACGGATGACGGCAATTTTACTTTTGAATATTGTTATGCAATAACAAAACTTTTCATATAAAAATTGTAGATTATCCATGTGATGTGGTGACAATAATGAGTTGATTGTAGGTATATTGTAAAGGTATGAGATAAAAGTAGTTGACAATAGCCCGTAGTCATAAGTTATCATTAAATAATAATACCATAGCGAATTTTAAAAATCACTTACATTATACTAAGAAAATTTAGTTCTTAAAAATAATGTTTGTTAAATTTGTCCTACATAGATGGATGATATAAGTAAAAGATTACTTCTAAAGATAAAGTAAAAATAATTATTTAATAAATCATGTGGGTTACTTTAAAGAATATAATTATTAATATTCAAGTATATATATATGATATATATAATTAGCACTTAGCACTTTGCCCTTTTGCATCCTTTGCTTTGAAAAAACGTTCGATTTTTATAAAACAAAGTTTTTAGTTTTTACGGTAAGTTTTATTAAAAATTTCAAAAGGCGCATATGTTGATTCTCGATGCACTCTTGCGATTTAATAATATTTTTTGAACATTGTATTTTAGTATGCATTTTTAAACTCTATTGATTTAACAATATCGTTTTCGGATGACTTTTATGGTCTAGCCGAACCGGTGGTGACTCCGATTCCCGGTTGAACCCGTTGGCCCGGTCCGTTTTTTAAAACCATATGTACCATCAACTTGTTTACATATAAATTGGATGAAGATTTATGTGTTTTATTAGTTTGTACAATATGTATAATAACAAGTATTTTTCATATTATAGGTGTTTTAAAAATAATATTTATTAGGTATTTATTGTTTTGACCGTTTTTTTTTCTTATATTAAATTACTTTGTATTTTGTTATTATTACATGTCTAAAAAAATTGCTTTAAAGTGTTGCAACAAATGCTATTATAAATGTACTTATTAAAATTTGCCGTTATTAGCAATTGTTGAATCTTAATTTTTTAAGTCTTCCTTTTTAGGAATGTCCCAAATGCTTTATAATATAGTATAAATACATGTCTAAGTATATTATGTTTTGAGTTTTTCATAAAAGTTAATATTTTCGTTATTGAAAAGGCCTCATTCGTAGTTTCGTACCGGGTCACCCAAATCAACAGGACGGCCCTGACAAGCATCCACTATGATTATTTGGGCGGTTTGCACACATTTATTTTTTATTTGTTCCAATAGAAAATGAGAGTGTACAAATCAATTCTCAAATAAAAAAAAATAGAGCTGATTTGCATAGTTTTATTCATTTTTTACATACACATCATTTTATGTTATAATTAATCGTACATTTATTATATGATGTTTTTCCAGTTTGTAGATTGAAGGTCCAAATAGAAAACGAATGTATACCAATCAACTCTCGTTTAAAATGATGAAGATGTCTAAAAATTTAAACCATATTACCACTCATTTTAAAATCACTAGGCGAGTATCCGTGCCTAGCGGCATCGGTTTTCTAGCGGCAGATAATTAACGATATACGATATTGTGGTAAGTGTTTTGTATAACGTTCAAAATAGAACGTGAAAAAGGATGAAAATGTAATTACAAACTGTTGTAACATGTGATAATTCAACTCTAGCAAAAATTCTTAACATATATCAAACGACATAGAAAAATATTTAATGAAACTTAAAATAAAAGATTACATCAAGTATGAAATATTAACTAACAACACATGTTACTCGTCACGTAAAACTTCTTGATACACGACATTTGAGGTATAGATTCCTGCTTGACGGAACTCTTTGACTGGTTTAACCAATACCTTTGTTGTTCTACGAGATATCCCTCTAGACAATGCCACAAATAGACACCCACATTTTGGAATTGTTTGGCCCTGAGCTTTATTAATAGTCATCGCAAAGCTAAGGCGACGGGAATTGTGTTCTCTATAGTTTGAAAGGGAACATGTCGTCTTCAGATGGAGCAAGAGGAATTCTTTGCAAGAGCACTCTAACTCCCGTTTGTCCCACAGCAATCTCGGATTGATGACATTAGGATCAAAACGTTTGCATATCAACCTCGTTCCATTACATAATCCATTTGCGGATCAAGATTCCTTAAAAGAATAATCGGGCATCCAATTTTCAAACACAAGTAATGAGGAGGCAATCCGCTCACGTTGAGTGAGTTTAAGAATTCCAAAGGATATAAGTTATGGGTGTCGTCTTCTGCTTCATCAAAACTATAGTAAACCTTCTCTTCGCCAAGAAATTTGTCAATCAACATATCATTAATCTTTGTCAACATGTTCATTTTTAGTGGATAAAATAGCTCTTGAAACTATATCAGTAGGTGAATGAGCTATGGTGGTGAAGGAAGGAAACACTTCATTTATCAATGCATCCTTTGAGGCAGGATCTTCTGTGTATGGAATCGTCATGTCATCAGGTATGCGTACATAGTCTTCATCGATGACCTCTTCAACTCCGTCACCAACTCGTAATAGGAAGTTTGAAAACCATGGGTCTGTCCGTGCCCTCATGTTTATGGTTAAGCGCATTTTTTGAATTCTAGACCAAAGAGGTGACATCCGTAGACTCGAATCTACAATTTGCGCTCGTGTTCCACGTCTTATGACCGGCAAAACCTGTCTAAAATCCCCACCTAAAACCATTATCTTGCCGCCGAATGGAAGTTTGACCCCGGTAATGTCTTGCATAGTTCGATCAACCGCCTCCACACCTTGCCTTTTAGCCATTGATGCTTCATCCCAGATTATCAACTTGGCTTGGCAAAGTAGCTTAGCAAGGCCACTTTGTTTTTTGATGTTGCATATTGAGTTTGTATTAAGATTGATAGGGATCTTAAATCGAGAGTGAGCAGTTCTTCCCCCTGTCATGTTATTTGCCGCAGCGACGAGCAGGGCAAGTGCAATAAGACCACGAGAACGAACAGTGGCAAGTAACGCTTTATACAAGAATGTTTTACCAGTTCCTCCAGGTCCATCAATAAAAAATACGCCCGGAGAATCACCATCAATATGTCTCATGATGGTATCATATGCGGCTTTTTGATCGTTATTGAGAGAATGTCGAGCGAGTATATCTTCATCTTGTACAACTATTGAGCACTCCTCTTGTAACTCACGGCAACCAAATGATTCTAAACTTACATTCGCGGTAATGTTAGGAAGGTCAAAGTCACTAAGACTCTTACCCATAGATTGTAGAATTGATGATATGTCCGTTAGAACCATATTTTGAACCCGCTCAACACTTGTACAATTTAAGGTGTAGTCTTCTGAGAGTGATTCGTAATGGTCATTCCATAACTTAGAACAAGCTTCATCAAAGCTTCAACAGTAGTGGAGTCATTTTCTATTCTATATTCCGCAGCATCTAGTATGTCCAACAATGACTTGATCTCTTTACGAACCAAGTCTACCCATATTCGATCCATCTTAGCCGTTGTAGCTCCGGCTAGTTGTTCGACATCAACATGAACATCAGTTGTATGAGAGTTTGTGCTTGGTCCCAAATCTGTCTACAAAATAATGTCGTGACATGGATCATCAATTGTATGAACATCAATTGTGATATACTTCGTCATTGACTAATTTTAGAATAAATAATCTTAAAGCATATAAGAACGTTTCTAATAAATCGTGACATGGATTGTTAACGTTTCTAATAACTAATCTTAAAGCATATAAGAACATCCCAACCAAAAGTACTTTTTACGTCAAAGTGAATGGCAAACTCTTACCAAGAAAAACGATGTGGTAACAGACGTAAATCATAATCATATGTAAGATACAACATATTTACCGTGACATTCGTTGCAATTTGGTCAAGCATGTTGACATCTTCATTTTCTGGAACAAATACTTCAAGTGCGACTGTGTTGTCAATATTCATCATGAAAGTCGTAATGAGAAATTGTAACCCGAAGTAGATTGGGACATTGTCTATGGTATTTATAAGAATATACTTTCATGTGATTTTGTATATAAGGTAATGAATATATGTTTAACTTAAAAACGAAGGTAATATCTAGGTCAAATAGAGCAGTTACCTAAAAGTCATGGTTCCTACTACTAATAATAAAATTCATATACGAAGTTATGTCAATATTCAACTTGTTTTTTCCGATTCATTATTTACATTAACAGTTATGCATATACAACTTGTTTTTTCCATTAAGAGTTATGCATATACAACTTGTTTTTTCCATTAACAGTTATGCATTAATTTGAACCTACTAAATTAGTGCCACATTGTCATCACCAACTGATGACGAAAATGAAAAATAAACAGGAAGAAAACGAAGATCAACAAGAAAACGAAGATCAACAAGTATCACTAAATTAGTGCCACATTGTCATCACCAACTGATGGAAACGAAACTAAAGAAATAAATACATCGTCAAGTCTTAATTGTAAAACGAGATGTTTTAAAAAAAACTGAAAACATAAATTTTAGTCTTCATCTTCGGCATCACTTTCATCAACCAAACAATAAATTCGCTTACGACCAATTTTGATAGGTTGACTTGTTTCTTCTTCATCTTCATCATCATCATCACTTGAGATGACAATGACGTCATCCCAATTCCAGTTAATCAAATGCGGATTATAAAACGGGACATGATGTGGAGGAGGGGGAGGTGGATCAAGCTGTAATAAAAAACAAACAAGATTAGTAAATGCACATTACAAAGAGTATCAAGTGCGTAAGATTATCAATAAAAGCGATTGCTAACCTGAAGATCATCATCAACATTT
The DNA here is from genome assembly GCA_910596185.1 of Chrysanthemum makinoi. Lineage (NCBI taxonomy): Eukaryota > Viridiplantae > Streptophyta > Magnoliopsida > Asterales > Asteraceae > Chrysanthemum > Chrysanthemum makinoi. The sequence goes on from OU343223.1 coordinate 249,747,915, forward strand.
CTTTCATTTTGCATCTCCATATTTTCGTTTTTTCTGTAATGAGATACAAGGCTCTATTGAGGATTGTTTATATAGGCAAAGGCAAAGTTTGTTTCCCGCTAGAGCAATGTATGAGATTTTCAAAAGTTCAAATGTGTAGTATCTTATCATTTACTAAGAGATATCCTTCATATAAAGGTATCCATGCAAATGTGTAGTATCTTATCATAACTGTTTCCATGCAAACGTTTTGAGTTTGAGACAGTTGATTATTCAATTTCAACTTTTCAATATTCAATTTCACAAAACATTGACTTTCAATTTCAAGTTTCAACTTTTCACAATTCCCTTTGGCCATTTTTTCATTTAAGATAGTAGAGAAGAGATATAGAACGCGCGGGTACCATGAAATAAAATTTATGGTGAATCATGTATTTTAGTTTATTATGTTCTTTTTTATAATAAATTTACGGATATCAAGAATTTCATTTAGCCCGTACCCGTTCGGGCTCGAGCCCGTTTGGCTTGCACCAGTTCGGGCTTAAGCCCATTTTGCCCGTTGACCGTTCGGGCTTGAATATTTGTATAATGTGCTTTATTATTTGTATTAGTGGCATTTAATGCAGGGTTCCCGCGCGTTGCGGCGGCGAATACCTTGAAATAAAATTTTATGGTGAATCATGTATTTTAGTTTATTATGTTATTTACTTCTTTTTGATAATAAATTTACGGATTTCAAGAATTTCGTTAGCTCGTGCCCGTTTGGCCGGTGCCTACTCGGGCTCGACCCCGTTTGGCTCGTACCCGTTTGGATCGTACCCGTTCGGGCTCGGACCAATTTGGACCGTTGCCCGTTCGGGCTTGAATATTTGTATAATATTCTTTATTATTTGTATTAGTGACATTTTAATGCATTAATTAATTATGTTTAAGTTGGTTGTACAATATGCTTGATAATTTGTATTTCTTGTGTAATGGGTGTTTTAATAACTGGATTAATTGTATTTATTGACCAGTTAATTAATTAACTACATTAAATATCTTGACCACATAAATAGTGTTTTGTATTTTGTACATTAAGCTTTAAGACTTGTAAGTCTTAAAATTAAGATTGATGAGAAAGATCATTAATACTATTGTACAATATGTTTTATATTTTGTAAGTCTTAAGTTTAAGAATATGAGGAGAGAGATTCATTCCTTTATTATAAGTAGTATAGATGAATAGGCCGAAAATTTTGAAGATGTCTAAAACATTTTCTATTTTCTTTTAATTTTCTCTTTGGCTAAATAATAAATTCATTTAAAAGTATAAATTATGAATTATGACATGAAAATATTAATAAACAAATTTATTTATTGTGATAACAAGTTTATAATATGAAAAATTTATAAATTGAATACGTAATAATGGTATAAACCTTTAAAAGGTCGGTTATACCAGATGCCCTAAGTTCTTTGTATCAAAGATAAAATTCGTTGTGAATTTAACTTCAAGATTAAGGTGCTTCAATATTTTTTTTCAAATACACTGTTATTTATCGTTATGCAAGAGTGAAATATGTATGGTAATTTTAAGTTTTACGACTCCTTCCATACACACAACTTTAATTTTTAACACCTATAGCGTTAAACTCGTAAGAGAAACTTATAACTTATAATGTTATAGCCTCGTCACCAGAAAATTATAAAACATACAGAAAAAACAGGGTCGTCTTCGAGTTATCGAAGGTCCTGGGTGAAAACACAAACTGAGGCCCTCATGATTGGCGTTATGTAAAATATGTCGCTATTTGTAAGATACAATACACTTCTTATGAAAATTCTTCAGTGGAATCTTTGTAGTAAATCCAACACATATAAGACTATGTTTATTAGGAGGATTGCCAACCCAACCCATAAAAAATATATACAAATATAATACTTTTATAATCTTGTATACAATCTTTATTGCAATCTAAATCACTTGGCAACCCAAGATTGCCAACCCACAATCTGCCTTTGTGGCTTTTTTTGTTCTTTTTTCTTTGTTAATTTTTAATATTTAGTATAGATCGGTTGGGTTGTTGATAAATGATGAAAAATATAGATTGTTTGTATGTATTGGTTGTGTGTTTTAGGAAAGAGATAATAATATTTTATTAAGAGATTGAGTTGTGATGGGTTGTTGATAAACATACTCTAAGAGCTAAGATGATAAACATAAATACAATCTGTTTACCAATGCCACTCCACAATAATAATAAAAAAGCTATGATTAAGCTAAATATAATGAACGAGATGAATAGATGATGAACAATAAAATAAGAGGCAATTCTCTATAGTGACAAGAAGCCCGACGGGGTACTTTTTTTAGACGGAATTCTTTTTTTTTTTCTTTCTCAAACTAGGCATGGGCTATCTTTGATCTGGGCTATCATAGTTAAAATTATGACACGTGTCACTTACAAAAGTACATCAAATACAAGTGTGTTTTTTGTTATGAGTATGATTTGGTGATATTATACTTGATGTATTTTATAAATGGACACGTGTTATGATTTTAACTATTGTAACTCAGACCCAAAATACTTCATATTTAGTTTGAAAAAAAAAAAAAAAATTGTCTAAAAAAAACCCCATTCGAACTACTTATCCCTTTAGAAAATTGCCTCATAAAATAATGGTTGAGGTTTTAGTTAGATTTTTAATTGTTGGTTTAGTTAAAGATTGTCATGACCCCCAAATTATATAATGTCTAATGTCAAATTTTAAAATATATTTTCAACCTAATAGCTTTCTTTATAAACAAAAAGGTGTGTAACTGTAAACTATTATAGATGAGGCAACATTTCAAACTTGAGGGCCCTGAACCACCTCGTCCATCATTAAAAGAAAAAAAACATATAAAAATGTACATTCGTTTTTTACGCAACGACGTGGGTGGTACGTTCATGTATATGTCCAATATAATTTGTCACATGGTTGCTGGCATGCCATCCGGTCCCTATCACGTGAGCACTTTATGATCAAGATTTCATGTACAAATAGTTATGTTACTTCATTAAAAAATCATGTCGACATCGCTAAACACCTGTGAAACAATATGCACGTTAAGCTTTCAAATGTAAAACTCATAGTTAGTTTTGATTGAGGTGGGAAAATGAGCGGGGCCGGGCGGGCACGGGTCACGGGTTAAATGGGTTTTTGCCAGAATGAGCACGGGTTTAAACGAGCTCATGTTATACGAATCATTTTAGTAAAAATTAAAAATGACGAAATGAATTCATCAAATGTAACATCTAATTTATATTTAAAATAATTAAATATATTGTATTTATAAGTTTTTTTTTAAGAAAACAATTATAATGTTTTCTAATTGCTATAAAATATGTGTCCGCTAATGCTCATTTAACTTTTAAATGGGTAATACATGACCATTTCAAAGAGGAAGCAAATGTGCCATAATCTTTTATTCTTTTATAAATTTACCCAAATTAACTAATTTGTTTTATTTTGAACACAATCTAACACTTTAATTTTTGAGGATAAGACTTGCTAGAGAAACTGAATATTTTTTTAAAATGGTCAGACAATCTCGTGAGTGCGTCGATGAGTCAACCTTAACATCACCTGCCACAAATTAATATATGTATATAAGGTTGCCCATAGAGGGGCCGGTTGTCGTCGGTTGAAGCACAAGGTCGAGCAAGGTTCTCCCATTGTGGGCATGTGGGTTGTCGTCGGTTGAGGAGAGAAGAACATGCAACTCGGTTGAGGAGACAACCGAGTCTCACAACCCAAATCTTTCCCACTTTTCCAAAACTTTACCACTTTTACAACATTATAAATACCAACCTCAAACACATTTTTAAACACACAATTTCAAACAACTTCTCATAAACACTTTCAAACACATTTTGATAATTATGTCTTACGAGTTATTTTTTAATTCTTCGTCTTCCGACGAGGAAGAAGTTATGAGCGAGTTTACGGAGTTGGGACACTTACCAAGCGTCACTGCCAAAGGCTCAACGAAACCACACGGCTAGGGATCGTGTAGGTGCTCATAATCGTTTAGTTGCCGCCTTCTCAGAAGAACCGTTGTATGACGAAAAAACATTCCGTCAACGGTTCCGGATGCCCCGAGACCTATTCACTCAAATTGTGCAAGAGGTAACTAATCATTCTCCTTATTTTCAACAAACTCCTGATTGTAGAGGGCTACTTGGTATTTCTCCATTGGTCAAGTGTACTGCGGCAATTCGTCAATTGGGATACGCGGCAGCTTCCGATTCTCTTGACGAGTATCTGCAAGTGGGTGCAACAACAACACGCGATTGTCTCCGTAACTTTTGCACGGTTATCATGGAGTTATATGGTCACGAGTATTTGCGAAAGTCCACGTATTCGGACCTTGAAAGATTATATGCTCATCACGAGCATAAGCATGGGTTTCCTGGGATGATGGGAAGCATTGATTGTAATGTGTTGGGAGTGGGAGAATTACCCAAATAGTTTGAGAGGTCAATATGCTAGGGGTGATCACGGGCCACATCCATTCATTTTATTGGAAGTGGTCGCCTCCCAAGATTTATGGATTTGGCATGCGTTCTTTGGTGTCTCTGGGATGAATAACGATATAAATGTTTTACATCGTTCCCCCGTTTTCAATGATATCAAATATGGGAGAGCAGCGGAACTTGAATTCGAGGCTAACGATGTTGCTTACAAAAGGGATATTATCTTCTGACGGGATATATCCGGAATGGTCTGTTCTTATTAAGTCCATTTCAAATCCTCCTACTGGTAATGAAAAAAGAATATTGTACAAGAGGAAGCACGGCGAGGAAAGATGTGGAACGAGCTTTGAGGTGTTGAAGAAGAAGTGGAAAATGCTTAAAGTTCCTCGAGGGTCGTATAAACAGGATCTCGAAGATATTGTGTATACATGCATCATATTACATAATATGATCATCAAATACAAGCAGCGGGCGATAAGTCCCACATGGTTTCCACAAGAGGGCCACCATGATCATGATCCGGTAAGATCCCATGCAGAATCCTTAGTAGTTACTCGGGAGTTAACGGATCGATCAACTCATCTAAACGTAAAATCTGATTTGGTTGAACACATTTGGATAAACCGTGTAAATGCAGGCAATCAAGAGATTGAAGGCGAAGATGAAAGTGACGAAGACGAATCGGCGATGAAGAGTTTTTGCGATGTTTCAGTTTTTAATAAGTATTGTAACGTCTACGTTTTATTAGTTTAAGTTTTTAATTATTGTTGTAATGTTAAGTATTTTTATTAATGAAGTTTAATTTTGTTTTTAAAAATATTTGAATTAAAAAAAAAAAAAAATCTCGGGTCACCACTGTGGCAACTAGGTCGTCGTCAGGTCGTCGGAGAGAGAAAGCTGATGTGGCACAGACGAACTAGGTTGCCACTGTGACTAGCCTAATACACGGGTTAAAACGATGCCGTTTTACAGCAGGTTATTCCGCCTTTTTTTGAGCTTATTTTGGCCCGTGTCTTTTGGCCCTGCTCCTCCAACCTGTTTTTTGCTCAATCCAGTTCGATAAGTACAAGTAATAGCGTTGGAACATTCTCGAGACAATCAAACACTACGCCTTCTTCTCCCATCACGAATTCCCATTTTTTTACTGAAGCTGTGGTTGGTATGTGTTAATACAAATAATGTCTAAAAACGTTATTTCTATTTTTCGACATCTCTATGTTTTGATAATAACAAAATGTAAAAACGCTTTACGTCAAAATTAATGTAAACAACTTTTTAGTCGTAATATTCCGTTTCGACGTAAATCACTCTAGCTAAGAACAAACAAAGTTACAATTTGACAAATGATCAAATGATTAAATTTTATCTTCTAAACTTCAAATTTTTAATGTGACAAAACATTTTTTCATAAATACTGTGGAAAACTAGAAGGGGGGTTGAATAATTTACCAACTAAAAACTTTGTTTTGAAACTTATTGAAAGATCAATTGATATTGATCTTAGATATGTTAGTGAATGGTAATCAATATGTAAACAATATATAAAGAGTAGATAAGGAAAGAAACAATCAAACCACGACAAGTTGTTTATAGTGGTTCGGTCTACAAGGACTCTTTTTCCTTGCCCTACTCCACTCCTCGAGTCTCACACTCGAGAGTTTAACTTCACTAGTCAACAAGCTCCTTTCACCGACGGAGAAACCTTTACACTTCGCTTACACACTATTTCCGACACTAAGCTAGATGTCGAGTTCTTTTCAAGGGTAAAACCACTCGCACACACAATGTATTTTAAGGACTAAAATACTAACCACTCACACTCACAAGATTATGATTATTTGGTACAATAATGATGAATGAATCAACACAAGATCATACAACAACAAACAAACAAGACTTCCAACAACTTGTTGAAGCTTGAATATGCCTTGATCTTCTTTGCTACAAAAGAGATCACTAATATGATATGAAACTGAGTTAAAAATGTTAGAGAGAAGGAATGTATGTGAATATGATAGAAAGGATGAAAAACAACTTGGTTTGGCTTTGCTATTTATAGCCTAAATACCCAGCAGGCACCACGGACCACAAATCCCTCAAAAGGGTTTCGTCCGTGTTATCTATCCAAGATTGTGTAAGATATGTAGAGTCTAAATCTACACAAAGTATCTAGTGAAATCTTCTAAGGATTTCAATGATGCACTACATGATGTCATGTGTTTATTTTTCTATTTTTAGAAATATGTTAAAATGTAAATACATATGTACTGTTTTGTTTTAAGAAACTAAAACATTCTTGATCTAAAAATACTAACATACATTATGGTTTAGAGTCATATCAAAATATGATTAATCAAAATGTAAATACTTGAGTGATGAAGATATTATTTGAAAAGCTTGTTATAATATCTATTAAACTTGACAAGTTTTAAGTTTTATAAAAAATAAATTTACTTTTGTTGTTAACAAAACTTATGTAAAGATTATAAAATACAAATAATGTTTAATGACGATATTTGTATTAACAATCTCCCCCTTTTTGTTGAGGACAAAATATAAATTTTATTTTTATAAGAGATGTAAAGTTTCAAGTTCTATATATTTCTCCCCCTTTTTGTCTCAAAAAAAAGAATATGCGAGGCGGAATATGTAATGAGCCCGAGCCATTATCTCCCCCTTGACCAATGGTCCCCCTAAATTGAGTGCCAAGAGAAAGATACATGGATTGTAAAAAAGTTACAAAAAAAAATGTTAGTAATAAGCATCATCACAAGCATTTCCAAACACCATGTGACAATCAACAATAATATAAAAAACATCATTCATTTGTTAAAAATTTTCATGATATAAAAATCATGAAAAGAGAACACAATGAAGTGTTAGTACAAAATAAAATCCTAAGAAATTATCCAAAGAAAATACAAAGAAAAGCCTAGAAAAATAAAAATGCTTAAAGAGAATAAACTAGGACCCTCCTATTGAGGTGGTGGATGAGAAAGAGCATTGATGCGCTCTAGGATGTGATTGAGGATGAACCTCATTTCGTCTTGAAGCTCATGGACCATCACCCGGGTCCTTTCGGTGATTTGGACGGTCCGCTCACAATTGGAGCAACCATGTCTAGGAGGGTAGTATGGTTCATGATTTTGTGGTGGTGGAATGGTGGAGTTGTTGTTGTTGGTGTTTGGAGTGGTGATTATAGAGGCTAGCAAAGAACTTTGCATTTGCATGGCATCACTAAGATGAGAATCCACCATATTGGAAAATTGGTGGAGATGATTAAGCTCGGCTTCAATATCTTCTTTGGTGGGTTGATCATCCCACATTGATTCCTCAATGTCCTCTAAATGAGAGGGCATTGATGTTGTAGGTAGTGGTTGATCCCCATACAAAGGACCATGGATTTCCTTGTGGATGAGATGGAAAAGAAGAGGTTTTGGCCCTAATGGGGCGTTTGGGTCAAATGATGGACGTGGAGATTCATGAGTTATTCGCTCAATAGTACAAAAGGATGGTAGTGGTGGTGGATGATTGGGCCTAGGAGGCAAGTCCTCCAAGTCTTCCAAAAATGGATTTGGAGATGTAGGCGGTGTGGAGAATAACTCTAATGGGATGAGTGTTGTAGATTTTTGAGGTGATGGTGATTTTGATGTTTGGATAGGAGCCGGTGGTGGTGAGCTAGGAGTCTTTTTTGGTGGAGGAGTAGTGACAATGATAGGTGATTGTGGAGGTGGTGTAGGAGTAGCCAAAGAGAGAGTTGTATCATCTCTTATGGGAGATGAGATGGTTAATAGAGAGGACTCGGAAGAGGAGCTTATGTTGACAAAGCAACAAGGTCGTACGCTCATTCTAGCGGTTCTTTTGCAAGGCTTGGTTGAAGGTGAAGACTTAGTCATTTTGGCTCAAGTTTTTGCTACTAGATGATTAGATTTGAGAAGGTGTGAAGATGATCATGGTAAAAGCTCTTAATTTATAGGATTGGAAAATTATGGAGAAATATGTTTGATTTGATGTTAAACCATAAAGGAGACGAGGTTTCTAATGATTTTGAAGTGGGTTTAATGCCACCCAAGTCAATCCATACAAGAAGGATGGAGTGAAGAGATAAAGATTTGCAATAAATGTGTTCTAATGATTATGGGATCTCTAGAATCAGATCACCCACGGATTGCAAGGAACCAAATTTTTTGTTCTTTCCTTTATGAAAAAGAGCTCCTTGGGTGGATTTTTGAAATTTTTGAATTTTGGTGGGAAATGGATATCCTATATGCCTAAGAGTGTTACACTAGTTTTAATATGAGTAAGAACTAGTTAAGATTAACCTAGAAGCAATGTATGGTAATTTGGAATGTTGAAATAAGCGAAATTTAGAAAATTACCTGTATGATCCACGACACCAAAAGTTTACGCAGGCGGAACCCTTAAATTGGTGCCGCCTGGTCCGCTTGTATAGGTATGGCGGTACCAATTTCCATAACAGACGGAACCAAATTAATGGTGCCGTCTAGTCTTTGGAGACCAGAAATCTTCACAGACCCTATTTTTAGGGGTCGGGGACATTTCCGAAACCTGAAATTTTGCTTAAAACATGTGACATTAATTATTTCTAGTTAGGAAAAGTAGATAACACATATACAAACATAGTGGAGCATAGACTTTGACCGATGGGCAAACAATTTTCACATAAAAGTGAAAATGGTTAAAATTTGATAACAAACTTATACTATCCCCCTGCATAAACCGGTTAGCATGCAACATTGTTTTAAGTCATATTATCATCCTACAAAGTGAAAACAACCAAATTGTATCATACACCATAGTTATTGTCTTGTTCCAAACACTCCTTCAAATAAACCTCACTTATCCAACTTTTTGTAGATCTTTGTCATCATCCTACCAAGGCACTTGAACATCCTTTTGGTTTGCTTGAACTTCGCTGATTCATTCTCAATCTCGGGAAGAGATGCATAGTACTCTTGAGGTGGAAGGCAAGAATTTGGGAGACCGTCCACGAAGCTATTTGATGATAACGATGAAGGAGTTGGAGGTTTTGCTCTTTTGCCTTTAGTCTTAGCCACTCGCTCGTCACTCAAGGGCATAAATATGTGAGGGATGAGAGCATAGTCAAGCTTCAACCCTTTTGGGCTTGGTGGAATGGGTGCAAATGCTCTATAAAGACGAGTGAGGAGCATCCCATAAGGAAGAGCGACCGATCCTTAAGTTGGAATGTCTATCATTCTCCTAGCAATGTAGTAGGCTATATTGAATGGTTGACGGGGTGGACAAGTTGTAGAGCATGTGACAAAGGCAAGCATTGATATGGTCCTTATTTCCTATAGTGCTAATGACATTGGCTCCAAGGAGTTCCTCCCACTTCTTAAATTCGGGCTTAAGCTCATTGAGCTCCATACCATATGGATCTCGGTTCACTTCCTTTCCCTTTCGGGTGACACGGGTTGGAGCGGCCTTTCGTTAAAAAGGTGCTCACGGATGACATCCTTATCCGGTAAAGGAGTTTGGTAGGGAAGAGAGCGGTTATTGATTGCATCAAGGATAGTGAGTGACCACTTATCCGAGTAGACACATGTACCTTGGTTGGGAATTCCTAGCACTTGAGCAAATTGGCTTAATGAGATGGAGTAGTCGTTTTGATTGATCCTAAACCTAAGACCCATTTCATCGTCCTCATCAGTGAAAGTCGTAACACTAGCATAGAATTCTAAAACAAACCTAGGACAAATGGGTTCATCGATGTCAAAAAGACAATCTAAGTGAATGGTGGCAAGTTCTTGACGGAGATTGGTTCTGTCAACAAAGGAGGAGTGAATGGTTCTACCCTCATGGAAGTACCTTTGCTATAGACTCTTAAAGATTTCGACTTGTTCTTTGGAGAGGCCCTTGGTTTTGTGGTGTTTGGGAATGTAGTTAAGAGTATCTTTGTGATCATAGAATCTTGCGGCTACCATGGTTATTCCTATGAGCAAGAGTTTACATGTTAAAAATAAGAATAAACTTAGCGTTTTGGTTCTAGTGTGTGCCTATATGAAAACGATTTGGATTTGCGGTTATCTCGACTCATTTTATGCATAAAATGGTTTTTAGTGGGGGTGTTTGGGAAAAGGCATGAGATAACCCAAACGCTCCTAATTCAATGTGGCTTCATTTGAATATACCCGGGAATGCATATTAGTTATGCATTACCTTTAGTATTCAAGAGCATTATGCAAGTGATGAAAATTTACGTTTCTATTTGTATTAACAATGAAAAATTGTTTTCCTACAAGTGAGAAGCTTTTCAAAATTTTTGACATGGGGTGTTTTGCTTATTTAGAATAAGGCCTTATAGTCATTATCTTTTGATTAGTGGGAAACATGATTTGTTTATTCAATGTGACAATGTAGTACCTAATTTCAATAACTAGTTATGAAATTTGCCAATTGAATCCATGTTTTGTACAAGAATATACATAATCCCCATGTAATGATTTTGTGCACAAATTGGAATCCTAGACTCAGAATTAGAAGATGTAATGTAGTTAGGATACTTACAATGATGTTATCTTCAGTGATTAATGGGTGAGAAAGTGTCAACAATGAGTTAGGTATGATGTTGAAACGTTTTGGTAAAGTGGGTTGTGAGGAAGAAGATGTTTTGTAGGTAGTATTTTTCCTACTGTTGTCACCACGGACCAGACGACACCAAATAATTGGTTCCGTCTTGGTTGTCGTTTGGTGCCGTGAGATGTTTCATTTTTGAACATTGTCGCAAAAAAAGTGATGGCGGATTTCAATATGCTTCGTACGAGCATGTTGGACGGGATTTTTGCTGAGATCAATAGCTCCTTTGTTGTCGCAAAATATAACGATATCGTTGAAATGAATTCCGTAATCCACGAGAGCTTGCTTCATCCAAAGAGCTTGTTGACATGCTTTTCCGGCAGAGACGTATTCGGCTTCAGTAGTTGAGATAGCTAGAGCCGTTTGTTTCTTTGCAAACCATGAGGTGAGACAATGTCCGACAAAAGTGCAAATACCACTTGTACTTTTTCTATCGACATAGTCACCGGCATGGTCCGAGTTGGCATACACTATAGTTTCTACACCCGTTCCTTTGGGATACCATAATCCTAAACATGTCGTTCCCTTAATGTATCTAAAAATCCTTTTCAAGGCTTCTAAGTGTGATACCTTGGGATTTTCTTGAAAGCGAGCGCATAGACAAACACTAAACATAATGTCGGGTCTACTAGCAGTGAGATAGACTAGGCTACCAATCATTCCTCTATATTTAGTGTTATCTACCGATTCACCTTCCTCATCCTTGGTAAGTTTAGTGTCCGAAGACATGGATGTCTTAGTTGGTTTTGAGTCTTCAAGACCAAATTTCTTAAGCATATCTTTTATGTATTTAGATTGGTTAAAGAATATGCCATCTTCTAGTTGTTTAATTTGAAGTCCTAGAAAGAAGTTTAACTTACCCATCATTTCCATGTATGAACCAAGTAAATGGTATGTTTAACCCAAACGGACCTATGAGATATTGGGGACCAAACGATTGAGTTATTTGTGTCTTAGGTATGCTTGAAAGTTGGATTGGAACCTGATGAGTGGATAAAAGATAGTGGATGCTCATGACACATGACGGGCAACAAAAGTCTCTTCTCAACATACCAAGAGTATGACGGAGGTAATGTTACTTTTGGTAGCAATCTCAATAGCAAAATCATTGGCAAATATTACTTTTGGTAGCAATCTGAAATGATGGGTAAAGGTTCCATGGCATGTAATCTGGAGTTTGACATGGTCTTGGAAAGTTTTGATTCCAACCGTTATGTTGATAGTTGGGTTGTATGTTGTGGTTGCTCTTAGGAAAGGGGCGTTTGGCAAAAGGTGTTTTATGTCGTTGTTGAGTAGTTTTAGATCTAAATTCATTTCTAGCAAGTCCTACTCCTGATGTAACAGCAGGTTTTAGTTTAACATTATCCTTGGTTTTCTTTGTTACTTTGACAAATTCACTACGGTCCGTATTACAAACATTTTGTCCTGCTGCAGTCCCCACGGCACCAATTTTTACAAAGGACGAAACCCTATTTTTGGGTCCGTCTGGTCCGTGTTGTACTGCACAGCTTTTATTTACAGTTCTGTCCTTTTTCGACCGTTTTGGTTTGACTCTTTGGAATTAACACTTCATTAAATCCTAGTCCATTCATGTTTCCTGGTGTTTTTTGAATTCTAACTATTTCATCGGCACAAGCAATGTTTTTGTTAAACCTTTTAAATTTAGAATTATGATCTATTAGAACATCTTGTGTGAGCTTTAGTTTTTCTATTTCAAGATTAAGCTCTTGACATGATTTGCAACCATCGTCATTTGCTTTTCCCTTTTCTCTTTTCTAATCGTTTTGCCTTTTCTTTTAACTCATAGACTTCATTTTCTAAAAATTCCTTTTTAGTCTTTAAAAACATATTTTTAGTTATTATTTTTAGACTAAGCTCACATAACTGATTATATTGTTTTTACAAAGTGTCATCATCAATAAAGGAATAAGATGAGTCGGAATGTACCTCATTTGACTCATGTGCCATTAGAGCGATCTCATCCTTGCTTGATTCTTCATCATCCTCACTATCACTCCAAGCACCACTTACAAAAGCTCGTTGAGTTTTGCTTTTAGGTGGCTTGGGACAATCTCCTATTAGATGACTTGCATCACCGCATCTAAAACACTTTCTTTCACCTTTACCCTTTTTGTCATCCCGATCTTTTTGGAATGGCTTTTTTTTTCTTCTCGAGGTTGTCTTACAAACTTTCCTCTTCTTCTAAAGAACTTTTTGAAATTTCTAACAGCCATGGCATACTCCTCATCTTCACTACCGAAGCAAGATTCGTCATCATCACTTGATTCCGTTTTTGCTTTTAGAGCAACGGGTTTGATTTTCTCTCTTTTTCTTTTGATGATTTCCGAATCTTTCTCCATCACCATTTCGTGTACTTTGAGGTTTCCGATTAGCTCGTCTAGTGACATTTTTGAGAGATCTTTTGATTCCTCAATAGCCGTCACTTTAGCTCTCCACTTCGTATGAAGTGCTCTAAGAAATTTCCTGACAAAGTTCTTACTACGAAAAGATTCATCAAGTGCTTTAAGAGATGTAATAATAGTATTAAAGCGAGCAAAGCCACAATCAATGGTTTCATCTTCAGGGATAACAAACTGTTCATATTGTTGAACAAGAAGATCAATTTTGTTATCCTTGACTTGTGAATTTCCTTGACGTGTAATAATCAAAGATTCCCAAATGTCTTTTGCGGTTTCGCACATAAAAATTCTTTCATATTCTTTTCTAGGCAAAGCATTATAAAGCATCATTTTAGCTTCATTATTTTTAGCTATTAATTTCTTTTGATCATCAACAGAAATATCTTTTGTTGTAGAGCTAAAGTCTCCTTTAGCTATAACAAACCAAAGATCTATATCTTTTGATTTTACATATGTTTCAAAACGGTTTTTCCAATAGATAAATCCATTGGTTTCAAAGAGTGGTGGTCTTTGCATAGATTGCCCTTCTTCAAAGTTTTCGGAATCCACGGATCGTTTCAAGTTTTATAAAATACAATGTATTTTAGAAATTCTTGAGCAACGAGGCTCTGGTACCAATTGTGGAAAACTAGAAAGGGGGGTTGAATACTTTACCAATTAAAAACTTTGTTATGAAACTTATTGAAAGATCAAGTGATATTGATCTTAGATATGTTAGTGAATGGTAATCAATATGTAAACAATATATGAAGAGTAGATAAGGAAAGAAACAATCAAACCACGACAAGTTGTTTATAGTGGTTTGGTCTACAAGGACTCTTTTTCCTTTTCCTACTCCACTCCTCGAGTCTCACACTCGAGAGTTTAACTTCACTAGTCAACAAGCTCCTTTCACCGCGGAGAAACCTTTACACTTCGCTTACACACTATTTCCGACACTAAGCTAGATGTCGAGTTCTTTTCAAGGGTACAACCACTCCCACAAACAATGTATTTTAAGGACTAAAATACTAACCACTCACACTCACAAGATTATGATTGTTTGGTACAATAATGATGTATGAATCAACAAAAGATCATACAACAACAAACAAACAAGACTTCCAACAACTTGTTGAAGTTTGAATATGCCTTGATCTTCTTTGCTACAAAAAGGATCACTAATATGATATGAAACTGAGTTAGAAATGTTAGAGAGAAGGAATGTATGTGAATATGATAGAAAGGGATGAAAAACAACTTGGTTTGGCTTTGCTATTTATAACCAAAATACTCAGCAGGCACCACGGACCACGGATCCCTCAAAAGGGTTCCGTCCGTGTTAAGTTTTGGTGTCGTCGGGGTCTGACAGCAAGATCACCAAAATCTTACCAAAGTCAACCATATCTATCCAAAATTGTGTAAGATATGTAGAGTCTAAATCTACACAAAGTATCTAGTGAAATCTTCTAATGATTTAATGATACACTACATGATGTCATGTGTCTGTTTTTCTATTTTTAGAAATATGTTAAAGTGTAAATACATATGTAATGTTTTGTTTTAAGAAACTAAAACATTCTTGATCTAAAAATACTAACATACATGATGGTTTAGAGTCATATCAAAATATGATTAATCAAAATGTAAATGCTTGAGTGATAAAGATATTATTTGAAAAGCTTGTTTTAATATCTATTAAACTTGACAAGTTTTAAGCTTTATAATAATTAAATTTACTTGTGTCGTTAACAAAACTTATGTAAAGATCATAAAATATAAATAACGTTTAATGACGATATTTGTATTAACAAATACATTTTACAAATTATTTTTAAATTAAAAAGAAATATTTTATTTAGAAAAATAAGTTTAAAAAACTCAACAACTATTCCCCCACCCCAATAGCTCAAAACATCCTCAAATAAACCTTCACCACTAAAAACAAAATTTGAAGCGTTCTAGTCTGGGACGGTACCACTAAAGTGGATGGTACCGTTAAATTTAACAGTACCGTCTAATGTTTAACGGTACCGTCAGTCTGTAACGGCGAGTATTTTCTTACCTATAAATAGTGGATTGGATTTCACTCCCAACTCACCAATTTACATACAGAACCTTCTGAGTTAAATCCACCCTTTCTAATATTGATTATTTGATCATTTAGTTAGTTTGTTTTTGTTAAGAGTGATCCAATCATCCAACCAAATGATCACATTCATTCTTCTACTAGTGCAAGAGAAGAACACACCGTATCGAGAAGATACAAAGTGTTATATAGTTAGCGTAGTGCACTCGTAACATTTTTGCTTACTTGTTGTATATTGGTATACATCAAGTCGTACATCATCTTGTTAGTTATATTGTGTGGATGGTTGTGATCTTGTAGAGATCGATGGGATCTTGTATAGCTTGTGTTAATAGTGTGTAGATCTGGTTGATCGTGTGTAGATCAGGTTAATCGAGTGAAGATTGGGTAGATCTTTTATGCTGAGTGATTTGTGAGAAGATCAGTTAGATCGTGAGTGAGATTGGTACTAGCTAGATTAGTACTCGATATTTAGCTTAGTGTCGGAAATTGTGATAAGCAACGTTGTACAATTTTCTCCGCCTAAAGGGAGTTTGTTGACATAGTGCTTAGAACTCTCGAGTTGGGTACTCGGGTAGTGGAGTAGGGTGAATATGAGCTTCGTTACCGAACCACTATAAATCTTTGTATCTCGGTTTGATCTTTCCATCTATCACTTTTATATCTTGTAGCATTTATTAGTTGTTTACTTTAGAATTGTTACAATATTGTTCATATTGCAACTGATTAATTTTACTGAAACTCGAATTAAAGTTTTTCAAAAATAAGTTTTATAACGAATTAATGACGGTAAAACTATTCAACCTCCATTCTAGTTTTTCACAATTGGTATTAGAGCCAGGTTAACCAAGATATTAAAATATATTGTATTTTAAAATTTGAATCGATCAATGGATGTCAACAAATACCAAGAAAGACAATCTATGCAAAGACCACCACTTTTTGAAACCAATTGTTTTATATATTGGAAAACAAGATTCGAAACGTATGTAAAATTAAAAGATATTGATCTTTAGCATGTTATTACCGAGGGTGATTTTAAACCAATTAAAAAGAATCCGAAAACTAAAAAGGATGAAATAGTTCCTTATGAAAAACAAAGTGACAATCTTAAAAAGAAACTAGCCAAAATAATGATTTATAATGCTTTGCCGAAAAGGGTTTTGAAAGAATTTTTATGTGTAATACGGAAAAAGTGTAACACCTCAACCCGACAAGGGTCTAAGTGTCACATTATGGTGTCATACAAAACATAAACAAGCATGCGAAAGTCTTGAAATAAAAGAGAGAAAGCCATATAACCCAAATGGCCCCCAAAGTATCAAAGTTCAACAATAATCCAAAATAAAATGAAACATCAACAAAAAGAAATCCAAATGACCAAGTCAAAACATAAGTTCCATAATGAAAAGGGTAGGTCTTCTAACGCTCCTACTCTCATTCACTAGTTCCCTGCATCCCGCTTATTACCTGCCGCACATAAAAGAAAACGCGATGAGCATAACGCTCAGTGAACAAATCTATATAATAAGTGGTAATAAGCATAAACGTATGTACGAAAAAGAGTTAAAGAGGATATGGAAGATAAGTAACTGTCATGAGGAGATTCAAACAAATGAAATAATGAATACGAAAATGAATAAGGAAAAATGCCCACGCGCCCAGAACATCTACCCATGCTACATGAATAGACCCAAAATCCAATAACATAATAATAATCATAATATCAAATCATAGCATATGTATTTCCTATAAAGGAAATGTGTACATGGAGGTTGCAGACTCCATGCACCAGATGTGAAATGGGGTGTATGGCACACACTCAACCATTCACCAAATAGCTGAACATAACTGAAGACTAGGATGAATCCATACGCTCCCTACAAAACATATGTACATATGCCAGATCAAGACTGACCGTATATACGTTATTATAATAATAAAGTGGCGGCCATGTGCTAATTAGCATCATGGGTCATGGGTCATGGGTTATGGGTTGATCCATGGTTTTCTTTCTAGATACAATGAACATGGTTAAGTGGTATATATAAAACTATGGGTTATGGGTCAATACCATTTGCAAGTTTTTACCCATTTAGTATTTACATGTTTTTATCCATTTTAGTATATACATGTTTTTACCCATTTTAGTATACTTAGCTTAAGTATGTGCTAACCCAATATGTAAACATTACTTATTGTACATATATATCTAAATCATAAAATCACTTAAGCTTGTTTTAGTGTTTTATGTGAAAACGTAAGTGTGTTAGAAAACTATTAACTCAAACTATTTACGTACTCTATTTGTTTCGTTAAAATGATTTTACGTTTGTTATTGACAAAACATTAGAAGATCGTAAAATATAAATAAACGTTTTTACGACTTATTTGTATTAACAATCTCCCCCTTTTTGTTGATGACAAAACATAAAATTATTTTAAGGAAAAGCTAAAATTCGTAAAAGTTTGAATTTGTAGTTTTTACTTTCTTCTCCCCTTTTTGTCAAAACAAAAAGTGTTAAAAGAAACTAACACAATTTATAAGAAAATATATGTGTAAAAAAATGTAAAGAGAGCAAGTGACGGAAATGGTACTCGTCTTAACTCCCCCTTGACGAGTCCATCCCTCTGAAAGGGCGTCAAGGACATGACGTAAAATAAACTAATTGTGTTTGCAATTATATTTGCAAATGGTTCGTCTAAGTGACGAAGACGTGCTCCCCCTTGAAGATTGCAAAGTTGCAATGGGGTGTCATGAAACAATCGGATTAGGTTGCAAATGTTTTTGCAATTGCGTTTGACACAAAGCTCCCCCTAGCTTTATGGTGTCAAAATCTTCATGTGTATTTTGAAAATCTACAAAGTAAAGGTTAGAAAACAAGAGTATAGTGCAAAATTTCCTGCAAATAAAACTCAAGTTAGTAGAAATTTGTGCTTCTGTACCACGGATCCCACGGTTCCCTTCAAGGAGGGATCCGTCTAGGTGTTTTGGAGGGATCTGGCTATCTGATGACAGTTTCTTTAGCAGTGAAGAAATGTCAAGCAATGCTATTTGAAGAAATGAGATATATGTACAATATAACAAGCACAACACACAAAATAATCATAGCATATAAGTATTCATTCAATAAAACAAGAGATACACAACCAAATCTCTAAAAACTAAGAGAATGAACTTTAGCCATACAAATACTACTAATGCTAATCTCAATACTAGACTTAGAATGTGACAATGTGCTTAAGTCTAGGGATGAGTGGACTTATTGAATTGATCCAACTTTGCAAGAAGATGATTAAACATAAAATGTATCTCATTTCGTACTTCTTGAACAAGTCCTTGAGTTTTTAGACAATTTGGGCAAATATTGTCTTGGTTTGGCCCCGGAGGGAAATGGATGTTTTGAGGGGGCTCAATGTGTGTTTGTGGGTCTTCATTTTGAGAAGTAGGACGAGGTTCTAAAAATGAGGGTGGTAATGGAATTTCTTCCATATGATCAAGGTTGTTCCTTGTCTCCCATGATGGGCTAGTTGGTGTTGTAGTTGGTTCCCGATTCAATGAAAACGTTGGTGAATGGGAGGTTCTTGTTGGTGAATGGAACAATGAATATATGTTTGGATGAGGAAGAGGCCCATTCAAGGAGTGTAGTCCATGCTCAATGAATGAAGGTTTTGATGGCTTGCTAGAACTAGCCATGTTTGGTTTAGAACTAGATGATCCTTTGTCTAGTTGGAAAGGTTTGATGCTAATCCTTGCGGTTCTCTTAGCTTTTGTTGGATGGGTTTGATTAGATGGGATTCTAGAGTCATTATCTCTAATGGGAGATGTTTCGGTGGATAAAATTTCATGGATCATTTGACCCTTTCTTTTGGATGATCCTATGTTTGAGGAGTTGTTGCTAAGAGCCTTAGTCATGGTGATGAAGATGCTAATGTGAGCTTCTAATTTCTGATTTTTGAAAGGTAATTGAGGATGGTGCCATAAACCTAAGATTGTTTGGTTTATAAAGAATAATTTGAATTTGGGAATTAAATTCTTGACCACTTAGAGGACTAAGCATGCTCTTGAGGTTTTGATCAGCTCTAGGAGGACAATTAATGTATGCTAAAAGTGGTTAGAGAACCAAAAGGTGATATGAATTTGAATATAGGAGCTGCTTTATGCTCTCTGCATCAACGGATCCCGCGGATCCCTCTCAGTAGGGATCCGCCTGGTTATTGACCAGGGATCCGGCTATCAGACAAGGTTTATGTGAAATCATTATGCTTTTGTAAAGTTTGTTATTAATGGATTTCAGGGGTTTGACTTAATTTTGAAGTCTTTAGCTGTTGGATATCTCAAATCCTTAACCATACCAAGTAATGGTGCTCAATGATGGTTTTGGCCAAGAAAATTTGACCTTGGGTAGTCTAACTATATGTTTGACAATGATTCCAATTAATTTGATGTGGAGAAATGGTGATAACAGGTTCTAGAAGCCAGATAATGTCCTAAGAAGAATTTACTAAAATCCTTAAAAATAAGAAGAAATGAAAAACTAATTTTTGACCCTAATTTTGATTAAGAGATGATTGAGATCAATTTGCTAAAATTGAAGGATAGACCTAACTAAGTGCTATCAAATGTGATAGATAATGTGTGAGTGTTGGGGCGTAATTATGGTGAGTTTTGACTAGTTGATAAATAAAAATATTTCGAAAATATATCCTAGGTAAGCCATGGATGAGTGTGAGGTTTTCAACTATTTGAGGAAGACTTAGTTGGCTCTAGTATCTTATGTTAGACTTGTTTGAGGTGATTTAGTAGACTATTTTGATGTACCTAAATCTGTATTGTATATCAGATGCTACGGATCTCGCGGTTCCCTCATGGGAGGGATCCGGCTAGTTCAAAAGTTGGGATCCGCCCACTACAGATCAGAGAGCTTTCAGGAAATGTGCATCTTTGCACTTTATATCAAATGCATTTCCTAGTTGTTTCTACGGGGGCTAAATACAATAGCACAACTAATATAATGTATACCAAGGTAGGAAGAGCTAAAATTCCTAGAATGAGTGATGACGACCACTAAAGGGGTCGTAAAATCTCATTTTCCAAGTACCTACGTTAGGATTGTTTAGTGCCAAGATATGGCAATACCTACGAACTACAAGCACAATTTAAAATGTTTACAAACCATTGTTTGAAAATGTTCATCATAAGTTTGATTCTTCAAACCTTACCTTTCTCCTCCTTCTTCACTTCTTCACCCGTCCTCCACTCTTTATCAAAATATCTTCACTTCTTCTTCTTCAAGAAATTGGCGAAGCATTTGAAGATTCCCTTGGTTTGTTGCCATTTGGGTGATTCATTAGGGATGTTTGGCAATTGGTTAATGTAGTCCAATGGGTCAAGATTGATATTTTCGAGTGGGTTGCTACTACTCCCTTCACCTTCTCCTTGCCTCTCCCTTTCGTCCGAGGAATCCATGGGTGGGTGTGGCCTCTTGCCTTCCACCATAAACCTTGTTGTTCTACCTTCGGTTAATGGTACCATAACTTTATTGCAAAAGCTATGATCAAGGGATTGTGGAGAAGGGTCTAATGCAAAAATGAATTTGGCAAGACGGGTTAGGAGCATTGCATATAGAAGCACCATTTTGTCCATACTTCTTACACTTGCCATTCTCTTGACGATGTAGTAGGCAAGGTTAAATTGAGTATTGGTCACTAGGCAATAGATCATGAAGCTTAGACATGCGTTGGGGTGGTCCTTGTTTCCTACTAGGCACACCACATTTTCTCTTATCACATCTTCCCACTTCCTATACAATCCATACATTTCCGAAAGCTCCATTTGAAAAGGATCCCTATGGATCACTTTTGACTTCCTTGTGACTCTTGATGGTGAGGCTCTTGGCATGAACACGGTGTCCCTCACCGTGGTTGCTTCCGGGATCAAAGTGTTGTAAATTTCATGATGATCAACCATTGTGTGTAGTTGTTCCAAAGACCATTCATTTGAGTACATACAAACGCCTTGATATGGAACCCCTATAATTCTTCCAAACTCTATGAGAAAAAGATTGAACTCTTGCTCATTGATGGTGAATTCAATTGAGATGGACCCGTCATCATTTCTAATTATCCCCATTGTCTTGTAAAACTCAAGCACAAAGACCGGGAAAATTTGTTCGTTTATATCTAATAAACAATCAAACCCAATGGTTGCAAAAACTTCCCTTACGTCGGTATTTTCAAGAAATGATGGATCAACAACTCTACCTTCATGAAAGAGTCTCCTTTCAAGCAACTTAAAGGCCTTTCTATCGTCCGGACTTAGACCATTTTTCCTATGATACATGGGTATGTAGTGGGCGGTGTCTTGGTAATCTTGTTGCTTGTTGCTTGGCATGATTGTTCCTAAACAATGCAACCACAATGTGGTGTTAATTGTGAATAGTAACCTAGAGGGTTTGATTACAATTTTGCTCAATTCATTTTTATTGAATTCAAGAAATGAGTTTAATTTTTATTAACAATGTTAATTCTTTGATTTGGGTTATCTTAGAAAACAATGTGGTAACAAATTATGACAAACCCATTTGAACCCAACCTCTAAAATGAAGAACTTGTAATCCTAGTAATCAAAGAATGAGATCAACAATGTAGTGAAGATTATACTTACACAAGTGATTGTTATGCTTGAGAGAGATGATCAAGTTTCTCCTGTGAACATTAGTTAGGTTTTTGTTCGTGAGTCTTTAAGGGGAAAGTAGTTTGTGGAACATCCACAGTGATCATTCTTTCATTTAAGCTGTCTTCTGTTGCGCGGATCCCGCGGATCCCTCTCATTTGGGATCCGGCTAGTGTAAGTCCAGGGATCCGGCATGACAGCAAAAATTCGCTCAAGCATTCCTTGATACTTTTGATTTGGGAATTCTAAAGTGCCTAAAGTATTGATGTTTTAGGTTCTAAAACTTGTGGTTGATGTTTTGACGATGTTAAGCTAGTCTTATTTGACGTGGTTTCCTTTTAAAGAATTGGTCATAATTCTTTGGAAATTATTTTCCAAAAATTATAATAAAATCCCATTTTATTATAATGTAAGAAGTTTCACATAGAATATTATTGACGTAGATGGAGTGTCAATAAACCCTTTGTGATGAATAATGATAATGGTTATCAAATAACCAAGATATCTTTATTATGAGTTGGTAGTCTATACGAATAAGTCGGAGAATACTAATTTGATGATGACTATAGTATGAATAACTACTAGAATAATAACTAATAAATCATGTGACTAAGATTTTAATAATAACAATAAAGGTAAGTAATTAAAGATCATACCTTAGCCAAATATTCTTTTTAAGAAAAGAAGTATTTAGATGTTTTTGTGATCTTCTTGGAATCTCCAGATTTATGTTGTAAGAATACTAAACATTCTTTTTGCGAAAAGAAATATTTAGATAAATTCTTAATGATCTTCTTGGTAACTCCAAATCCAAGTATGAATAATTCTTAAGAAAAAAAATGTTAGAGCATTCTATCATTGTCCAACAATAAACAATATAATGATTTTAAAATATGACAAAAATAATCCTTCTTTGTAGTTTTCAAACATACATGGATCGTATCAAGTTTTTAAAGTACAGCATACTCTAAGAGACTTGGTAACGAAGCTCTGATGCCAATTGTGGAAAACTAGAAGGGGGGGTTGAATAGTTTTACCAATTTAAAACTTCCTTTTAAATATTTAGATCGACTTATGTCAATCCATTTGATTGTTTATGTTGGACGTTGATATATATATATATATATATATATATATATATATATATATATATATATATATATATATATATATATATATATATATATATATATATATATATATATCAACGTGTAATGAAATATAAAGAGTAAGAAGCACATCACCACGACACAAGTTATTTATAGTGTTTCGGCTACAAGGACACCTTCCTTGCCCTACTCCACTCCCCGAGTCACCTACTCGAGAGTTCGTAAGCACTACACCAACTCCTTGTGGCGGAGAAGCATTCACAACGTCGCTTAACCGTTTTCCGGTACAAAGCTAAATACCGAGTTCTTTCACACCAAGGCGAACCACACCTAACACAACGTCGCCTACCCTTTATACGGTGCTAGGCTAACCACCGAGTTCTTTCACACCTTAGGAGAACTAATCCTATCACAACGTCGCCTACCCTTTATTAGGTACTAGGCTAAGCACCTAGTTCCATTACTATGGAGGAACTACTACCCTTCACAACACAACACCTAATATCAAAGAGATCAATTCCTTGTTACACCTTCATCAAGGATATCACCATCCTTGGAAACAAACAAACAAATACTTATATGTATAACGATGCACCTCATCGATTATATGACCTAGGCATTCTTCCCAAATGCGACTTGATTTGATTCTTCGACATCCTTCACTAATGCCTTTGACACAACGCTTGGCACTCTTCACTAATGCCTTCGTCTTGACACTTTTAGCATTCTTCACTAATGCTTTGACACGGATGATGAACATCTTTCACTAATGCTTTCATCTTGACACTTTCGGCATTCTTCACTAATGCCTTCAACCCAACATCTATGGAGAAAGGAAGAACTATCAACAAGATAACCTTAGTTGTTTTGATGATGACGAAGCATGGCAACTCATGGACTTGAGCTCGCACGTCTTCAAGAAGTGGTGATCTTGCATTTAAGAGGAACCTAGAAGATCACACAAAAACAAAAGACAAACTACATAGATCACTTAGATCTGAGGTTAGAGGGTTAGAATACTTTGGGGAAGTATGTGTAAAAAGTGATGCCTAGAAAGGAAGAAATGGCTCTCTATTTATAGAGAAAATTATCTACTGTTCCCCGGATCCCACGGATCCCTTCCACTTGGGATCCGGCTAGCACAAAGCCAGGGATCCGTGGAACGCTCCTCTTTGCCCATGGGTATTTTTGGTTATGGGTTATGGGTCATGAGTCATGGGTTATGGGTTGATCCATGGTTTTCTTTCTAGATACAATGAACATAGTTAAGTGGTATATATAAAACCATGGGTTATGGGTCAATACCATTTGCAAGTTTTTACCCATTTAGTATTTACATGTTTTTATCCATTTTAGTATATACATGTTTTTACCCATTTTAGTATACTTAGCTTAAGTATGTGCTAACCCAATATGTAAACATTAGTTGTTGTACATATATATCTAAATCATAAAATCACTTAAGCTTGTTTTAGTGTTTTATGTGAAAACGTAAGTGTGTTAGAAAACTATTAACTCAAACTATTTACGTACTTAAGCTTGTTTTAATGAATTAATAACGTTAAAACTATTCAATATCATTCTAGTTT
The DNA here is from genome assembly GCA_910596185.1 of Chrysanthemum makinoi. Classification (NCBI taxonomy): domain Eukaryota; kingdom Viridiplantae; phylum Streptophyta; class Magnoliopsida; order Asterales; family Asteraceae; genus Chrysanthemum; species Chrysanthemum makinoi. The sequence goes on from OU343223.1 coordinate 249,772,876, forward strand.
TCAATAGTATGTTTGATGTCAAAATATACTCAGTCGGCGGCGTGATGCAGTTGTTAGATTTTATGATGGAGAAGAAGCAGATTCTTGGTTTTGCCAAAATCGATTTTGTAAGTTTAGCCACTTTTTTTGTCTCGTTTTTGCCTTTAATCATAATCTTCGAGATTAGTGTTTTTTTTATCAGATTGATGAAGGTTTATTTAATTTATTTAGCAATTTAATGAAGGTTCAGTTTTGGACTGTTGAATTCACGGTTTAATATTCTTTGAGAGGTGTGAGTTTTGTATTTTGATTTTGGGTTTCAGCAACTTGGACATTCTCGCATCATTATACACTGATTACCTTTGTTATGCTTGTTTTGTTAGCTACAACTGTTAATGAGTTCTATTAGTTTTAGGTGATGTTTTTGTAACATGAGGTTGAAAAATGATTAGGTATGCTGTTTTGAATGATAATTTTTACTGAAGTTGTTATATGGCTCTGGAATATGTAGTTCATGGTTGGTTAACTGAAACAATGGATGTGCCTGAAGCAATTTATTTTACGACTGAATTCTTAACAAGCAGTGTCCATAGTGTTTGTTGTGATCATGCTAATCTGCAGTAGTCAACGGTTTATGATAATAATGTTAGAGAGTGAAAAAAGTGGCGACGTGAAAGAAAGAAAAAGTGATGCATCATATGTTTAAACGTGACCATAAGAACTTATTTGATTTCAACCTTTATTTTATAAGTTACAAATTTCTATTTTATTTTAAGCCTTATGGGTATATATAAAATTATTATATTATATTCTAATAAATTCATATAAGCTAATAAGACTCAAAATAAGCCTGAATTGAAGCTTATTAAATATAAATTAAAATCAAGTAAGCTCATAATTCATATAAGCTCAAACAAACACCCAAATGAGTGTGAAATAATGTAGTAGTCAATATAATAACTAATGACTTATAAGATTTTAACTGAATAAACGATTAGACATGTAAGAATTTCTCGTCATGTTACCTCTAATACTAGTGACGGAGTTAGGATTTGGTTTTCGGGGGCCAAAACAAATAAAAAAACAAACTGCAGAAAAAATGGTATGGTGAACTTGTTTACCTGATGGACGATCAAACTTTTGTAATTTTATTGTTTCAATTAACGTCATAAATTAGTACATTCTTGGATGAGGCTGTCTTATTGATGAAGTCAGGAATTTTCAGTCATATGAGCCAAAATTAATAAACTTCTCTAAACAAAATACTAAGCTGTGAAACAAAACCAAGAGATTAATTATAATTTGTATAAATAAGCAATAACCAAAACACCCAAATAAATTAAAACGACGACGAAAAATTGATAATCACATAACTTCTCATTTTTAAACACTGTTCAATTGTTGTGTTAAAAAGGTGATGAAATTGAGTCTCCGTGACTCCATGATTAACTAGAGTGGTATGGTAATTTCGTTTAGTCAATCGAGTCTTCGGATGCATTTTATTTGGATGTGTCAGTCTTTATATTTTATAGGTGGACCTATTAGCTTAGTTAAGTAAATACATGACAAAATATACATATACTCGTATCCACTAAGAGCATTGGGTACAGTATTACAGTTGGTGCCGTGGGTGGTATTATGGGTGGTGCCGTGAAAAAAGTGGTGCCACCTCAGCATCTTTTTTCTATGGCACCAGATTTTCCTATGGCACTAAAACACCCCTCCCTAGCTATCACACCACTTTTCTGGTGCCATAGGTTTTTTTATTTTCATTTTTTAAATAAAATTAAAATTCATTAATATAACATATTACATAAAATTAAAAGAGTACATTAAATAAAAAAAGTACATAAAATGACAATAAAATAAGGACTAATGGTGCAAGAAAAACATTAACAAGGCAAGTAATGTAAACTTGTAAAAACAAAAAGGTTTAAAATGAAAGAAAAAAATTAAAAATATATAAAAGTTGAGTGGACCCGTCTTCCTGGTTCCTCCTTCCTTCTTGCCCACTATACCTGCAACTTAAAAAACTAAAAAATACGTAGTAAAAACTATCAAACACAAACACAATAAAAATTTCAGACACAAACATAAATACAAACACAAAACCTCATTCACAAACACAATACCCACTTGAAAATCAAAAAAGAAAAAAAAAAAAAAAAATCCGACTGCGTGAGCTGGTGGCCACGGCGCCAAGCCGTACCAGCCCAGCTGCGGTATGGTATCTCGTGCCGTAGGCTCGCATTTTTGGCAATAGCTCAAGCCATCAGCTACCGTACCCTATGCTCTAAAAGTGTTGGGTTGGCCATGGCCCATCCCACATATAACGTGGCTCCGTCCCTGTCTAATACGTCAACCTTTTCTTTCCTTATATCATGTATGCGAGCATTTTAAAATACTTTAAACAAACTATACGAAAAACGATTGTATAAGATTCTAACTGGATCATACGTATATACGAATCCAAGACCAAAAGTTATCAGTTTATTTTATAAAAAAATATAACCCCAAGTTAAGGAACATGTTCACTACAAAAAAAAAAACGTCGATATATTTGACATAATTTTATATCACAATTTTTTTTATAGAGTTTTCGTACACCTCTGGACCCCCTCGAGCATCTCGCACCAAAACAAATAAAATCCAACAAAACTCATTTTTATAAGAGTAAACTACACCATTCGTCCTTGAGTAATACGTTGACCATCAAGTTTCGTCCTTTGACCAAAAAAATTGCACCGTTGGTCCTTAACTGCGAAACGTTACTCAGCGTTGGTCCCTCACCCTAACTGGTTGGACTAACGGGCGTTAAAGCTTGTTAAGTGGAGGGTATATTTGTCTTTTCCCACCCACCACACCATAAACCTCATCATCTTCTTTGAATACCTCATTCTGCTTCTCTCTCTAACACTTTCTGCTTCTCACTCTAACAAAACAACAAAATCAACAACACACTTTCATCACTATCATCTTATTTCATTCTTTACATCTTCATATCAAAATATCACAACAAAAAATAAAAAACGCAAGAATGGAGTTTTCTCCAAGAAGCAAAAAGAGAGATAGCAATCTCTCTTCCTACTTATCCTACTTCCTGCCTTCCCATTTTCTTTTGTTTTTTCGTCCTCCCAAAAATAACGCAAGAATGGAGAGTCTCTCATCTCCACAAAGTCAAAGATATCCACATCACTATCACCATCCATTTTCAGTCACATACCTTGCTCTAGCATGGCTATGGAAGATAGTGGACAGCGATGGAAGCTAGAAATGGGTGTACCCCCTTCGAAGCCTCAAGAGAAAGAGAAAACAAGACTTCCTCCATGTTCTCTATAAGGAGAGTGTTTTTTTCGGGTTTAATACATTTTCCTCCAGATCTTCGTATTTGTTGGTACTGGGTTTGGTGGGTTTTGTGAGACAAGAATCACAAACTAATACCCTCTCCAAATACCCACTTTCTCAGGCTTGAAATCCACCCCACCCACCTCCTCACGCGCCGACGCGTGGTCACAAAATGAAACCCACAAAATCACAACCATTGATGTTATTCTTGACCCGTAAGGGTGTTTGTTGTTTGCTTGTTCACAGCTAGACCCGTAAGGGTGAGCTTGGTCTAATTGTTTGACCCACCACCGAGAGTGGTTTGTTTATATCCAGGTCAGCCTCACACCCACGAGAGTGTGTTTGTAGTTGTCCGCAACCCATGTCAGCCCACACATGAGGGTACGTTTGGGTAACAACTGCCCAACATAGGGCGTTTGGTTCCGCTCATTTTCAGTCAACCACAGCCACCCCGAAGGGTGTGTTTGTTGGTTTAGTTTGTACCCGGTGAAAACATGACACCCACGAGGGGTGTTTAATTGAGGTTGATTAGTTAGTTGCCTGTTATACCTGCAGTGAATCAGGTTGGTTCTTATACTCTAATTGAGGTTGATTGGTTAGTTGCCTGTTAAAAACTCGTCTGTTGCCTGTTATTTAGGAGGAGGGAGAGAGACGGTTGGGACGGTGGGTGTGGTGGGAGGACATGGTGGTGGTGGGTTTTGGGATCAAAGTTTTTTGGGGAAATGATTTATCGGGGTGGTGGTGTTTGTCTGTTTGATTTGGGGATTTTGGGGTTGACTGATTTGATTTGGTGGTGTTGGTTGACTTGCTCTACATATATTCTGGTGGTGTTGATGGTGTGGTTGTTTAGAATGGGTGAAAAGACAAATATACCCTTCACTTAACAAGGCTTAACGCCCGTTAGTCCAACCAGTTAGGGTGAGGGACCAACGATGACTAACGTTTCGCAGTTAAGGACCAACGGTGCAATTTTTTTGGTCAAATGACGAAACTTGATGGTCAACGTATTACAAAAAGACGAATGGTGTAGTTTACTCTTTTTATAATTATATACAATCTACACAATATTCATTTTTAAACCAATTAAAAAAGTAGTAACATCAGCAATGAAAGAAACCAAAAACTGTATTTTGCAGCATATTAAAAAAACAAGACTTGATCCTTTGGCTTATTAGATAGATGCTCAACATCCCCAAATTTCAATCTTCCCCAAAATTAACTGCTTCTAACTAACACATCTTCTAAAGGTATATCACCATCTATTTACTCTATCTGAATCAGTTTTAGATCTAGGGTTTTTAGGGTTCTTGATTTGCTTTATTAACTTCAAGTTTTGATTTTTAATGCTAAATATGTGAAATTTGGGGTTTTATTTTTGTGGGTTTGTGATTTTAGGTTGTAATCTTGATGGTAGTTATGCTAAATGGGTGAAAATTGGTGAAACTGAGATGGGTTTTGATGATTTTAGTATGTAGTGCTGTGGGTTAGTTGCGCGGAAATGTAACGTATTTCGGGGTTTTTTTTGTCAAAACAATACAATTCATGGCATCAAAGTGTAACATACTTTCACATTTTTGTCATTGTATATGGCATACGTTTGTCTTTTTTCGATGTGTGAAAATGTTCGATTAATTGGACGAAATTGCAAGTGCTTTGCATTTTTGTGCTATTGGTGTAACGGGGTTACATATAATTGCATCGAATAGCAAGTATGTTACATACAATGAAAATAAGACGACGTATGTTGATGTAACGGGTTTCGCATAAAGATAAATTATATCCAACGTAAATAGTACTGCCCAAATTAGTTTAACTTATGTTTCTAGGACGACTTCGGATTAGATTTTTGTACATTATATGAATGACTTGTATATTTGAATTTGAATTGTAACAAAATAGTTGAACAAAAATTGCTTAATAATCAAGTGAGTATAAAATATGTGGTTTAAGACCCGCCGCAATGCGCGAGGTCTCTCACCTTGTTCGAAACTATTTTTGAATAGGAAAGAGGAGTAATAAACACTACTCGTTGTTGCATGTATAGGAGCATCTAACTGACTAACTCCATCCAAATAATTTCCAACAAAATATCTTTTTTATATCTATAATAAGATTTAAAAAGTGTCTGATAACATCACCAATGAAAGGAACCAATATTATTATACAGAAGACTTGATCCTTTGACTTAATAATAGATGAACAAATAAACACCCCCAAATCCCCAATTTTAATCTTTCCCAAATTAAAATCACTTATTAACTGCTTATAACTAACCCATCTTCTAAAGGTATATCATAATCAGTTTACTCTCTTTTTATCAGTTTTAGATCTAGGGTTTTTAGGATTCTTGATTTGCTTGTCTTGATTTGGTTTATTGAGTTAAAATTTTGATTTTTAATGCTAAATATGTGAAATTTGGGGTTTTATTTTTGTGGGTTTTTGATTTTAGGTTATAATCTTGATGGTAATTATGCTAAATGAGTGAAAATCGGTGAAACTGAGATGGGTTTTGATGATTTTTGTATGTAGTGTTGTGGGTTAGTTGTACAGAAATGTAACGTATTTCGGGTTTTTTTGTCGTTGTATACGACATATTTTCTTCTTTCTACCAAAAACAATACAATCCATGGCATCAAAATGTAACATACCTTCACCGTTTTGTCTTTTTTCCGTTGTGTGTAACGTACTTATTTTTTCGGAGCTATTGTATGTGAAAATATTCGATTAATTGGACGAAAATGCAAGTGCCTTGCATTTTTGTGCTATTGATGTAACGGGGTTACATACAATTGCATCGAAATGCAAGTATGTTACATACAATGAAAAACGACGACGTATGTTGTATACAATGACGAAAAAGGTGAGAGTATGTTATGTTTTGATGCAATAAATTGTATTGTTTTCGGTAGAAAGGGGAAAAAGGGAAATCGATGTTTGAATGCTGCTGGAAATATGTTATGTGAAACAATGGAATTAAAAAAAAAAAGAAAAAGAAAAAATCTTACATGCTTTTTGTTGCCTTGAAGCTCCATTGTAAGGGTGTTTTATCGTTTTGGAAGGCTATATTTTCGTGGGCAAAGTCCTTAAGACTCCACATATGCATACTCTTATAGTAGATATAGATATAATTTAGGCGATATAGCGGGGTGTGCGGGATTGCTTATTTCATTTGATATATAACTTATTTTGGGCACGTTTGAGATTACATTTTCCAACTGCTTATATGATCTTCTTATACTCCATAAATCATAAGGAAACTAATGAGCAATCACAAACACTACCTTAAACTGTGTTGCCTGTTCTTATTCAGTCATGTGTATGCCTTTATGTTAGTTTGATAACAAATTGTTTTCATTTTTCAAGGTTCCAAGCTCATTATACTCTACCTGGAAAACGCCCCATGTGGTTCATTACAATTTATGCTCGTGTATAAATTGTATATGGTTATCTGTAGCGGACCCTATCTGCTTTGATCTTTTATGTTTGAGAATGAGTTATTCCCATAGGTACCCTGAAAATGAAAATTTGTCACCCGTAAATTTCCCTTCTGAGAGAGAGGTATAAATAGATAGTTTGCGCGATGGATCCATCAAAAAACGACAACCATGTTCAGTACAATCATGTACAATACAACTCAGTTCAGCCTGAAAGTACTGATTCTCTACCTTCATCTCAGAGCTTCCAAAATGTAAACCCTGGGCCTCCCTCAGTAAAACCTGTGTTGAATTATTCAATCCGTACAGGTGAAGAGTTTGCGCTAGAATTTATGCGTGACCGTGTTAACCCTAGGATGCCATTTGTCCAATATCCTGCAGGCGATCCTAGCCGTGCATCTGGTTACATGGAACTCAAAGGAATTTTAGGCATCAGTCATACAGGATCCGAAAGTGGGTCGGATATTTCCATGGTTAATATTGTAGAAAGAGGTCCGTCGGGTCTTGAGAATCATAATTCTTCTCTATATGAAACTACTAGTAACAGCTCACGGGTTCTTGAATATGCATCTTCTGGTGCATCTGATAGTGCGTCAAAGATTAAGATCCTCTGTAGTTTTGGTGGTAAAATATTACCACGCCCGAGTGACGGAAAGCTTAGATACGTCGGAGGAAATACACGAATCATACGCATAAGAAGGGATATTTTTTGGCAAGAATTACGCCAAAAGATGCTAGAAATTTATATAGAAACTTACGCAGTTAAGTATCAACTTCCAGGAGAAGATCTTGATGCTTTGGTCTCTGTTTCTTCCGATGAAGATTTGCAGAATATGATGGAGGAATGTAATGTATTAGGCATAGGAGAAGGGTCACAAAAGCTTAGATTGTTTCTATTCTCTCTGAGTGACTTAGAAGATACAAATCTCACCCACGCAAATTCTGGTGGTGATAATGAATTTCAGTTTGTAGTTGCTGTAAATGGGATGGATATGGGTTCAAGACGGGAGTCAAGTATGCATGGTTTGATGAGATCTTCAGGTAATAATCTAAGTGAGCTTGATGGACAAAATGTTGAGAGGAACATCAGCCGAGCTGCAACTGAATTTGTTGGAAGCAACACACCACCGTTAAATTTGAGCGACTTCAATTCTTCAATATCGATGCCAGAATTATCTAATGCTTATGAAAATCCTAACCAGATGCATCATATAGAACCCAGTTATAATATTCAGCTGCATTTGGCTCCTGAAACTTCTGTTCCACTGAATCCTAATGGCTTTGTGGATCGGCAAGGAGAGTTTACTGAAGGGCATCAATATGGAGCTCCAGTCATGCAAAACCGACAGCCACAGAATCCCAACGGGCTCGTGGATCGGCAAGGAGATTTTACTGAAGGGCATCCATCTCGAGCTCCATTCATGCAAAACCGACAGCCACAGAATCCCAACGGGCTTGTGGATCGGCAAGGAGAGTTTACTGAAGTGCATCCATCTCGAGCTCCAGTCATGCAAAACCGACAACCACAGAATCCTAATGGGCTCGTGGATCGGCAAGGAGAGTTTACTGAAGGGCAGCCATCTCGAGCTCCAGTCATGCAAAACCGACAGCCGCAGAATCCGAATGGTCTTGTGGATCGTCAAGGAGATTTTACCGAAGGGCATCCATCTCGTGCTCCAGTCATGCAAAACCGGCAGCCACAAAAGGAGGACAAACCGAAGGGTGATAACTCTGCTCAGCAAGAAGTTAAACAAACCAATATAAGGTCTCCAAGAGATGACGTGGCATCAAGTACCCTACCTTCAGAAGGTAAGCTTCCTCCAAAGCCTAAAATGAATGAAGAAAGGCATCAGGAACATATTCAGTCAAAAGTTGTTGCATCTAATGACAATGATTCAGTTACATCTAGCAGTGCTGCGGGTCCCGATAACTCAGGGTCTGATCTTATTGATTTGAGTTATCTTGAGCCTCCTCCACGTGTTTATCATTCTGAAATAATTCCACGTGGCCAGGTGGAAAAGAATAGGCTGACCAAGTCAGATGATTCACTTGGATCTCAATTGCTTGCTAGTCATTTACAGTCTGAGGCTGAGCCACATGATTATTTTTCAGAATCAGTTGGAAATTTGCAAAACGAAAATTTACCTGTGGAAGATCGTACAGCTGTCAAGAACGATCAGGTTCCAGAAGCTGCTAATACTTCAGATGTTAAGATGAAGAATGATAAGAAAGTTAAGTTTGATAAATCAGCAGAAACTGGATCACAAAAGATGCACCACCCTTATCCTGCACCAAACAGTCAGACGGCTACTGGTGTTACCGGTAGCGGTGTTAAGGTGCAAGAAGAGATTCTTATCGATATCAATGACCGGTTCCCCAGCAATTTTCTTTCTGATGTATTCACAAGAGCAATGGCCGAAGATGGGCCTGGTATGGGTGTTTTACCACAAGATGGAGTGGGAATGAGCATGAACATTGCAAATCACGAACCTAAACATTGGTCATTTTTCCAGAAATTAGCAGGGGACGAGTTTAGGCAGAAGGATGTTTCTCTTATTGACCAGGATCATCTTGCATATTTATCGAGACCTCAAAACGTTCAAGAAGAAGTCTCTGTGGGCTATAATGCTTCACAGTTTCCAGCTGACGTTGATTCCCGAAACACTTTCATTGAAGATGAAGGAAAAGAAATTCCTGGATCAGAATCCACATCTATGCAACCTCACTACAATCCTTCACATAAAAGCATTGAGGGTATGCAGTTTGATGATCCATCAGAAAGCACCAGGATGCCGGACTCAGAATATGAGGTATTTATTTTGTTCATGGGTTATTTGCTTAAAATGCCAATGTACCTTTTCGTCTATCCCGTTTTAGTCAATGTAATTATTTTACATCTAAATCACTAATGACGCCTTTGTGTCTCATTTGGGTCATTTTGCAAGTACACAACAGTCAAAAACCTTTTTTTTGGGTACGAGGAAAATACCACCCAAGCTACATTTCGTGAAGATAACCGTATTTATATGACAATGTTTAATATTTATATAAAAATTCAGATTTATAAATAACGTAATATATTTTTTTATACAAATGTTAAGATTACAGGTGGCGAAATGAGCCAAAGGGATACAAAGCCAAAATTTAATGACTCACATAGTCACATGTACAAAAAAAGATACAGCCTAGTAAGATGGTAGTTCATGCAAAGAAAAACCTTTTTTTATTGCTAGTGTAGGTTGAACCTGCTTTTGTCAAACTTGGATATTTTTGGGAAAAAGATACATCTTCTCTTTGAGAAGGATTCTCATTTTATACTGAAAGTACTAGCTATTTTAGCAGCCTCAAATACATAAAAAAAATACAGATTTAGCCTAACCCATAAAACAGCATAAATATCCTAATCTAGGAAAATATCATATATACAAATGATGATGATATCTTTGACATTACTGATTTGATTTGGTGCATAATATCTGTTAGAGATTGACTAGCAGGGTACCCGCGCGTTGCGGCGGCGGGTACTCTGTAACTAAATTTTTTGGCGAGTGATTTTTTAGATTATGCATTTTTCATGATTATAACTTTGCGGATGATGAGAATTATAGATTGAAATAACTTTATAAATATCAAGGTATTTCATATAAAATAGCAAGATGTATGCGCGATTGTTGTATTCGAGTGGTAGTTCTTGTTCGGAGTTGGGGTTTTAGATGTTGAGGTTATGTTGGTGACGTGAGGCGCATGTGACAGAGGTTGTTTTATTTGTGATTATAGTTCACTGTTGTGAAACGTTAGAATGGGTTTTAGCTCAGAGAAATAGCTGGCAGTGGTCGGCTTTTGGTGGTGCTCGGCTCCTGGTAAGCGAGCATATTTCTAGAGAAAGTGAAGATTGAAGATGAGAAAGTGAAGATAGTTTTGCTCTTTTTTAGTTTTAAGAGTGGTGTAATTTATATGAATATTAGAGGGCTGTTACAAGTTTATAGTTTATAGAATTGAATGACATTTAAATTTTTGGGTTATAAGTTTATAGAATTTAAGATATTTAATTTTCTAGGCTGTTACAAGTTTGCATAATTTAAGACATTTTAATTTTCTTTCTTCAACTTTAATTATGTGTATGATACAAGTTTTGTAAAACACTTATTTCCATTATAAGAAATTTGTTGAATCTTAATTTTTAAGCCTTCTAATAATAGCATGTCCCAAATGTTTTATATAGTAGTATAGATATAGATTTGTTGCATAAAATCTGATCAGCTAATATCTTTGACTGTTTACTGAACTAGAATGGTCCTTCATTGCTCAAATTGATGTCTGTAGGTTTCAACAAGGAACGACGGGCTACCTTCTGTTGATCATTCTCTTGGCGATGTAGATATCAGTTCGTTGCAGGTATAACAATACTATCAAGCTTTTGGTATGAATCCTATGAGTGCTATCTATGTATAGGCACATAGAACATGCTATATTGCATGCTGACCTTTTTCTTGTGCATAAGATCATAATATAGGCTATTATGGATTATGAAGGTATAATGTACCTTTATGTGATTCTTGTTACAGATTATAAGAAATGAAGATCTTGAAGAATTAAGGGAACTTGGTTCTGGTACCTTTGGAACCGTGTACCATGGGAAATGGAGGGGAACAGATGTAGCAATTAAGCGCATCAAGAAGAGCTGCTTTGCAGGCCGATCGTCTGAACAAGAAAGATTAGTAAGCATCACTATTATCATCTAACCTTGATCAATTCTCATCATTCATTTATCACTGTTCTTGATTTGTCATTTTACATCATCTTTCTCTTATTCTAGACCATCGAGTTTTGGCGTGAAGCTGATATTCTCTCAAAGCTCCATCATCCCAATGTAATGGCATTTTATGGTGTAGTACAAGATGGGCCTGATGGCACGTTAGCTACTGTCACAGAGTTCATGGTTGACGGCTCGCTAAGGCATGTCCTACTCCGCAAAGATAGGTAATTGTTCCTCATTCCACCTCATTCAACCAACTTTATTTTTCTATAATACCAATACAAAATTATAATTTCATCTTTTAGTTCTGTAAGTTTTATATATCTTTATCAGGCTAATTGCACAAAAAAGGTACAGAGTAACATTTTTTTGCACCACAAAGGATGTTCAGAGAATTTTGATAAAAATATGTTTACTTTTAAAAGTTTCGATTTAGGGTAACCTTACAGGTTACAGGTCAAAATGATGGCTTGTTAACTTTGACCATGCTGACTTTTTTTACTTGGTGAGCTCGACTCATATTGAATCTCTGGGCTAAAGCAGAGCTTGTTACATGAAATAGATATTAGAGCAGAGTTTTCAGCCCCCCCATTTTTTTATTATTATTTTTTAATCCAAAAATAAAGATCTCACATAGGTGTATTGTCAACTTAAGTATTGGCAGAATTGGTTGATAACTTATCTATTTCTTCTCTGTGATTTACAGGCATCTTGATCACCGCAAAAGGCTTATAATTGCAATGGATGCAGCCTTCGGAATGGAATATCTACATTCCAAGAACATTGTTCATTTCGATCTGAAATGCGACAATCTTCTGGTTAACATGAAGGATTCTTCACGCCCTATTTGCAAGGTTATCACAGGATCTATTATTATTTATTTCTTACCCAGTTCTATCCCATGTACTCTATAATAACATTTGCACTCCATACTTGTTAGGTAGGAGATTTTGGACTGTCTAAGATCAAGCGTAACACTTTGGTTTCGGGTGGAGTTAGGGGAACCCTACCATGGATGGCTCCGGAGCTTCTGAACGGTGGCAGCAATAAAGTTTCTGAGAAGGTAAGCATGACCCTCTACAGCTTTGTTTGCGTATTTTATGTAGCACCTAGGAAAATGATTGGCATGCCTAAATGGCATGACTAATTTTATGCCTAATCCACTCAACATATGACAAGTGTAGTATGGTGTTTCTCTCTCTTCATGATAGCCTTTGATCACTCCAAGTGTTGTAATCTAATAGTTAGGCATGAAATTAGGCATGCCAATTAGGCATGCCAATCACTACTCTTTCTTTATTTCTGGTTTTAATATTCTTTTTACCTATTTTGATGTTATAGGTTGATGTTTTCTCCTTTGGGATTGTGTTATGGGAGATTCTTACTCGCGAGGAGCCCTATGCAAATATGCACTATGGTGCAATCATAGGTGAGCGTTTTGGATTTATTGTCGTTCTTTTAGCATTTTGAGCTTGAGTTGTCTATTGTTTTAGTTTAGATAATATCCATTAGCTTAGTTATTTTTATGATAAAATCACTTAGCCGTAAATTAGCTGATGTCTCCAGAGAAAAGGAAATAAGTAGAAGATGAAAATCTCAAGGGCGAACCATGTAATGTGATTACAATGGCTTCCAAATTTGAGCTATTTTAGTTTTGAAATATTTTGGTGATATTATATAATCAGAATAAGATATTTACGTGTACTACAAATGAACAATAGAAGATAGTGTTCGGAAGTTCTTTTGCTTTCTAAACATGTGGTCGCTAGATAATCAAATGTACGAGTGTTTCACAACTTATGAAATATTTAGAAATTAACGGAATTCGTAATTTTGTTTAACAGAAGGATGTATATAGGTAAATTTTTACTAACCATAGATAATGAATTTTGTTGGAGCTGATATAAAACGGAGTAACCAATTATCATAAACTGGTTATTGCGACTTATCAGTCGTAGTAATCATATCATCAGTTCTAAAACACAACCTGAAACACTCCTTTATATATCTTTACTTACAGGAGTGTGTTTGCTTATGCTACACAAACGCTTAATTCTTATATGTTTCCTTGTGTTGCAGGGGGCATTGTGAATAACACACTTAGACCCACAATTCCAAGTGATTGTGATCCTGAGTGGAGAAGACTAATGGAGCTATGTTGGTCCCCTGATCCTGCGGTGAGGCCGTCATTCACTGAGATAACTAATCAATTACGCGTAATGTCTGCTGCCTGCCAAAGTAAAGGGCACGCTCACAAGGCCACTTAGAATGCTTTTCACCTGTTTCTCACCCTTCAAATGGTCATATATACAAACATGGTATACTTTATCATGCATAAACCCACATTATTACTACTATTGTTATTGTATTGTTTCCAGTTGAGAAGAATATTAATAACATACACGTCAAGTCGACAAATTTATATGTAAAATCATGATGCACAACTTGTTTGGATCCATACATATTTTAACATTGCAGTATCTTATATGAGATATACATCTCAAATCAGGGTGCTCAAAAGCATAAACCCGTTCGTTAAAATAAAGTAATGCCATATTAGAACATGTTATTAAGAGAAAATCATACTCTCCAACTGCACCTGACACGTGGTCTTTCGAGAAGGGTTGCATCGGTCTATATTGCACCTCAGGTTGTGGTTGCCCGTCAAACAAGCGTTTTTGTTATACTTTCGAACGACAAGCTATTAAGGATCGTTCTAAAGCGGTTTGAACTTCATCATGAAAATATTTAGAGTTAATAAAAGCTGTAAAAGATTAGAACAACTTCTATAATTGTGAACAACTTTCAACTCTCAAAGCAGTAGTACTTATTTTATTTTTCAAAATCTAGCATGATATTCTTTTATATGTTTTTAGGCTATGTTCGACGCTAGGTTTATAAAGGCTTACAAGGGCTTAAGCTTTTAAATTAAACTAATTTATAAAATAAGTTTTATTTGTCATACAAGCTTGTGGAAGCTTTTATAAGCTTATTCATAAGCTTAAGCCCAAGCCCAAGCTCATTGAAAGGGGCTTATGAGAGCTTGTAGTTAGTGGAATTATTATTTTTGTTCGTGTGCAATTTTCTTATATTTGGTGAGGTTGAGAATTGCACATTACAAGGGGAATGTGAAAGTAGTCATTTTTTATTTTCGTGTGTTTACTACTTTCGCTTTTATTTTTATTTCTACGTTAAAGAATATCTTCCGGATTTATTATGATCGTGAGGTAGTGAAATTTTACACCCGTAGTAGTTATTATGTTTTGTTATGAAAAAAATCAAGAAAAAATTGAAAAATACATAAAAATGTAAGAGAGAAGAAAAGGAGAGGAATGTGTGATAATCGGTTAGTTAAAACTGAACCGATTCATTTTATGAGCTAATCGATTATTCGTTGGTACGTGTTATAAACAAACGATGTAAAGTATTGTTGTAAATTAGTTAAAGTTGGTCGTAATTTAACCAACTATGTGTAAGTGTTAGATATCGCCACTATTGTTGTATTTTATGGAATGACTGGGAGTTGGTTGTTATTGGAAACGCCAACTAGGGATTGTTCTTGTCTAAGACATTCTTGAGTTTAATTCGTGTCTACCAAACAAAGCGTGCGTATCTTGTGTTAAAGCGTGAGTTTGTCTATAATTTGTGTCTTTTTCAAGGTTCGTGGATTGATAAGTAACTAGTTGCATTGTTTGTGTGGATTTAATCTATTCGTTTTGTTATATTTTTATTTTTACACCAATTATAAATGTTTCCCATGCCTAATCCTTACCCTATATTATTCTTCATCTTAACCTTTAACTTATTGAGATTAGAGAATTGAGCAATCTTGGATATCGCAGTCGTCACTACGATTGTGTGTTCATGATTTTGTCGCCCTTTTTGATATAATATTATTGGTGAAAGATTACTTGATCCTATCTTTAGCTTATTCGAGTTAGAGACGAGCAATCTTGAGTATCGTGGTCGTCGTTACGATCATGTATTCATGATTTTGCCGCCTTTTCTGGAATATGAGATCGATAGAGATTGAAAAGAATGGTTAACTCTTGAGCCTTCATAATTTTAACCCAATTTACCTTTTTAGATTTGTTACTCCTAGACTTTAGTTGTGGAGATGGGTATCCTTGCCAAACTTATGATAGAATACTCGTCACGACTGAGCAATTGAGCGAATTACTAAAATGTTACTACATAGATTAGTTGAGTGATTTGAGTGTTTCCATTTTTCTATTTCGCGAGGTGTTTGGTTGTGCACTTTTGATTGAGTAATAAACTTAAAAGATTATTCCTATACTTTTGTTTGGGATATGTTTTTATAAGTAAAATCTAAGGTCTACTTGAGGACAAGTAGAATTCAAGTGGAGAGATATTTGAAGACATCAAATAAGGACTAATATTATGCATCATTTATCTCATAATTATTGCTCGTTTTATGTTTTTATGTAAGATATGATACTTAATTGCTTAATTTTGTTAATTACAGTAAATAACGGCGTAACTGACAAAAGTTAAGTAAAAGGGCGTGATTTGGAGCTAAAACGAAGAAATCAAGCTAAGCCCATAATATAGAGAGCCAATACGTCGTATTCATTGTTGGGATTTTAGAAGCAGTTAACCAGTAACCTCTACGAGTATGTAGCGGATATTGGATCTAGTTAATACAATTATGTTAACACGCAATTAATAAACACATAATTAATACAATATTAATTAATTAAAAGGGATTAAGAAAAGCTAACCTTGCTTGGCAATTAATCTCTAGTAACGAAACAAGAAACCTTACGAAACCTTAAGTATCTAAAATAGATACCTCGAAGAGTATCACACACAAACCTGATTAACGTATACGTTCGATATTGCTAGTCGAGAACGTAACCAATAAAACCAAACAACCCTTGTTGTCTTGAATAAGCCCACGTCCAGAAAACCACTAGGGAAAGTAGTAGTAAGGGAAAGTGGGAAACCAAGTTCTATTCTGTCCGAGAACCAAGAAGCTGGAAAACAGCTTGTTTAAGCTTACCCGATATCGGACACAACCTGTCCGATATCCACCCTTTGCTGTCCGAGAAAAAGATCACGAGCAAGAGCAGTTTACTCCTTTAATTCTGCTGCTATGTGTCGACAAGGAAACAAGAAGCAGGTACCAATCGAACTATCTAAACACTTGTTCACAATTGCAAGTTTAGAACCAAAACAAACACCTTCTTGTCGACTTGTGCTACCAATCGACCAAGAAGAAAGAAGCAGGGAATTAGTGATCGGTTTTAGGGTTTAGAAGCTGATGTTATGCGTACCAAGGCAGAAGGGATGGGTTTGTTTATATAGTGTATATGTCGAACCAAAATAGAATACCTAGCTTGGTCGACAAGCTAAAAACCCATACCCCTTATCTTACCCCGATCGGTATGGATCATTCAAGGCCCAAGGCTCCACCTAAACGACCCAAACATGAACCAATAAAAGCCCACGGGTCAATTCAGTGATCGGGTTATTATTAAGCATAACGGGCAAATGTTTATTCAAGTATTAGTTACGTTCAACACGTATACTCGTGTTTATCGCGTGTGCCCCCATCGGCTCATACAAGTTTAGTTGTTTTGTCGTGTTTTAATACTCCCACAAACCAACAGCTCCCACTTGGGAGTTGGTGTGTCGAATGGCACACAAAACTAACGACGGAAACGCCTAGCAGACGCTCTCACTCGCTTTTTAACTAAAAGTGTTTGAGAGAATAGTTTCGTAAAAGTTTCTCAGTAGCATGGTCATTCAATGTCTTGCTTTAATCATCATTTGCTATAGATATCGTTAAACCATGGATTATGGATCTCTAATCATTCCATATATTTTAACCATTTAGAATCTCGTTATAGATTTTAATTCAGATATACCAAATGTAATCAAGAATCATCTTGCATTACCCTTTGGGTCCGGCCAGACAGTTATCTGATTAAATCTGGAGAGGCGC
Organism: Chrysanthemum makinoi; assembly: GCA_910596185.1. Lineage (NCBI taxonomy): Eukaryota > Viridiplantae > Streptophyta > Magnoliopsida > Asterales > Asteraceae > Chrysanthemum > Chrysanthemum makinoi. Next base: position 249,790,358 of record OU343223.1, read on the forward strand.
CATGGTATCTTTCTGCACATATCAAGTGGAGTAACAAATCTTTTATTGACTACAAGTGTTGTGGATGCTGCTTCACATCACTCCGAAATATAGCTTTTATAACTACCTTGTTCAGATAGCTTTTGCGTATACTTAAAAAAATGATATCCACACATAACAGAACTTACTTGCATCTCAAGTCTAAGGACGAAGATAACAAACCATTTTCAATATTTTACTTATGACAAGGATCCAAAAGTAAATGTTTGAAAGTTGGGGAATCCAATATGCATCTCTAGTGAATACATATGAGTTTGGCGGGAACAATCTGAATTCTCATTAGAATTATAACCAACACTCACATTTGCCTTATCATAAAAATATTCCCATATTGTTACCGATAATGAACATATTTAGAATGATAAATCATTTCATGGATTAAACATGCAAAAATGGAATAACAGATTATATGAATATAATAATAAATACCTCGTATCTTTATTAATCAGAAAATAATAACTGTCTTACAACTCCAAATTATCCTAATACTAATTAACACACAGTTTACATGAGACTACTAGCAGGTACCAAACCTATTTCTCTAGTCAATTTAGAATGCTTAGGGAAATCCAAAGCTTTCGTAAATGGATCACCTAGATTGTCATCTGTGTGAACCTTTAATATCTTCACATCTTCCATTTCAATGGTCTCTCGAAGATAATGAACTTTAGCGTGATAATGTCTAGCACCTTTAGTGATTCCGCTTTCATTTGCTATAGTAATGGCTCCAGTATTATCACAATACATATTTATAGGTTCTTCAATTGTGGGAATGATGTTCAACCCAGAAATGAATTTACGAATCCATACAGCCTCTTTTGATGCATCACAAGTAGCAATATACTCAACTTCAGTAGATGAAGTAGCAAAAATACTTTGCTTAGTGCTTTTCCCATCAACAACACCTCCATTAAGAACAAATACATATCCATTCTGAGATTTTAAGTCGTCAGCATCTGTCAGATATCGAGCATCAGTGTAGCAAGAAACCCTGAGCTCTTGTTCATCTTTCCCTCCATAAATCAGAAACATATCTTTAGTATTGCGTAAATACTTAAGAATATTTTTCACAGCAGTCCAGTGAAGTTCACCTGGATTCTGTTGAAATCGGCTTGTCACATTCCGTGCGAACGCAACATCGGGACGAGTACATCTCACAGCATACATAATTGAACCTATAGCCGAAGCATAAGGAATCCTTTTCATGCCTTTCTGAGCAGGTGTTTCAGCACCTTGTGATTTACTCAATTTAGGCTTATCTTGCATTGGGATTGCGCCACGTTTGGAGTTCTCCATACAAAATCTTTTCAAGATTTTCTCAATGTAAGCACTTTGACTCAAACAAATTAATCGTTTAGATTTGTCTCGATAGATCTTAATTCCAAGAATATATGCAGCTTCTCCTAAATCTTTCATGGCGAAACATCTTCCAAGATAGGATTTTCCATCTTGTAACATTGGAGTATTGTTTCCCATAATCAATATGTCATCAACATACAGAATTAGGAAAGTGACATTGTTAGGAATTGGAAATTCCATGTTAAAGTGTCGGTCACCCCAATTATGGTCTAGCATATATTAGCTCGTAGACTTGTAGTTATTTACGTTGTTTAGTAGTTTATTAGTTAGTTTGTAGCGTAGTTTAGTTTAGTGCAACACCGTGGAGGAAGGACGGGTCTTTACCCACTGTATGCCTGATCCACAGTCCGATAGGAGGACGGTATGTTTGTAACTATAAATACCCCTTCCATCCATGGAAGGGGTGGAGCTTTCAATCTAACCTTTCACAATTTGTGCTACAAGTCTCTAGCAAGAAACTCCCTCTCTCTACTTTCTCTCTCTAAAATGGTTAACATGTATTTTGATCATCCAAGACCACCCGAATCATCAACACAATAAATATAACGATCCTACAAATGGTATCAGAGCCAAGGTTATTGTGTTATCTTTGATTTGGGTGGTTTCGTACCATGGTTATTGTGTTTTATTGATTAATGTTGGTTCGAAACTTGTTTTAAAAACTGTTTTTATCACTTTTTGGTTGAAAAATTATGTCTTTAACAGTTTTTAAACAAATTTTCTGTATCCAGTTTTGGTCCAAATAGTCATATGGCATATGTACAACATCTGTCTTGTGTCATTTTTCTTGTCCATGTCAGATTATTAATTTGGTTTTGTGACTTTTGGTACCAACCGTGGTTACATATGGTCTTAAATGGTATAATATATGGTGGTCAAACGGTCCTTATTCTTTTGTCAAACTGGGCACTCAAGAACAGTCATAGCAGTTATTTCTGGGTTTGTTTGATGGTCGGAAAACTCATATATTCATGCTAGCGAGTTGACACAACAAGATGTCCAAATTCACTGAATCTACCTAGCGACTTGGTCGTGTTTTGCCTAGCGACTTGTATTTACAAGTCGTAGCAACTTGGCTTAGCGAGTTGTTAATCATCTTAGCGAGTTGTACTATCAGTAGCGACTTGACTCACTCAAAAATGAGGTAGCGACTTGATTCGTTCCAAACTGTCAAGTTTATTACACAAGTCAACCACTTGTGAATGGTCAACCGTAATAAAATTCAAACAGTCTAAAACCAATGCAATTTCCCTTGGAATATAGTGGATTCCCCGGGTCGTTAAGTCCCACGGAGGATTAATGGTGCTTAAAAACGTTCAGATGTCGAATGATCACTAAGGATAATGATCAGTAAGGATTTTGATTGATAACTACACTACTGATTGATTGGAATTGTATTTGGATACAGAACTATAAAGCACAACAATCAGATTAAACAAACGTAAATACGTACGTTTACTAAATTTTACGTAAACGTACAAAATAAAACGTAAATTTTAAAGAATAAAACACCTATGGATATGAAAATGATATTTTAACAATCCTAATAATAAAAGAAAATTATTGGAAAATTAAAATTATTTTTATAACTATTTATTTAATTATTATTAATTAAAAACTATTTTTAACTATTTAATAATACTCTAAAATATAAGAAAATGTGAAATAAAGCTAGAAAAATGAAATTATGACTTAGAAAAATCTAAAATATTATAAAACTGAAAATATATTTTTTACACTTTTTATCTATTTATTATTAATTAATTATTATTTATTAATTATTTAAAATACACTTAAATACAAGAAAATATAAAATTAGCCTAGAAAAATGAAATTTTAACTTAGAAAAATCTAAAATATTATAAAACTAATTTTAAAACTGAAAAGATATTTTTTATGCTTTTTATTTATTTATTATTAATTATTTAATACTTTTTAACTATTTTAAATTCTAATAAATACTAAACAAGCTAAGAAAATTCTGAAATTTTTTTCTATAAATATCCTATGATGACAGAAAGTTAAGAAAATTATAAAAACAGAAAGTGCTTAATAATAAGCTGAAAAAGAAAAATTAAAAAGCTAAATTCTATTAAATAAACGCTATCACTATTTTTAAAATATTGTTTTTGTGATTTTTCTTTTACAAAACTATTTAACTACTGAAAATAAGCAACTTTTATGAAAACAAAAATTTTGAAACTTAAAAATAAGCAGAGAATGAGCTTATGAGCTCAACAGTTAAGCTTTTGGCTTATTTTGATTTTTTAAGCTCAAATAAGCTTAAAATAAGCTTCACAGACAGAACCAAAGATGAAATAAGATACAAACAGGTTAAAGCTACTTATATTAAGCTAAAAGGCACAGAGAATCACACTAATAAGCTTTAAAATAAGCAAATAAGCACTTATCCTAAACCTATAAACCAAACAGGCCTGCAGTCATATCTAGAAGCAATTTAAGCTTATTAAATAAGCTAAAAAGCTCAAAATAAAGACTGAGGGAGCAAGATGGGTTGGTGAGATTTCCAAAAAGTCCAAGCTCACACTGTGGGAACCACTGTAGAGCTTATGAAGAGCTTGAGAAAAAGCTTGTATCACACTGAGTATGCAGTTTACACAGAAATGGGACAAAGTAAAAGCTACTTGCAGCCCTATCAAATAAGCTACAAAGTTGAAATTAAACACTGGACTAGAGAGACAGCTAGGATAGCTTTCCAATAAGCTAAGATACACAAGCTAAAGCTAACTAATGAGCTCTGGATGAGCTTGTGAAAAAGGATGGCTCAACTGTGCACAGGGCACTTTTTCAAACAAGTGGTTAAAAGAAGCTAAGAAATAAGCTGTTTAACTAGCTAACTAGAAATTATAAAAAATACTATGATTAAGATGAGCAACTAAAGTTTATAAACCTAAAAGCTTAAAACATAAAACTCAAAATTAAATCCTATAGAAAATGATCTATTTTATTCAAAAACTGCTAAACTGAAATTTTGACTTTTTAAGTTAAACTCTAAAGTTGACTTATATGAACTTGTGATTGATCCTACTCATTGATTATGTTATATTAAGCTATAATAAGATGAAATTAAGCTATATTACCAAGTTATAAGCTACTATGATGAATTTGACAAGCTAAATCCTAACAGTGAACAACTAGAGTAAGATTAAAAAGGATTTGACTTTTTAACAAGTGAGCACTGATTTTTATTGTTGTACTGAGTTATTTTGAACTATTGTGACATGTAACAACCACAAACAACAACAAGCATGCACTGGAATGATAATCTATCAGCAAATCCAAACAACCTTTATATAAGACTGATTTTTGGTTTTCAAAACAAATGAATGATTTAAACCTTAACACCGATTCTTAACTTTATTTTATGATTATATCAGTCCATAGAAGCATAAAAGATCAGCAATTTAAGCATGAAACACATATATGAACCATATGCAATTTCAACTGTGAAAATGAAATTTTAAGCACTAACAAATATCAAAGAACAAGCAACCTATTTTAAGCAATAATCTAACTTAATAACACCAAAGAAGCATAAAAAACACAGAGATAAGCAGAGATAAGCACTTCTACAGTAAATGGCCAAAATTAAGAAATAAGCTTACAAATTGCTTCCAAGCTTATAACTGAGAACCAAGGATCAAGACCACTTCCTATAGCTTCCCAAGAAGCACTAAACCAAGGGAAATCCAAAATCAACCCTGCTCCAATGTTTCTTTCATCTTCTCCACTGATTTTTGATTTATGACTAATTTTTTTGTATTTTTGGTATTTTTTTTTCTTTTTGATACTAAACAGGATTTTAAAATTTCTAAAAGCTTTAAAAAGCTTTATAAGGAGCTTACATGAGCTTATGAGTCCAAAATAACAACTAATAACAACATTAGAACATTTTGAGAATTTAAGCTTGAAAATGCATAAACTGATTTAGTACTTAAAACTTGAAATTGATTATTGAAAAAGGTTTATAATACACTGAAATTGACAAATACAGTACTTGAAAGCTTGAAATTACACTGGAATTTTAAAATTAACTAAAACGACATAAGCTAAGTTAAATTACTCTAGATATGTCTTCACATTGCTTCTCTTCTTCTTTATAAAGATCTTTTGAACTCCTTGTCGACCTCTGAGACTTTCCCACTTCATTCCAACCATTGGATTCTTCAAATTCATCAGAATCGTACACTTGGCATTTTTGGCGCCAAAAGTTGTTTGAGTGGATTAGAGCAGGTTTTAGCAATTAAGGATTTTTTGGGTGATTGTGGAGGTGGAGGGGACAAGTTGGGAAGTAGATATGGAGCTAGGGGTGATTTGGCAGTAAAAACAGGTTTTGTGAGTGAGGGGAAGTGTTTGATAGTGGGGAAGCATTTATTGATTATGGGCTGGTATAGGAGGAGGGGGGATGAGCTGGAGAGAGTAGGTAGTAAGGTGGAAAGGTGGTGAGGTGGTGGTAAAACCACTGGTTTTGGAATTGCAGGCGTGGAGAGGGAGATGAACAGTGGAACTGGTTTTTGGCGCGTTGACTGGGTTTGACCCGTTTTTTGATTATTAAGTTGGGGGTTCAAAATAGGTATATTGAACTGGCTCAAGGGTTTTGGACTGGCTCAAGGGTCAAGGGATTGGGCTTGTGTGTTTGGGTTTGTGTTTTGCATTGGGCCAGCTGGGTTTAGGATTGGGTTAATAACAAAAAGGGTCCGTTTGGTTTTGTTTATTAATAACACAAGGACCATTCTTGTAATTTCTGCAAAGTTGAGGGGTTGATTTGACAAGTTTCCAAAGTTAACACAAGGACCGAATATGCCATTTATGAATAGTACAAGGTTTACTTTTGATTATTTTCACTTTTTAAATATCCGAGGACTATTTTTGACATTTTTCAAAGATGAGGGACCAAAGTTGTAAATATGCAATTTTAACTTCAAAGGACTATTTCTAACAACTTGTGAATCCCCAAGGACCTTTAATGATATTTTACAAGTTTTGAATTACCAGGGACTAGATTTGACAACTTTTGAAACTTGGGGGACTAAAACTGCCAATTATGCAAACTTGATACGTTTTTCATCTGATTTTGGTATTTTTGCATTTAAAACACATAAAACACTTATTTGTGATATTTTTATCATTTTTGTATACCAGACATGGTTTTGAATGATGAAAAGATGGTCCTCTCATGGGTGATATTTTCTAACATAAGATCTTATGTGACTTGGATTTTATGAGATTTGTGACAACGAGATTGGATAATATGATTTAGTATGATGCTGAGATTAATTGTGCTATGAGATTTAGTACTGTGGTTTATACATCGACACGAGGAATATGTTTGTCAAGGCTTGAAGTGCTTATTGAACAAGAGTTGACTACGGGGTTGTTTGAATTTGGTATTTCTTATTTGGATTTGAAGTGAGATTTTCCGGGCACGGTTACTTATTTCGTCTTCTTTCTTTCCACCCTTCTGCGAAGATGACTTGTATGGGCGTTTATAGAGGGTGATAAAGACTTGGCTATTTAGTTGCATTTTGTGATTCTTTCTTACTTACCCCACAACGTACCTATCACTTCGGTGTCTCACTCAGTTGAGAATGTCAAGAGGTTTTGTACATTGGGTACACCGTTTCTTTTTCATGAGGATTAGTACAAGTTTAAGTAACAAATATGGGGAATTTTACTTCATGCTCAAGTTTGGTATATCGGGTTTACTTCTCCATGTGGTCACTGCAACAGCTGACAGGATGCGTGAATGATGTGTTTACCAAAGTGTTTATTGGATGGTTGATGTTATTGTTGATGTCGGATTATGAACCATTGATGAACCACTGCATGTTCTCCTAAATCAGATATTCACCGAAACCAAAGTTGTCATGACTTATTCAAACTGACATTGTTTACGGTTTAGTCTTGGTTTTGTAAAATACCGCGAAAGAAACTATTTATCGGTTTAAATCATAGACTTGTAAAATCCCGTGACAATGGAAACATCCTGGTAATTGTAAAGTGCATTTCCGGATCTGTCTTACGGTTTATTCTTGGTTTTGTAAAATCCCGCGAAAGAAATCATTTCTCGGTTTAAACCATAGAGTTGTAACATCCCGTAATGATGGAACCATCTTGGAGAAGAGAAATTGTAATTCTGGACCTTTCTGATGCTGGTGCTACGGTTTCTACTTCGAAGAAGGGATAAAAGGGTGTACTTCATGAATTGGATGTGTGTTTGGATATTCGTCATGGCAGTTTGGTTATTACATGGTTTTACGGGGTTTCGTGCTTTTAACCATGGTCGGGATGAAACCATTATCAAAGTTCATATAAATGTCAAAGAAGGCTAGATTTGAGCTTTTAACCAGAAGATGTGACAACGGCGTTAATTCACTATTATTTATTTGAGGTTGAAGTGAAATATCACGGGTGAGTGTACTTAGTATCTGAAGGTATCGGGGATGGTTGGATGAAGATTCTTCAAGATCCTTGTTTGAGCTTTTTATCAAAAACAAAGACTTGGAAATCTAGTTATTGTTGAGTGACTTTTTCCTATTCTTTTACCACTTGGGGGAATTGGGCTCTTATTACCTCAAAATAACTATCACTTTAAGGAGTTACGTTGTAGTGCTCAGTGTCACATTCAATTGTGGATTTTCAAGAGGTGATGTACGTCTATTACTTGATGGTTGGTTGGTTGAAGAGTATAGAGTACTTAGAGATTCAAATGGGCATGAATTCTCGACACCGCTCTTTGTTACACATGTACAAGTTTAAGTCACGAGTTTGGGTTATTTTACTTCAGGGTCAAATTCATCATATTGGGTTTTCTCCATCAACTGTCACTACAAAGAGCCTACTGAATGATAATGGGGTTGATCACATGATGTGCCAAAAGAGATTGAAAAGAGAGAGATTATGACGTCTGTTCACATCAGTTCAGGCCTCGTACTTCAACATTATGACGTATGAACACAACAGTTCATGCCTCGTCCCTAAAGAAAAGAAAAGTGTACGTGTCAGTGCGCTTTATCTACTGAAGAAGAGAAATCTTCTCACTAATGACCATTCTCATCAACATGCTTCATACTTTTCCATGCGCTTCAGTCATCAAGTGAACCGGGCTACTGTTGATTGTTTTCTGATTCCACTTTCTCAACTATAATGACGATGGCGACATCCTGTGCTAATTTTGCGGGGGAGACGTGTGAATTGGCTACATTTGGATGCTTTTCACTTGTTTAATCAAGAATGGCATCTCCGTATGCAATTCTTGAGGGGGAGAAGAATTGTGATAATTCTGCATGGTTGATTGACATCTGAGAATATATGGTCTTACGGCTCCTAACTCATGTAAGAACCGAGCTTCTTCTTATCGGGTCATCGTTACATGGAGTTTCTTCTAAGAGCCGTTAGTTGACATCTTCACAAGCTGATATGAGTTTATTGACAAAGTGCTTCCGGTTAATGCTTCACGTACACATTAACATGATGATTCCGAACAATCTCTCTGTTCTTGTTTGATGTGATTGGTAGTTTGGTGTTACCATCTTATGTGTTCATTGCGGCCTGATTGCTGATTTCCTTGATGAACATCTTTCTGTTCTTGTTTGATTGGGAGGGATTTTAGTTAAGGGGATTTGCAAGATGTAAGTTAATTGGGATGTTTTTTGGTGTGAGTTGAAGATGTTAACTATCTATTCCCCAACTGAACAATCTTGAAGAAGGTCGTGTCTACAGTCGGCTCTACATTCTCTGCTACACGTTAGAAGACTAAAAGACGAGTTGTATTTGATTATCAAAAGACTTCTTCTTAATATGGGCATTTATCAAACAGATTGTCGGTTTAGGGGAGAGCACTAATTGGGGGAGAGTGATGTGTCGAATTTAAATCCCCAATTAGACTTGCTCACATTATTCAGCATGTTGATTCTCACAAAGACTTCAAGCGATCTTCTCAACAGATTTCAAGTATTTGGGCTTATAATGTTTTCTGATTCGAAGTGTCAAAACCAGAAAGGGGGAAGGAGACACGTATCTAAACGCGAGTAAACTTGATGAACTTAATACTTCTAAGTAATTGAAGATATCCCGGGAAGACAAATGTTATTACCGCAGAGAAACTCAAGGTTTGACTCATGGCGAGTAAACTTGATGGACTTAATACTTCTAAGTGATTGAAGTTATCCCGGGAAAACAAATGTCATGACCGCAGAGAAACTCAAGGTTTTACTCATCAAGGCGTTTAGTGTTCTTATTCCAACTATGTGGGGAAGATATGGAAGAGTTAGTTTCTGAAGATGAAAGAGGTACACAAGTGTGTGATGATTTTGATGTTATCACAATCATCAGGAGAGAGAGATTGTGTACATTGGGGATGCTCAGTTGTTTTACTTGAGGGCTTAATCAGTGATTCAGAGATATAATCACTTATTCCGGTGTTGACATCCGCAGAGATTGTCACCCGCAGATATAATCAGTGATTCGGCCTGCTTCTTCATTGTTATCGGTTATTCTCTCTTTGGGCATTCGGGTACTTCGGGTTCTTGAGCTTCATACACTTTCTTCAGGGGGAGAGAAAAGTATACATCGGGGTTATTCTTTGGCTATTGGACTTAATCTGCTACTTCGATGGTATAAGTTTCTTTGTCTTCGGGTATGTGTATTCGGGTTCGTGAGCTCTAGTCTAAGAGACTGACTACATCAATTCATCTACTTGGGGGAAGTGTTCTCTTGACACCTTTTGGAATGGATTGCTTCAGACTTCAGTGGAATGAAATTTGAGAAGAGTTATTTATGTGTGGGATGATACGTTGCTGTTCTTCTATTGGATGATATAACCCCGAACGATGAATCACGGTGATTATTCTTAAAAGGAGCAGCATGTTCAATGATAATGGTGTGCCTCTTTGTGCACCTGGCTAAGAGAAGCTTGAAAGAAAGCTTTGAACCTGCTCAGCTATAGGATTTTCAGTTTGGGGGGAAGCTGCCAAAGTCTCACTTTCAGATGGTTCAATTTCTTTCTTCAATACAAGAGCCTCAGAAGCTTTGGTGGTGAAAGTTTTAGGGATGATGACTTCTATCTTCTTCAACGGGGCTGCTCGATATCCTTATCTCGGTACTCGTATCATCATTCTCTCAAACTATATCATCTTCTCTATCTTTGTATATATTTATCAGAAAAACAAAATACAAAAATTTAAAACCAACAAAAAGAAAATAGAAAAATATAAAACAAACAAAAACCCATAAAAAAAATAAAATAAAAAATTCCAAAAATATTGTTTTTCTAAGACATGTCTTCTGGTATCGATAACATCTAGGGTCTTAGAAATGTTATTCAATAATGGCACGGGACCATAGATGAAGTTCGAGCAGGAGGTGTAAATATTCTTTTCCAAAACATGTCTCAAAATATGGCTTACAGTTATTTCAGACTGTAACCCGCGCTTCAAATGATGGCTTGCAGTTACTTCAGACTGTAACCCGTGCTTAAAACTATGGCTTGCTATTATTTCAGATAGCAACCCGTTCTTCAAGAAAGGAAAGTGCTGCGCTAAACCATTTTTCAAAATCTGTGCACTTTTCCTAAAAACAAAATGAGAAAAGTATGTCGAAGGACTGCTGTTCCTACTCAAATATTTTTTCGTCTAAAATTCTTCAGAAAAATATTTGTTTTAACAAAATGGTGGTTAATGAATTGCAAAATCAATCAGTTTCAGAAGTTTTCTAAATTTGCAAACTCAATCAGTGACTTCAGCGCTTTTAAACTTTTTTAAAAAAAATGAGTCATTGATTGAGGGGGAGAATGTTTTTCAAATTTATATCATCTATCGGACTTATCTAATTATCCTAATATGCTTAATTAAAAATGATGTTAACCTATGTTGAAGGACTAGGTGCCTAGGATAAGATTGTTAGGATTAGATGATTAGAGTTTGATGAACACATTATTCCCATGCTTTATATGAACTGATTGATATGTTAAATTGACATTTATTAGTCGATTGCTGTTTGGGTGATGTCGACCACCATATATCTGTATGTATGTTCACTAACGTATGCAGATATCATGGATATAAGAATGTTCCCGATCCGGATCCCACAATAGAATATGATTGGATGCCAAAAGGAAAGGGTAATTATATCTTGGGTTGACAAATGAAGAAACGAAGCTTAATTTGACTTCCATGGAGAGTTGGCATAAATGCAACGTAAGAGGTCTCACTGCATCAGCAGATGGTTTTCTTCTAAGAATGTTCCCGATCCGGATCCCACAATAGAATATGATTGGATGCCAAAAGGAAAGGGTAATTATATCTTGGGTTGACAAATGAAGAAACGGAGCTTAATTTGACTTCCATGGAGAGTTGGCATAAATGCAACGTAAGAGGTCTCACTGCATCAGCAGATGGTTTTCTTCTAAGTGATTGAATAAACGGAGCTTAATTTGACCTCAGTTGGCATTAAAAGGCAACGTAAGAAGTCTCACTGCATCAGCAGACGGTTTTTCTTCCAAACCCTACAGCAACAACAGAAGCTTCTCAACCACCTAACGGATCTTTGTGCAGGATACCATTTTTTAAACAATTTTGAAAACATTGTTTTGAAAATGGAAAAATATTGTTTTGAAAATAAATTGAACTAAATTTTGAAAATCACCGGACTTTATCTTATCAAAACCTAAGTCACTCAATCAACAACTACGGTCATCGATTGAGGGGGAAAGTGATTTAAAATTAAATGATTTTCAAACAATATTTTATCAAAAAGTCCGTTTTGTACGATAATAAGTGGTGATCTAAAGATTTAATGTTATGTCATGGTATGATTTTTCTTTTGAATCAAGGTCTTTCAAAATGAAATTTTTTCTGTTCTTGTTTGATTGTGAAATTGTTTTGTTTTACTTAAAGAGCTCTTAAAACAATCATACCTGACACTAACAATCTTTAATGTCTTAAAACTGTTCCTTATTAATCATTTTTCAGAATTAAATTTTGCCATGTCTTTCCCAAAAATTCTCTAAATGATTTAAATCAGATGGGATCACAAATCTCAAATGGTTTGATATTTTTGATTGGGGGAGAGATCGTGATTTAAATCTCTTGTCTGTTTTAATGAAATTGGTTTTAGTCCTTTAAAGGCACTCCTGCCTCCATGTGCCAAACGATTTCAAATATACAATGCACATGTTGAGGAGGAGGATTTATCCAAAAACAAGATGAGTATTTAAACCAGGCCACAAGTTCTCCCATGTTTTCTAAACCTTATTAAATCTCTTGGGATCCAAAATCTCAAAGGGTTTGATATTTTTGATCGGGGGAGAATTTGTGATTTAATATGAAATTTGATAAAAGGTGATCATTTGATTCAATGTGCTGGCTCTCTCTAATATGTGCTAAACTCTTTCATATATTGATGCACATATTGAGGGGGAGCGAATGGTTTCTTAATGGCTTGTGTGATCGTAAATGTGCTTCAAATGAACTCTTGCCTCTATGTGATAAAATGATTTCAAATATCCTATGCACATATTGAGGGGGAGAATTTACCAAAGAAAATCAAATGGCTTTTTCTAAGGAAATTGTGATCAAGAAATTATTTCAAAGAAATATTTCAAAGAACTCTTGCCTCCATGTGCTAAACAATTTCAAGATCATATGCACATGTTGAGGGGGAGATTTTCTAAATGATCAAAACTATTAAGGTACAAAATGCTTTAATCTCGTATCACAAGTACCTTGATTGTTTTTCCAAATGATTTTTCAATTGGTTTCAAGAAAGAATGAACTGTACCAAAAGACCGACCATTTTACTTTATGTATGGAGTTATAAGGATGGTGAGGTTAGGTATTCGTTCCCACGATCCGCCAGAACCGGAGGGATCTACCCAGGGACAATCCACTAGATTGTGTAGAGTCCTTAGGTATGATGAAAAAAGGAGAAAAGTGAGATATGGGAAGAGTGCGGACTGAGATAGAGCTAGAACTGGAATAAACCAAACAAGGTTCTAGTTATGAAGTCTCGGTAAGCACTGAAGGGGTTGAAGAATGAAAAAGAATTAAATGTGAGAAAGGGTGAAAAGAAATAGCCCTCCATTAATTCAACCTTAGGGCAGAAACCGGGTTCAATACATATGCTACTGGTGTTTACTAAGGTAACACTGGTATTGAAGACAAGACGTCATGGACCCAGTGACGCACTGCACTAAACTTCCCAAGCTACTCAAGTTCCTCTTAAAAGGACTTGTTTCATTCTCACGAGGAACCGACATTATCTATCGACTTTCTCTTAGAGATTGTTGATATTGAAGAAGGAGACCCTCTCCCTAGTCTCCGGCATAGGAACCAAATGTGCACAATTGAGTCTAGAGCCAAGAGATCATCCATAATATCTCATTAGGACACTAAATTAGTGAAGACTTGTTGTTTCACACAATGTGGAAAGTAAGTATATATTGAGAGTCCTACGCATTATCCTTGTGGTATTGCCAGAACATCTGAGTGATATGTAAAAATACTCACGATGAAGATGGAAATCCTTCCAGAGCCAACATCAAACAAGCTCTTGGTGGGTGACATGTGAGATCTTCTCGTAAGATCAAGCTTGTGACAACTGGATAGAAACGATGGGGAGATTCAATCTTGAATCAACCTTGGTCCAGGATTGGAATTGACGAATACTTTTGGAAAAACCGTTCGATGTGCAAACCTTCTTTTCTCTAGCACGTCGAATGTGTATTCATTTTCAAATTCAAAAAGTATCTCTGATTGAAAAAATGCTTTTAGAAAAACCGTTCGATGTGCGAATCTCTTCTTTTCTCTAGCACATCGAATGTGTATTCTCTTTCAAATACAAAAAGTATTTTTGATTGAAAATTGATCTTTCTCATAAAACCTTCGTCGTATTGCAAAACTCTTTCTTCAAGCAATACGCGATTGTTTTCAAATCAATTTTTCATCAATCAGTGAATCTCAATTTGCTGGTTCACTCATTCCGTGTTATCTTCTTTGAGACGTTCCGGTTTGAGAAAAACTAGAACAGCTGCGAAACCCTGTCAAGGAGATTCTTCGGAATTATACCTGATCACAGGCAGTACTTGTACTGATCAACGGGGAACCGTGGGCCGTGTACCTCAATTCAACGAAAGTGATCAAAGACACTTTCATATGTTTTATTGCTAAATGTTGTTTGCAGGTACATTTGGACGGTTGCAGCTGATCAGAATTGAGGAGTCAATCCAAAGCCGCATGCTCACAGCATCTACACTTAATTGAAGAAATCATGACTGGTGTATATCTACATAACCTGTTTATGATATTTCTCTACTATGCTTCTGCTACGCTGCTGCAAATATCATGAACCAGTAAAGCTTCCGCTACTCTGATGGAAAGATGTCATGATCCAAAAGTGTGAGCATGTGGGTCCGAAAGTCACAACTTCACATGATGGCAACACAATAAAGGGTGATCCAGAGATTTCTTTGTGGTGATGATCTCGAAGAAAGGTCGAAGATCATCAAAGATGTGGATCAGTTAAAGGCCTCCACTGAAAGTACAAATCAATGCGGACTTTGAAGAATCACTACAAAAGCACAAAGATTGCGGAAGTGAAGAATTCAAGTCTACGAGCTCAAGAACGAAGTCAAAGATAGAATGCTAGGAAGCAAAATGTATTTCATGGGGTGACCTCCCTTAGGGGGAGATTGTTAGGAATTGGAAATTCCATGTTAAAGTGTCGGTCACCCCAATTATGGTCTAGCATATATTAGCTCGTAGACTTGTAGTTATTTACGTTGTTTAGTAGTTTATTAGTTAGTTTGTAGCGTAGTTTAGTTTAGTGCAACACCGTGGAGGAAGGACGGGTCTTTACCCACTGTATGCCTGATCCAAAGTCCGATAGGAGGATGGTATGTTTGTAACTATAAATACCCCTTCCATCCATGGAAGGGGTGGAGCTTTCAATCTAACCTTTCACAATTTGTGCTACAAGTCTCTAGCAAGAAACTCCCTCTCTCTACTTTCTCTCTCTAAAATGGTTAACATGTATTTTGATCATCCAAGACCACCCGAATCATCAACACAATAAATATAACGATCCTACAGACATAACTCCCACTAGCTTTCTGATATACACATGGCTCATCTTGATGTTGAGAAAATCCAAATTTCTTTATCTCATCATCAAAACGTTTATTCCATTGCCTCGATGCTTGCTTAAGTCCATAAATGGAACGCTTGAGCTTGCATACACGGTTAGGATATTTTGGATCAAAAAAACCCTAAGGTTGCTCCATATAGACCTCTTCGTAAAGATGTCCATTGAGGAAGGCGATTTTGACGTCCATTTTCCATATCTCAAAGTCATAGTATGCAGCTATGGCTATGAGAATCCTTATAGCTCTAATGTCTGCTACATGAGAAAAGGTTTCTTCATAATCAATCTCGTAGGTTTGAGTGAAGCCCTTTGCTACGAGACGAGCTTTAAAGGTGTATACCTTACCATCCATGTCAGTCTTCTTCTTGAAGAGCCACTTGCTGCCAATTGTCTTGCAGTTAGGAGGAAGCTCAACTAAGACCCAGACATCATTGTCTTTCAAGGATTGCATTTCCACATTCATTGCATCAAGCCATTTCTTGGATTAGGATCCACAATACAGCTTTATAGTTATTGGGTTCACCAAGATCCCCTAACTCATGTTCCTCAGCGTCAATGTATAAACACATACGGTCAGGAGCACGACGTGTCCTATTGGACTTCCGAATGGGAACAATATCACTTTGAGGTTCTTCAATTTCTTGATCATCCTCATCATGATGAATGCTAGTGTCTAAAGAAGGATTTGTATCTTCTTCTTGAATTAATTCAAGATCATCCATACTCCCACTTGCTTTAAGATCCATAAGATTACTCTCAAAGAACTCAGCATTTCGAGCAACAAAAACTTTGTTCTTAGATGGAAGATAGAAAGAATATCCCATAGTTTCCTTAGGGTATCCTACAAAGATACACTTAATAGCTCTAGGTTCAAGTTTGTCAGGTTTGGTAAGTGTATCACGCTTATCAAGTGCCTCACAACCCCAGACTTTTAAGTAAGACAGCTTAGGGGCTTGCTCATGCCATACTTCGTATGGTGTCTTTTCAACCTTCTTAGTTGGAACCATATTGAGAATGCGTGCAGCAGACTCAAGGGCATAATCCCAAAAGGACTTTGGAAGAGTAGTTTGTTTCATCATAGAATGCACCATGTCAAGCAGGGTTCGATTTCTCCTCTCAGATACAGCATTGTGTTGTGAAGTATAAGGAGGAGTTCGATGGGCAATAATCCCATGCTCCTTAAGATGATCCAAAAACTCTTGACTCATATATTCACCTCCACAATCAGAACGTAGTGATTTTATGGTCTTCCCGAGTTGATTTTCTACTTCCTTTTGAAACACTTTAAATGTTTCAAACACTTCATGTTTATGTTTCAGCAAGTAAACATAACCATACCGACTATAGTCGTCAGTGAAAGTCACGAAGTAATTTGCTCCTTGTCTTGAAGTGATTCTAAATGGGCCACATACATCTGAGTGTATAAGTCCAAGTAAATCTTTAGCCCTTTCCACTTGATGTGAATAAGGTTTTCTAGCAATCTTACCAGACATACAAGCAACACACTTTTCAAGAGACTTAATGTCAGATGAGTTGAGAAGTTCATCGTGTTGCAACTTCTCCATGCGTTTCTTGCTAATGTGTCTAAGACGACCATGCCACAAGAGAGCAGAGTCCAAGTTAGTCTTGGCTCTTTTATTGCTTAAAGAAAACATAGAACTTTCATTTGTATTCGAATAAGACATTTCAATTTCAAAAACACCATCACGAGGAATAGCAGTAAAATAAACAACGTTATTCTTAGAAACTGAAATATAATTATTCGATTCAAAACAGTTAATAAAACCATCGTCATACAAATGAGAAACTGAAATAATCCCTCTAGTAATAGAGGGAGCATAATGACAATCTTTTAAAACAATAACTAATCCACTAGGGAGTGATAAATGATAACTTCCAATAGCTTCAACTTCTGCGCGTTGATCATTTCCCACGTACAGACTTAAAGCTCATGGCTTCACTTCCTCGCCCCTTAGACCCTGAGTATTATTTCAGATGTGAGTACCACAGCCAGTGTCATATACTAAGGATGATTTAGGGAAAGAGTAGAGTTCTATAGTGAAAATACCTGAAAAACTAGCTGCAAGAGACTATTTCTTCTTTTTCATTAACTCGGCGAGATACTGGGGACAATTCCTTCTCCAATGTCCTGTCTCACCACACTGGTGACAGGTAGCATCCTTTGCTGGATTATCCTTCTTGGGTAGTGGAGGAATCTTGGGTTTGGTTTTATATGAAGTAGCATCATAAGCAAACTTGCTATTTCCATTCCACGATTCCCCTTAGCAGCCTTAAACGATTTGTTTTTCTTTTGGTTTTTCTAGACCTTACCACCACGCACATAATGGAGTGCAGGTGCAACATCTTTCTTTGGCAACGTCTGCTCATGTTGCTTAAGCATAGTATGCAGTTCATTTATAGTCTTCCCCATGCTGTGCATATTAAAGTTCTGAACAAACGAGATGTACTCTTTAGAAAGACCAATTAAGATCAGACTAATGCCATAGTGCAGAGTAACTGGGTGACCAAGATGTTCCAAACTGTCAATGTAGCTCTTCATCTTCAGAACATACAAGCTAACCGATTGACCCTCTTCCTGCTTGCAAGCGTGGAATTCACGTGCAATTTGTAGAAGCTCTTGTTGGGAGAACATAGACTTCAACTCATGAAGCATGTCATAAGCACCAAGATGAGTTAGATTTCGTTGGATCTCTAACTCCATGGTCATGAGCATAAAGGCAGCTATGTCCTTTGAACCTTTGACCCAAGCAGTGTGAGCTGCAAGAGCCTTAGGTGGGACAGGGTGGCCAGGAGTAGCAACAGGTGCTGCAGGTATGAGATGCTCTAGATAAGCTTCCTTATCTTCAGCTGATAGTATAATGCGAAGCTGGCGATACCAATCAATGAAATTTGGTCCAGTGAGTTTTTGTTTCTCAAAGAAACTCCTGAGTACCGAACTGTTTCCGATTGAAGTAGTCATTTACAATTGAAAAGTTCAAATAATTAGTATTTTCGATAATTACATTCTTAAAGAATTAACTACCCAATTAATTACTAATAAGACTAAGATCCAACTTGCAACCCCATTTAATTACCATAGGTCTGACCAGTGTATTAAAAAATGGGACAAGAGGTAAGCGACGAGCGTTAATTGCATAATGCAACTCTTAGATTTATTAGACTGTTTAAGGCATTAGTATCAAGTAATAATGTCAAAAGCATGTTTAGTTCTCATCGTATGCCTCGGGTCCGAGGTCTGACCAGGTTAACTCGATATAAGTCGACCAAGTATGAACGTGTAAAAATAACCAGAGGTCTAACCAGTTAGAAATAATTACCATGGGTTGGAAAGGCCCTTAGGTCTGACCAGAGAAGTCAATCCAAGTGCACGTGTCCATAGTTGGGTGGCATAGACTTAATATTAACAAATAGGTATGCACACATAAATGTGGTAAAAGTTGTGTACAAAGAAGCATGCAAAAGAACTTTGTAACACTAATTTTAAAAACTTTTTGGTAATGACACTGTAGTGATCATCATGGTTCACGGTAGCTCCAATTGAACGCACAGGGAGGCAGAGGACCAGGTAAGCGCCGAAGCATAACCTTAGACATCCTTTCAGTGAGAATGTGCTACTTCTTTGAACCCCCTTTTGAGTTTATTCTAGTGGGTGAGCCGTACATCCCAAGTGTCCATAGCGTCTAGTTTTTAAATTCTTGAAAACGTGTTTCATATATTAGGTCACTTTATTTTACAAAAACAATTTTCCACGAATCAAATAATAGGTCAGAATGAGCATGGTATTTTGGCGTGTAAATAAAGACCAATATTAATGTTATGGTTACGACATGTATTATTCCATATTGCATACAATTAGGTGTCAAAGCAAGTAATAATGCACATATAGGAATCACAAACATACAAGCATAAACATCAATATAAATAACCACATATTGTTCCGAGTCCTCTTGCGAGTCTTCCCTAAACGGAGAACCATAAGACCGTCACTAGGATGCAATACCTAGATCACCCCATACATCACTTAGAAAAGCAATTGAGTGGGTCTTGAGGCCGGAAAAACACATCAAAGCATGGCAATCCCAATTATCAAGTAATAACGCAATTATGTATTAATAACCAATATGTAATTCTAATTATCATAATAATTCTCATTAACAATTAATAAGTACAAATTAACTTTTAATTCTAATTAGCAAGTAATTTTAATTTAACATGTAATTCTTAATTAACAATTTAATTTTAATTAACAAGGTAATTATAATTCACATGTAAATTAAATTCTAATTAACAAATTAATCCTAATTAACAAATTAATTCTAATTATCAATATAATTTTAATTTGTGTGTGACTAGTTATTATTTATTAAAAATTGACAAGTATTGCATGTAATTGTCAAAAATAAAATAAAACACAATAACTAAACTAGGTTTCATGCAGCCCTTTTAAAACATGTTTATTAATATCAGAAACGTGTAACCCATAATCGCAAAAACGAGTTGGCTCGTGATGCCACTGTTGGGATTTTATAAGCAATTAACCAGTAACCTCTACGAGTACGCAGCGGGTATTGGATCTAGTTAATAGAATTATGTTAACACGCAATTAATAAACACATAATTAATACAATATTAATTAATTAAAAGGGATTAAGAAAAGCTAACCTTGCTTGGCAATTGATCTCTAGTAACGGAACAAGAAACCTTACGAAACCTTAAGTATCTAAAATAGATACCTCGAAGAGTATCACACACAAACCTGATTAACGTATACGTTCGATATTGCAAGTCGAGAACGTAACCAATAAAACCAAACAACCCTTGTTGTCTTGAATAAGCCCACGTCCAGAAAACCACCAGGGAAACCAACTTCTGTTCTGTCCGAGAACCAAGAAGCTGGAAAACAATTTGTTTAAGCTTACCCGATATCAGACACAACCTGTCCGATATCCACCCTTTGCTGTCCGAGAAAAAGATCACGAGCATGAGCAGTTTACTCCTATGATTCTGCTGCTATGTGTCGACAAGGAAACAAGAAGCAGGTACCAATCGAACTATCTAAACACTTGTTCAAAATTGCAAGTTTAGAACCAAAACAAACACCTTCTTGTCGACTTGTGTTACCAATCGACCAAGAAGAAAGAAGCAGGGAATTAGTGATCGATTTTAAGGTTTAGAAGCTGATGTTATGCGTACCAAGGCATAAGGGATGGGTTTGTTTATATAGTGTATATGTCGAACCAAACTAGAATACCTAGCTTGGTCGACAAGCTAAAAACCCATAGCCCTTATTTTACCTGATCGGTATGGATCATTCAAGGCCCAAGGCTCCACCTAAACGACCCAAACATGAACCAATAAAAGCCCATGGGTCAATTCAGTGATCGGGTTATTATTAAGCATAACGGGCAAATGTTTATTCAAGTATTAGTTACGTTCAACACGTATACTCGTGTTTATCGCGTGTGCCCCATCGGCTCATACACGTTTAATTGTTTTGTCGTGTTTTAATACTCCCCTAAACCAACATTCATCACCAAGGATACGGCGTATTCATTTCAAGATTTCATTAAATCAACAGATCATGAAAGGCACAAATACGGCGTATCCAGAATGCTTAATACGCCGTATTCATTGGTGGTTTGTACATATTCTAGAATATTTTAATCGTGAGGGCCTACGAAAATATTTCCTGATACGCCGTATTGAAGGAGATCAATACGCCGTATAGACCATATTTCAGAGACTATATAAAGAAAACCCTATTTACGAAATCTACACAACTTTATACCACAAGACTCAGTTCCCAGAAGATTTTTGAAGGCAAGAAGGTTCTGTAAACTCAATCATTGATTAGGAGAACTTTTTGTAACGTAATTTCATAATATAAATTCGGTTAGCGTATCATATTCACTATGTTTTATACTCTATACTTTTTCATCATATAAATTCGGTTAGCGTATCATATTCACTATGTTTTATACTATATACTTTTTGATTATCTTTGTTATGATTGTTACTGAGATTATGGGCTAACACCCTTAAGTGTTTGCCAAGTTTATGAATATTATGTGTTATTAATTTGTTTTACGTCGATTACTAGTTAACTTCGTTGGATATTATTTATGTTTATCGCAATTACTCGTTTATTTGCTTGTTCTTTGTCATCTTGTAACTAGATCTTTGGAATATAGAATAAAATTTTGTAACTTTAACCGGTTAAGTGAATTATAAACCTTAGATCCGTATCATAATAATTGAATGTTTCACACCAATCGGTTCTGGCCTAGCAAAACTAATCTGCAATAGTCCTACGTAGGTTCATTATTGTGACTGGTAAGATCCGTATCGGCTAGGTAGATATTACTACATATAAATTGTAATTGTAATTAATAGTTGAAGCACATTACGCAGGCTTCGTTGCTAAGGGTTGATAATACAAACATCACAGGTTGGAAATAAGGCTTACATCGTTCTTAAGGTTGCGAGCCCACGCCAGAAGGTTTTTGAGTGTCCCATCTTTTGGTTTAGAGTACACAACACGGCCCACTACCTTTGTCATCCCGACACCGCTAATAGCCAGATACATGGTAATTAAAAGATTGTGGGCAGTATTCACTTTTGAAAAAATGCCTCGAAATGACGTATAACTGCTTACTTGGTGTCCGATCTCAATTCCTGGATTGCAGGTATCCCAACATCATCTAGAATCATGGTGGATGAACTGCTGGATAAATAAAGCTTATCTTGAATGTAACATTCAATTTTAAATTAACCTGTCCAACCTTCTATATACGGATAAGTTTCCGAATTCATAGGCACTTATTGTTGTAATGTTTTGCAGTTGTCGAGGTTAACACCACATGACACATGCCTACATGTTTTGTTTTCTTCTCAATCAGCACATCACCAAGGCCTCCCCATAGCGTTACCCTTATTGACTGTCCCCTGTTGCATAGTACATGAAATCACAATAAATGGTAAGCTACCTCTCAACTGATACTCGCAAAGTAGTAATTGTTATCCTAAATTTTACTTAAAAGCATAATAGCCATATATATAATGGTACTAACATCTGATTTGCCAAGTAGAAATCAAGATTTTTGGACCCGGTTTTAGTGTGGTTTGTCCTGCCAATATTTGTCACGTAGCCGGCTACATTTGGAAGGTAATAATTTCAACCTCAGTACAGGAATACCATCTAACGGGGAAAAACGGTAAACACAATAAAACAATACAAACTTACCAATAAGGTACTTGCTGCATGTTGGTTCAAGGTTGTCAAACTCCACCAGCTGGAAAGGATACCTAACAAAATCTTCTGACTTAACCAAAGATTTCTTATCGTTGTTGCACCGTCAAACTCATGCATAAATGTATCGTCTTTTCTATTCAGATGCTCATCCTTGTTGCGGAGCACCACAAAATTTTTAACTGAGTATATGATACGCCCCATGGCCTATTAAGGTCTTAGGGTTTTACCTTACTTTGTCTTATAAATTCTCTTGTAATCATTTATGATATTCAATCAATGTTTAAGATAAATAAATCTCTAGTTCTTCTCTCTATATTCTTAAGGAGCTCGCACACGCTAAAAGTGGTGTCTTATCCCGATACAACCCCTAACCGGGTCGTATCAATTGGTGCTTTCATTGAGAGCTCTCGTTGA
This sequence comes from Chrysanthemum makinoi, assembly GCA_910596185.1. Taxonomy (NCBI): domain Eukaryota; kingdom Viridiplantae; phylum Streptophyta; class Magnoliopsida; order Asterales; family Asteraceae; genus Chrysanthemum; species Chrysanthemum makinoi. The sequence goes on from OU343223.1 coordinate 249,813,603, forward strand.
GAGGGCTCACGATTAGGGTTCCAATTTATTAAAAAAAAAACTATTCACCGGGGTACTGTTCATCGCACTGTTCACGGATACTATTCATCGCACTGTTCACAGCACTGTTCATCGTCTCGTTCATTCGAATACTATTCATCGAATCTTTTTTTGAGTATCTTGTTCATAGCGGGTACTATTCATAAATTTTTTTTTGAGTTATTAATCGCTTGAGTATTATTCATGGCATCAGGCGTCGAGGAAGGGAATATGCACTCTCTAAACTTTTGCAAATGGGTACGGTGGCCGAATATGAGAGTGAGTTTGTGGTACTAGCAAATCGAGTAACAGGGATCTCTGAATCTTTACTTACATCGTTTTATATCTCCGGGCTTAAACTGACGTTACAAATAGAACTGTTGAGGGCAAGGCCTAGAACTTTAGGAGAAGCCTTTTCCTTAGCACATATAGTCGAGGCTCGTTTTGAGGCAATTGAAGAGAAGGATAAAGAGTATATAATTGAAAAGAAATCAGATACCATTCCATCGTTACAAAGTGAATTCGCTTCACCTGAGATTAAAAGGTCGTTAGATGCTGATGAATATATTGGTGTTGATGTGGTTAATAACGCGATAGATGGTGTTTTTGATATTGATGGGAGTAATGAAGTTCATAACAAGTTTGAAAAATTTTCAGAACATAAGAAAAGTATGAAAGAGATTGTGTGGAAATGGATATCGGACTCTCAATCGGCATATTCTTCGTATCACCTTGAGGGCAAGGTGATTTTTGAAGGAGTGGGGACTGTTACGGCATGGGTAGCGGAAGGCGAAAGAATGGTGTTGTGTTATGTCCAAGGTAGTGGAAGGCGGAAGAGGAAAAAGGTATTGGTTGCGGTAGCGGAAGGCAGGAGAACTATGGGAGTGGAAGATAGGACTAGGATTAGGATTAGGATATGCTTTCATTGAGAGCTTTCATTGTTTGGCTTGTTTTACAAGCTAGGGTTATTCGGTTATATATACCGAATCATTATTATATACCGGAATCAAGAGAAATTTTTCAAGACCACACCTTGAGGACAAGGTGATTTCGAAGGAGTGGGGAATGATACGCCCCGAGCTTTATGTCATATTATATTTATTTAGGATATGTCTTTGTGTCGTATTAAGAAAGTGTCATTGTTTAGATATGTCTTTATGTTTGGCTTGTTTTACAAGCTAGGGTTATTCGGTTATATATACCGAATCATTATTATGAATGAATCAATCAAGTTAAAGATCAATAAATCTCTAGTTCTTCTCTCTACTTTCTTAAGGAGCTCGCACACGCTAAAAGTGGTGCCTTATCCCGATACAACCCCTAACCGGGTCGTATCAGTATACACTCCTTTCTTTTAATCTCAAGAAATTGTGTGCTATGGTTCCCTTAGTGGTGCAATGGATGGCATTGCCCTGCATCAAAAAGCTGTTAAAAACGGATATAACGAAAACGGGTAAAATATTTAGAACTCACCTTAGCATCAAAGACCAGAAAGTCAGTGCTCAAGTAGCTACCAGTGATGACGTTCACATCCCACATCCTATACAGCATCACCATAATGGTGCCAGTGGCATCCAACTTTAGCTCGTCCAGGAACAACTGGGACTTTGCGTTTTCAACTTCTGCAGACATCACGTGGGTTTAATTGTCACTTATGCACATATGTATTGAAAACATGTAGATGTATGGTTAGGTAAAGAACTTTATGTCTCATTTATACAGCCTTGATTTATGATTGCTGTAACTACCAGATGGTTTGTATTTTTTGAGGTTGAAAATCTACAACCCCTTTGTCTTGTGTAACACCATGTTTGAGAGCATTCAATTGAATGAATTGAAGGCTCAGTTGTGTTTGATAGAGCTTTGAGAGAGCGTTTGAAGTAGGTTGTACAATACCTTTTTTTTTAAAACAACATATGTTGCAACGGTAAATCGTTATGGTAAGAAAAATACGCTATCACGATGAGAATATTTTTATCAATCAATTGATGGGCACTTTGATATATTTTCGACCATTTTTTTAGTGTTGGAATTTCCGTTCAGAAAAATCACATGTGTTGTAAAATCATTGCGATTTGTTATTTTGAAAAATCATGTTTGATTTCATAAATCACTTGTGATTTCACAATTCACATGTGAGTTTTAAAATAATAAATCTCACGTGATTTTTTTTGGCGAAACTTTTAAAATAAAAAGTTCATCGAAATTATATATAAATGCTTATCTATAAAAAGACAATTTAATTTTTGTTGCTATGATGTAATTAATTTCACGTAACGATTAATAGTTTACGAGATATTTTAATTAAAAAAAAAAAGAATAAAAGTGAGTATTTTTAGCTAATTAATTAATTTAAATTAATAAATCTAGACTACTAGATGTAAAAATGATGAACGATGGAGATTAAAGGATAGAGAAAAATGATTCGTATCAAACTTTTGTCATCAAAAGAAAAAATAAAAGTGCACAAAGTCAATGACCTTGATGTGTAGGGCAGTAAACAAAAAGTCGACTGACTTGGAATTGGCAGCAAGCGAAAATGAAAAGTCCAAAAAGTCGACCAGTAAGATGAAGATGTCGACTATGTGATTAGGGTAATTTTAGGGACACAAACTGATATTATTTAATTACTCTCTAATACATAAGTAATACATAAGATGAATATGTCATCAGGGTTATGGTTAAGTTGGTATTCACTTTCAAAAACTTAGTCTTCTTTGAAAAGATTTTGTGAAAAAAAGTCAAGGGTTCGAGTCTCGCTTCTTGCTTATTTCAGTTGATACCCCACTTTACTAGAAGAGTTGCCAGAGCTATTTCTTATGAGTTGGATAATAATTGGTGTTTTAGGCACTCGGAGTTAAAGTGTCCCGGATAAGATGGTATTTTTAGAACAGAAACTGGGCTAGGCTAATATAATAAACTTTGAATATTACATATGAAGTCGAAGTCATCCGATATCCAAAGTAACTCAAACTCCGAACTGATCAATGGATTCAAAAACGAGAATTCAAGATATCGTGTGGTAATGCTTCCATGGTTAGCCCATGGTCACATATCACCTTACCTTGAACTAGCCAAAAGACTCGCAGCTATCAACTTTCATATATACTTTTGTTCAACCTCAATCAATCTTCACAACATCAAGAAGAATCTTGCCCAAAAGTACTCACAGTCAATCGAGCTAGTTGAACTTGATCTGCCATCCTCGCCTGATCTCCCTCCACACCACCACACCACAGATGGTCTCCCTCCACACCTCCTCGGCACACTAAGTGCTACTTATGAAAAATCTACTCCCTTTTTCACTACCATAGTAGGAAACCTTCGACCTCATCTGCTTATTTATGATTTCAATGCTTGGTGGGCAGCGAACGTTGCTTTGTCTTTCAACATCCCTAGTGTTCTGTTCCTTACTTTTTCTGCAGCATTCTCTTCTGTGGTGCTTCATTTCTCTACCAAACCTTCATCTGAACAATACCCTTTTCCTGAAATATCTCTTAAAGATCATGAACGTAGGCGCATGATACAAGCTTTTGGTATGGTTCCATATGAAGATTCCAAGGCTACTGCACAATATTTTGAATCCATAAATAGATCTTGTGGCATCATCTTGATTAAATCTATGAGCGAACTAGAGGGGAAGTATATACACTACATGTCTCAAATTTTCGATAAGAAAGTGTTGCTTATTGGTCCATTAACTCAAGAATCCCCTAAAGAAGATAACCATGAGCATACTCACATCTTTCAGTGGCTAGATATGAAGAACGAATCTTCGGTTATTTACATATCTTTTGGTAGTGAGTATTTCTTATCTGATAATGAGATAGAAGACATAGCTTGTGGTTTGTGTTGGAATATACTAATCATAACAAATTATAAAAGCAAGTAAACATCATCAAAGCATGCAGCGGAAGTAAATAGGAATAATACATGTAAGTAATTAACCGAACAAGAAAGTGCGTACCTTTTAGCAATTCAAGTAAACCAAACGATGTTTGAACCAAGAACAAAACCCGAAACCCTAACTTGGGTTTTATGCAATTCGACCCACCAAGAAGTCGACCACCAAGATTCCACAAACACAAGTGCGTTTGTTCTTCGTTCTTGTACACACGTACTAATAGCGATTTGATGTGAAAAGCTAGGTTCTTGAATCACAAATAAAACCAAATACTTAATCTTGAGTTAAGCAAATCGAAACCCCTATGGTGAGGGGTGTACGACCGGCCACACAAGAAAGAGGAGAGGAGAAAAGAAATTAGGTCTATTGGTGATCAAAGGTTAGGAGAATAATGAATACAAGGGTTTGTATTTATAGTTTCTCAAAACTTGGTGACCAAGAAATCCCACCTCTTTGGGTTGGGTAGCCCACGACCGGCCATGCTCCCCCAAAGGGATTCTAGATCCTTCTTGTCCACTAATTTCATTCTTAGTCCTCGTAGTTTACATTTAACGACCGTTAGTCAAACCCCGTTAAATATTAACTATCGCTATGTTTTATTTCGTGACTAATAATTAATAATAACATTTTATATATTAATTATTAACATCAACTCTCATACGTAATGTGTGCAATCCCGAAGTCTCGAGTTCGAATCCGGACATACGTATATTTAAATATCCATAAAACCTTTCAGCTCCCACTTGGATATTACTAAATATAGTAATGACATTGGTTTAGTCTAGCCTAACACGCCAATGTCCCCAGATAGAATCGAGTATGGTTTCCTGGAAAAACCATTTAATGATTCATCATTTTTACTTATCCTTTTGTTACTAATACTACATTAACTATGAATATGGATCAAGTCATTTCATAAGTTAATATTCATTTCGTTGTATTTGATTGAACAAGATTACCAAATCATCTGAACGTATTCCAGATAGATCTTTGGTATGGCCATACAAACATCTTGTCAACCCTACGAGGGGCCCAAATATAGTATTATGCTTTGAAACAAATTCAAAGGAACAAATTCTCTTGACTACAAACATAACTCATGAACTTTGTAACACTTCTGAAAATAGCCCTTATAACTACCAGATACGGATAGCGTTAGACTATCTTACACAAATGCACTACATTCATATCAGTTATCTGGTATCACAAGTCTGAGGATAAACACTTCATGATATACTTAATGACAAAGATCCATAAAGTATCATCATGTAAAGTTGGGATGAGTCCTATATTCAATTCATTGAATATCATGTGAATCTGGTATGTCCGACGCATCAATATACTTTAAAAGTATATTCTACCAAAACTCAGATTTGTCTTAATTCATTGACATTCCCACATCATTGATCGACAACGGACTATTTAGAATAACATAAGTTATTCACGGATTAAACATTCAAATATAGGATATAATATTAAGAAAATGAAAATAAACATAAACAACTATTTTATTTCATTAAAGTAATATTTGTTCATAACATCCTTTATCCAAATACTAATCACAGATCCGCATGAAACTACTAGCTAAACGAAGTCCTATCCCATCAGCATGGTCAGTAAGTTTTCCTTTGGCAAAGGCTTCGTAAAGGGATCAGCTAGATTATCATCTGTATGAACTTTGAGTAGATTGATTTCACCTATTTCGACTTGTTCTCGAACATAGTGATATCGATGAGGAAAATGTCTGGCGCCCTTCATGACTCGAGGCTCATTGGCAAATGTTATTGCAGCAGAGTTGTCACAACACACATTTAAAGGTAATTCGATTGAGGGCATTACTCCGAGTCGAAATGAATTTCTAATCCAAACGCTTCCATCGCAGCTTCTGGCGCTATGTACTCAGCTTCGTAATAGACATCGCGCAACCGTTGTTTGCTTCTTGCTCTTCAGATCAACTGCTCCTCCATTAATGACAAAGACATAACCCGTCTGAGACTTCGTATCATCTTTATCGGTTTGGAATGACGCATCGCAAAAACTGTAACATCAAGTTCTGCATCTGGATTTCCTCCATACACTAGAAACATTTCTTTAGTAGCCCTTAGATACTTAAGAATGTTCTTAACAGCTTTCCAGTGTTTCACACCTGGGTTCTGTTGATACCGACTGGTGATATTCTGTGCAAACGCCACATCAGGCCTTGTACATCTCACATCATACATGATAGATCCTACGGCCGAAGCATAAGGAACCTTCTTCATGTGTGCCACCTCTTCAGGTGTTGATGCGCATAGTTTATTACTTAAGCCATGTTCAACTTGCATCGACAAATATCCCTTCTTGGAATTTTGCATACTGAATCTCTTCAATATTTTATCAATGTAAGCACTTTGGCTTAGTCCAATTAACCACCTTGATCTATCTCGGTAGATCTTGATTGCCAGAATAAATGCTGCTTCCCCTTAGTCCTTCATAGAAAAGCACTTTCCAAGATAAGACTTTACATCTTGCAAACTTGGAATGTCTTTTCCCATGATCAATATGTCATCAACATATAAGATAAGGAAAATAACATTACTCCCACTAGCTTTGTGATACACACATGGCTCATCAAAATTTTGAGTAAAACCAAATTTCTTGATTTCTTCATCAAACTTCTTGTTCCATTGCCTTGATTCTTGCTTCAACCCAAAAATGGATCTTTGAAGTTTGCATACACGCTTCGGAAAATTTGGATTCACAAACCCTTCAGGCTGCGCCATATAGATGTCCTCATCTAGGCGACCGTTTAAGAGTTTTTGACATCCATTTGACATATCTCATAGTCATAGTACGCAGCTATGGCTATAAGAATCCTAATAGCTCTAATGTCTGCTACAGGAGAAAATGTCTCCTCGTAGTCTATCCCAAAGGTTTGAGTATACCCTTGAGCTACAAGACGAGCTTTATAGGTGTGTGCATTGCCATCCATGTCAGTTTTTATCTTATAGAGCCACTTACTTCCAACTACCTTAGCATTTGGAGGTAAGTCAACCTCTATCCAAACTTCGTTATCTTTCATGGATTGCATTTCCCCATTCATTGCAACTCGCCATTTTTCCTTTTCAGGACTCATCATGGCAGCTTTATAGTTAGCAGGTTCACCAAGATCCCTAACATATATTCCTCAGCTTCTACGTTGAGACATAGACGCTCAGGTGCACGCGTAGTCCTTGCAGATCTACGCATGGGAACCACTTCAACTTCAAGTGGAACACTCAGACTTTCAGGTTCTACTTGAGGTTGGCTAGTGTTCGAGAAGGTGTTGTATCTTCTTGATCATATTGATCATAAACTCTCCCACTGAATTCATGAGATATGAGATCCTTTTCAAGGAATTCTCCATACCTAGCAACAATTACTTTGTTTTCAGGTGGGAAGTAAAAGTAGTAACCCATAGTTTCCTTTGGGTATCCTACGAAGATACACTTAACAGATCTTTGTTGTAGCTTATCGGTGAGTCACGTTTAACAAACGCCTCACAACCTCAGACCTTTAAGTAAGACAAGTTGGGAGCTTTCCCATACCACACTTCATAAGGAGTCTTATCAACCTTCTTAGTTGGAACCATATTCAATATGCGAACAACATTTTCTAAAGCATAATCCCAAAAGGTTAAGGGAAGAGTTGTAAGATTAAACATTGATCGCACCATGTCTAGCAATGTACGATTTCTTCTCTCAGATACACCATTTTGTTATGGAGTATATGGAGATGTGAGTTGCTGGACGGTACCACACTCAGCTAGATAATCTTTAAACTCTTGGCTTAAATATTCACCAACTCTATCGGATCGAAGAGATTTAATCTTCTTTCCTAGTTGAAGTTCTACTTCACTCTTAAAAACCTTAAATGTTTCAAAGACTTCATGTTTATGTTTAAGTAAATAAACATAACCATAACGACTGAAATCATCAGTAAAGGTTAAGAAGTAGCTAGCACCCTTTCTTGACACATGTCTTAGTGGTCCACATACGTTAGTATGTATCACACCAAGAAGATCATAAGCCCTTTCTAAACTATTTGTAAAAGGTTTCTTGGTCATCTTCCCAGATATGCAAGATTCACATTTATCAAATGATTCATCATTGATGTCTTGCAAAAGCCCATCATGTTGTAGCTTTTGCATGCGTTTCTTTCCTATGTGAGCAAGTCTACAATGCCAAAGAAATGAAGAATCCAAATCACCTTTGATTCTTTTATTATTGATGCTAAAGACAGAATTATTTTTATCAATCATATTATCATGCAAATCAATTTCAAACACACCATTTACTGGAATAACATTAAAGTAAAAGACACCATTTAAAGAAACCGAAATTCCATAATCAGTAAATGTATGAACGAAACCAATATCTTTTAACAAGGAAACAAAAACGACACCCCTAACAATTGAAGGTGCGTAATGACAATCGTTCAATGACAGTACTAAACCGGAAGGTAAAACTAAATCAAACGTGCCTATAGCTTCAACACTTGCATGTGCTCCATTACCCACGTGCGGTATTGCGTCCATAGGCAAGCTTCCTTGCTCCTCTAAGTCCCTGCAGTGTATTACAAATGTGAATACCACATCCAGTATCATATACCCAGGAATTTATTTTATGAGGAAAAGCAAATAATTCTATCATCAAAAGAGTACCTGAAGTACTGGCCACATTGTCAGTATTTTTATACCTCTTATTGCGCAACTCATCAAGGTAGAGTGGACAATTCCTCTTCCAGTGTCCTACCTCGGTGCAGTGATGACAAGCCTGATCCTTTTTCGGATTCTCACGCTTTTTGGGAGGGTACTTCTTGGGTTCTTGTTGATAAGTCATAACTTGTTTTCCCTTATCAGCTTTACCCTTACCTTTCCCTTTCTTGTTAGCTAGCGGCTTATTAGGCTTAGAAATCCTACCCCACGGATGGTCAGAACGCAGGTGTAGGGGCCTTCTTGGGCAAACCTTTCTCGTAATCAATGAGCATTGCATGTACCTCCTTGACTGTCTTCCCCGTGCAATGCATATTGTAATTGCGCACGGAACCATCAAACTCCTTGTTAAGGGATCTGTTGATAAGGCCAATTTGTATGTCATTGGGGTAGACATAGTTAAGTCGCCCGAGCTGGTCCATGTAACTCATCATTTCGAGGCGTGGGCGGGTTTCCCTTCTTCTTGCTTGCAACTGTGTAGAGCATCTATCAGATCATACAGCTCCACAGTCACAGGCTTTTTAAACAACCTTTGCAATTCTTCAAGCATGAGGTTAGGGAAGTAATTCTCAAACTGATTTTGGAAGTTTGAGTTCATACTCCCAAGCATAATGCAGGCGACCTCATTATACTTGTCATACTCAGATTGCCATGCAGCTCGTGCTTCAGCAGTAGCACCTTTTCTTTGCTGCAGGTTCAGGAGGACAAGGCGTAGTCAAATAATCTAGTCTTTTGGCAACCTTCAAGACAATTGAATTGCCGTACCAATCATTGAAATTCGCGCTACCGGTCAATTTCTCTCGATCAAACATAGATTTGAACGACGAGGCTAGTGCAGTAGATTCAGCTTGAGCCATTTATACAGAAAATAAAAGTTCAAAAGTTAGTACTTTCGATAAGTAAACATTCAAGAAAATAAAATACCTTTTGGTCAATATTCATATCAACCATAATATTTTTCTTGAATTTTGGATCCTCATTATCATAGTTTCACCACATCAGTTGATCTGCTAGTGGTGAAAGTATAGAATAGGTAATTGTTGAAAAACAATAATTGACAAACAAGTTTTCAATTCCAAAAGTTATGGGAATTACAATTTTGCCAAAATAATTAATGCAAAACGCAAGCATGTTTTATCCCATCTTATGCCTTAAGTCATAGGTCTCACTAACTAACTTAATTAAGTTGTCTAATTTAGAAACTGCAAATAATTAAGCTGAGGTCTCACACAACAAAATAATTCACCTTGTTATTGTAACCTAGATCAAGGTCTCACATAACTAAATTACAACTTCAAGTGTTTCATATCATTAGATGGCATAAACTTAAATTTAAATGGTACAATTTTTGACATGTAATCAAAACTTATGTATAAAGAAGCATGCATACAACTTTATAGCATAATATTTTCGAAAAACTTACATAAGATTTTAATTGCTAAGATTGAATTCTACAAAGTTTTAATCGATGCGTTGAGAAACTTACAACTTTGCACTAAGATGTTTCGTACATTGAATGGTTATACTAGGTAGCTCCAATCGAACTCACAGGGGTCAGAGGACCAGGTAAGTGCAAAAGCATAACCTTAGACATCCATTCAGTGCGACTGTGCGCACTTCTTAATTAACCCCTTTATAGTTTGTTCTAGTGGGTGAGCCATTCTAACCATTTAGTACAGTCGCATCAATCGATTAAAAGTTCAAGAATAATACTTAGATAACAAATCAGTTTCGCCATTATTTAGTCCATTTAATTTTTCTATTCAAAAAACCCTTTTTGCTTACTAACATGTCAAACAATACATAAACAAAAAAACACTTTAATAAAAAATTAAACACACTCAAATAATATAAATATATAACTAAACAATTTTAACATATGTAAAAAAACAATTAGCCACATGCATAATTATTTCAATAAACTCTAATAAACAATTCTAGGCGTAAATAAATGCATACATTAACTAGGGCTTTCACCTACAAGGTAGATGAGCCACATGCATCGACAAATTAGATTAAGTAAGCCAAAGTTAATAATTTACCAATTAGCACGTAACGAATTTTTATTAGTTATAATTGAGGTCTTCCCCAATTCAATAATTATTAAATAAATAGAACATGTGTGTATCAACTAAACAATTTATTACAAACAATACTCCATGGCAAAACATGCATGTTCCACCATGGATTCCGCATAACAATTATCACCCAAGATACGCATATTACATGGCACATAACAATTTATTCATAATAACCACATAAAATTAGCATGCAATCCTAGGGTTTCTATAAGTTTTACAAAATTAAAACCTAATTAAATAAAATAAGGGTAATCGACCCTATAATTAAAAAATTAGGGTTTCGAATTCAAAACCCTAGAAACCATAAAAAGCATGCATATAATCATAAATATTCAATTTTTATGTGTTTCGATAATTAATTACATCATATTAACGGCTCGTGATGCCACTATTGGGATTTAATACTCATCATAACAAATTATAAAAGCAAGTAAACATCATCAAAGCATGCAGCGGAAGTAAATAGGAATAATACATGTAAGTAATTAACCGAACAAGAAAGTGCGTACCTTTTAGCAATTCAAGTAAACCAAACGATGTTTGAACCAAGAACAAAACCCGAAACCCTAACTTGGGTTTTATGCAATTCGACCCACCAAGAAGTCGACCACCAAGATTCCACAAACACAAGTGCGTTTGTTCTTCGTTCTTGTACACACGTACTAATAGCGATTTGATGTGAAAAGCTAGGTTCTTGAATCACGAATAAAACCAAATACTTAATCTTGAGTTAAGCAAATCGAAACCCCTATGGTGAGGGGTGTACGACCGGCCACACAAGAAAGAGGAGAGGAGAAAAGAAATTAGGTCTATTGGTGATCCAAGGTTAGGAGAATAATGAATACAAGGGTTTGTATTTATAGTTTCTCAAAACTTGGTGACCAAGAAATCCCACCTCTTTGGGTTGGGTAGCCCACGACCGGCCATGCTCCCCCAAAGGGATTCTAGATCCTTCTTGTCCACTAATTTCATTCTTAGTCCTCGTAGTTTACATTTAACGACCGTTAGTCAAACCCCGTTAAATATTAACTATCGTTATGTTTTATTTCGTGACTAATAATTAATAATAACATTTTATATATTAATTATTAACATCAACTCTCATACGTAATGTGTGCAATCCCGAAGTCTCGAGTTCGAATCCGGACATACGTATATTTAAATATCGATAAAACCTTTCAGTTTGGAGCTTAGTAATGAGAGTTTCATATGGGTCATAAGGCTTCCTAAGGGCACCAAAACTAGTGTTTTACAAGTACTTCCTATTGGGTTCCTTGAAAGGATAGGAGAGAGGGGTATCGTGATCGAGAAATGGGCACCACAGGCCTAAATTTTGAGTCATGCGAGCATTGGTGGATTTGTGAGTCATTGTGGATGGGGTTCACTTATGGAAAGCATTCGTTATGGAATTCCAGTAATAGCAATGCCAATGCAATATGACCAGCCATACAATGCAAGGCTTGTGGAGGCAATTGGAGTTGGGATCGATGTTGGTAGAGATGCAGACGGGAGGCTTAAGAGGGAGGAAATTGCAAATGTGGTGAGGAATATGGTGGTTGATGGTGGGCATATGCGGGAAAAGGTTAAGGAGTTGGGTGAGATAATTAGGAAACAAGGTGATGAAGACTTAGATATGGTGGTGATTAATAGTTTGGTCAAGCTATGTGAACCTAAAAAATGAGTATCTCAGAAACATGGAAACGTATGAACACTCGTTCAAAAGAAAATTATGCATGGTTCTAAATGGTCACTGACTTGTTTGTTTGTCTAAGAATAGATTCACGTCGATCATTAGGCTCACGGCTCACTTCCGTTGCCGTTGTTATTCGTATGCATTCCGATCAAACTCTTTATTGTGTATCAGTAGACTTTTTATTTAAATTTACTGTCATTTCTATATAGTACGTTCTTATCTTTTTATTATTTTGTCACCATGCTATTTAATCGTGGAGATATGCAATTTAACTTTTACATGTTCGCTGCCGAATAGTTCAATAGAGGTGTATCAGGTTACCACCAAATGTGCACTTAATGTTTGAACCTTAAACCTCTCATAAGGAGGTTATGTGACTTATCACAAGATTATTTGATAGCAGTTACATTCATCTATTGCAACAACATACACCCTATTCCCTTCAATATATATGTTAATTATTTACTGCACTAGTCTTAATTAGTTATTCACTGAAATGAGATCCATTATTAATCAACTTTTGAATTAGGTTTAGCTGCTGCAATCTACTACTTACGGCATGAAAGAAATTGGTGATTGTTTAGAAGTAATGAAAGATAGAGGAAGATCTATTCAAAGTAATGATTGAAGACATATTAGGACCAGATTGATGTCTATCAAAGTAAAGATTCTGCAGCAGTGCAGAAAGCTGAATGTGTTTAGGATGTGAAATTTAAGATGTATGCTCACGGGAATACTACCCAATTCTGTTTTACCCATGTTATTAAAAAGGGTGACTAATGAAAGATTGGACTACCATGTTTTAGTGAATGGTGTTTGGGAATGGAGTATGGAAAACGCATTGCTAAGACGGTTAAGAAAGCCTTTAATATGGATGCTCTTGGTTATGCTGTTTTGGTTAGAAATCTCAATAATAATCCTCTTGTGAGTCATGAAAGACGGGACCGCATTAGGATTGATTATATGAGTATTCGTTCCCAAGGTTTTCTATTCTATCCTGATGATGCCTTTTTTAGTGTTCTAACTTTTATCCATTTCTGTGAGGATGAAGCTGCAGTTTTGGATGAAAGGGAGAAAACTAAGGATAGGAAATGTAGTAAGTACAGCTATAATTCCTTGTATGCATTGCTACTTGAACTCGCTATGTGAGGATGAAATCTACATAGCAGTTCTGGTGTGGTAATATGAATAAGGAAATGTAGTCTCATAAATATATCAATGCTAATAGGAGGATGGTTGGTTTTGCTTAGGAGGGATGAGGCCTCTTTAATTAAGTGGGCTATGGCTTGTGTGTGAGGATGACATCTATACATTGGATGTAGTAGCTCTTAATAAGCAGGAGAAATGTAGTCCAGTTTTTGGTGAATGAATGTTGTTTAGAATATGTTTTGTTTCCTTATGTAATTTGTTTTTCTCTTCAATGACTAGCTTTGGACATGTATTAGCATTAGCAGTGTTAGCACCATTGAAGTTGCACATGTTGTATCTCTTGGAGTTATAATATATATCCACTATTTCCAAATAAATAAAAGATAATAAAAAACTTTCGAAATCGGTAACTAATACCATATAGATAAGGTTGTCTATAATTGTATAGTGTTTCTGTTTTTGTTATTTTTTGTATAGCAAGTTTCTACAATTTTTGTTTATCAGGATTTACCAGTTAACACTTTATGAGGTACCTCTTGAAATAGATGGTGATGAAGATGAGACGGGTTTAAGTCAATCACAAATTAAATAAACGTCTACGAGAAAGATGCTGAGCTGCAAGTGTATACACTTCGTTTCTTTGAAATCAATATCAACATATTTGTAAAATCATTAGGCTCGGCTTGTTCGGATCCGGTATGCATCTTAAATCATGTTGCTCGTATTTTTCACATAGAATACTCAAAATCAAGTAAACATAATATAAATCCATTAGTGAAATATGTTGGGATATGAAAGTGCTGAAGATTGACAAAATACTGATTAAAGTCAAAGTACTGCTAAGTAAAAAGTCAACGTACTGCTGTCGAAGTCAAAGTACTGCAAAGCCAAAGAACTGCTATATTTGTTTATGGAAAGCTTTGTTATTCTAGAATATTCTTTGTTTAGATTACTTATCGTACAAGGATACAAATTGTAAACCGACTAGGGTTATCCTTAAGCCTATAAAAGGATCCCTAGATTGGCATTAGAGAATACGATTTTTAGAGAAGTACGAGGTTTTCATATATTATTAGAGTTTTAGAGAAGTACGATATTAGAGTTTTAGAGTTGTTAAAGAATCTGCATAACAAGCAGATTTAGAGTTATTTAACAATATTGTTAAAGTTAAATCTTCTTAGCTTTGTTAAGTAAATTCCGCATACTTAATAGACTTTGCTCAGTGTTTCATTGTTAATAACTTAGGATTTATCCGAGGTTATTAAACCCTTAACAAGCTATATAAGTTAGTTTGGTTAGAGTACATCGATCCAACAAAATAAAATATTTGCAGAAATATTTTTGAAAATCTTATAAGAGTTGATAAAAGTGGTCGTTAAAGTTAAATAATAGATATTTATAAGAAGAAAGAAAAGTTTAAAAATAACAAAATAATAAAAGTTTAAAGATTAGATAAGTTATTACAAACTATTTAACATAACGTGATAATTTCATCAATATCCATACAAAACTTTAGAATTATATCAATATCCTTTAAACAATCAAATTATAACTATATTAAATTAATGTTATATTTTCATATCTAAATACTAATTAGAATAAAATATTACAGTTTTACCAATCTATCCTTAATTAAAGATTTAAAAGCTTAATCCTAATCAAAGAATAATGGTGCCGGTGGCATCCAACTTTAGCTCGTCCAGGAACAACTGGGACTTTGCGTTTTCAACTTCTGCAGACATCACGTGGGTTTAACTGTCACTTATGCACATATGTATTGAAAACATGTAGATGTATGGTTAGGTAAAGAAATTTATGTCTCATTTATACAACCTTGATTTATGATTGCTGTAACTACCAGGTTTGTATTTTTTGAGGTTGAAAATCTGCAACCCCTTTGTCTTCTATAACACCATGTTTGAGTTCAATTGAATGAATTGAAGGCTCGGTTCACTACAACAAAATTGGCATTTGTACACGCTTTTTTCTTCGCACTTTATATATTGTGAACTTTTATTTCATGATTTTCACACTTATAAGTGTGCAAACATTGTTCACACTAATAAGTGTGATAAACATCAAGCATTATAAAAAACTTTATATTTTTAATTGTGAAAAACAAAAGCTCACACTTGCAAATGTGAGGTAATTTAATTTTTTTTCTTCACATCTTTTAGGGTGTGTTTGTTTCATTAAGATGTTTTGGGTCTGAATCTGACTACCGCATCTTACTGGTAAGAAGTGGCTAGAAAGTCTAAATCTGAACGAAATAATGTTGTTTGTTTTTGTATAAGTGTCCGAATGATTTTAAGTGCTCGTTTTTGCAATTTGTTTATTAAACCAACGCAATGCGATAATAAGTAACTTATGTAAATATGAAACAAGACTTTTTATCATAAATATAACATAGTTAATAAACAATCAATTATATTATATAAAGTTTACAAAAAGAGTAAGAGGCAGTAAGACAAGTCCCCACCTCTTACTGAGTAAGATGTTATATGTCTAACTGGGTCTTACTCAAAAGATAAAAACAAACAAGCAAAACGTCTGCCCACCTCTTACTGGTAAGAGTAAGAGGGCTAGTAAGATTTTTTGTTTAAAAAACAAACGCACCCTTACGCTCAGTTCTCGAGTTGAAAAGGAAGAGGAAAGTAAAGGAAACGGAAAGTTTTTTGTGTTCTTGAGTCTTTTTTAAAGGAGGAAAGGGAAACGGAAAGGAAATAGAGAGGAAGATTTGATAAGTAAATCTTCCTCCCACTTTTGGGAGGAAAGGAAACGGAACTATATATTGTGTAAAGACTAATATACCCTTTTAAAACATTTCACATTAATAATTAAAGGGCATATATGTAATTTGACCAACTTATTTTCCTTTTCCTCTCACTCAAGAACATGATTATGATTATTTTCCTTTTCCTTTCCTCTATCTCAAGAACATAACAACTAACCCTTACTTTCCTTTTCCATTTCTTTTCCCTTTCCTATTCTTTTCCATTTCCCTTCCCTTAAAACTCGAGAACTGAGCGTTAGTGTGAAGAAGTAAAATGAAAACTTCACACTTTTAAATGTGAAAAAAAGTATATATTTTGTGACACTTTAAAATGTGATAACTTAAAAATGTTATTAAAAAAAAAACTTACATTTACCTTACTCTGATGTTTTCTTTATGGGAATGTCTAACCAATGCCCTAAGGGCATTGGTTAAGATTTGTTTTCTTATGGTTTTTAATAATTATTTAGGTGGGTCTCCGTCCAAATATGCAATTTTGTGTCAATTAAAAGGACCGTTTATGTAATTAAAACTCACAAGAAGACAAATCTTAACCAATGCCCTTAGGGCACGTTTGGTAGAGAGAAATTCAAGGAAATGAAATGGATCAGAGATTAGAAATCGAGAATAGAAATCATAAAAATTGTGATGAATTCCATTGTTTGGTAACAACAGAGAATTGACCCGAGAAATAAGAAATAAATTTTTTTATTTAATACTTTTTTTTGTTTAACGAGAAAATCACTTTAAAAAAAATAAAAAACAAACAAAATTTGAATATCTACTGTTCTAGTGATTTTCTGTTGACTAGCGTCTAGTCATATGAACGAAACAAATTTTGACGCATGTATAATCACCTCAAACTTTGCTTGAGTTGTTTTATTCAAAAAATACTTTGATTTAATTATTATATAGTTAATTAGTTATTATATAAATGTTTGAAAAGTGAAAATGAGATATCACGTGTTTTTTTATTTTGTTGCCACCTCAAATTCTCTAGTGTAACTCACAATTCCACTCCAATCAGAAAGAATTGAGAGAAATCAAATTACAAAGACAAAATTTCTCAAGGGACTTTCAAATCTCCGCTTTTTATTTTCGTTGGTTTACCAAACAATGGAAATTGAGGTATTTCCATTTCTCCTCCCTTATTTCCTTCTACCAAACACACCCTTAGGGCATTGGTTAGACATTCCCTTTCTTTATATATAAAAAAAATTAACTTAAAAATAAATGACGAACAAAACCGATCCAACTACTCAATTCATTTTTCATTTCTTTTTATTCCTTAAAACTTTCAATCAATCAATTAGTTTTAAAATTTACTCTGAGCTGAAGAAACTTATGTAGCTAGGTGTGGTCATTGCTAATAGATTCAGTTTATTCGGTTGATAAATGTATATTCGTCACTCTCAGGTAAGTGTGATTTTAATCTATTGATTCAGTTTATTCGGTTGATAAATGTATATTCGTCACTCTCAGGTAAGTGTGATTTTAACAGTTTATTCGGTTGATAAATGTATATTCGTCACTCTCAGGTAAGTGTGATTTTAATCTATTGATTCAGTTTATTTTGTGATAAATATACCTTACTGTGATAAATTTATATTGTTGCAAATTATTAGTTAACTTAAGTTGTAATCATTGTTAGTTTATCAATATTTTTATTGAAATTTGTGGAAATTGTTGTTAATTTTGGTGATTAGTTGATCGAATCTCATACACAGTTTAATTTGCGGTTGTTTGAAGATCTATTATGCTAATTAGGTGTTAGTTATGTAAATTAGTGGTCTTACAAGTTCACGATGTGCAAAATTTGACTATATGCATGTATATGTCTCCTGATGATATATTGAACCATGTGTTAATATATGTTTGACCACTAAACGATATCTGAACTTGATTAAATACGAAATCCTAAGGTATGATCTGAACTTGAGTAAGTGACTTGGACGTGTAATAGAGTGTTTGATCACTAATTTTGGTGATGTAGGCCAAGTGTTCGATGAAATGCTTGATTGAGTTAATAATGATTTTGTCTTGTTATTGAAATCATGTTGTGGATATGAATTTGACTATAGTGTTTGAATGAGCTGAAATGTTGTTGATTGTAAGTGTAGACCAAGTGTTCGACGAAACGCTTAACTAAGTCATGCTTTTTTTAATTGTTGTGGTAGGCCAAGTGTTCGACGAAATGCTTGGGGTGAGATATGTGTGTGTTTTTGTTGTTGTTGAGAATGCTTGCATTCATGAATTCACTCTTGATAAAAGATAATATGTGATGTGATAAAAGACGATACCAAGATAATATGTGATGTGACAATAAAAATGCTATCGACAAAAGCACATTCTCGTTACCAAAATTAGTAACATGTTCATTCTAAATTATACTTATTACTTACCTTTGCTTACTATAAAAAGTAGAGTGTGTATCCCCAGCTACTAGTGTTTTCCATGGATGATTGAGGAAGGGTATGAGAGTATGACTCACGTTACTCTGTTAGCAGTACTTTTAGCCAATTTTTGTTATATGTTACGAGCACAATAACTAGCATATGGAAATCATGGTTTATAGGCGCATGGGATACGAGGGAAGGGCAGTACAATGAACCAGTTAAACCACCGGTTAAACTAAGAAAGATATATTTCTTAAATTGTGTAATTTATTATTTTATACTGAAATTTAATATTTATGTGACTTGTATGTCCGCCTGCTGTGTCGGGATGAATAAAGTATACACCGCTTGAGATGATAAGGATTGCTATGTTTCTTAATTGCTGTATACTTATTAGTTGAATGCTCTTATGTGCACTGTGATCTCTAGGGCTATAAATATGATTTCTTTTGCTTTCAATGTTCTGGAAAAGTTCTTTGGATATAGGACTTAAGAGGGTGTTTAGCTATATGTGGGAGAAAGTTGTATAATTTATAATTTTGAGGTGAAGTATTTTAACAGTCTCTGTTACTTGTATGCTTGGTGGCTAGTTCGGGATGCATAACGGAAATCACTGCTTAAGGTGATGATAAGGATTGTGAAGTTTCTTAATGTTGTTAGATTTTATTAGGTGAGCTTACTTATGTGTTATGTGATCTATGGGGTTTAGATTTTTTTTGCTTTTGCTTCGCAAGTTCCTAAATTGTACTTTAGATATATGACTCTCGGGGTGTCCGGGTATGAGTAGCTAATAAGCTTATTGCGTTATCAGAACGCAGTAAAAGTTGTGTTGAGTGTTTTCATAAAGCCAAACATCTTAGGCTTTTATGCCTGTTGTTAATAAGCTCCTCCCACTAGCTTTTAGCTTATTTTGCTAATGTTCATGAATATTTACAGCTTTAGTCTTTGATCTTGTGGTCAATTGGAAGTGTTAGTCTATATTGGTCATTTTATGGATTGCAAAGCTTCTTAATTTTGATGATCTTGCTAGCTGAACTTACTTATATGTGTTGTGGATTCTGTGATGTCCTGGACTATGAATTTTATTGCTTTGTTACATAAGTTTCGAAAAAGTACTTTAGATATATGAATTAGGGGGTGTTTTGGAATAGTAACTTATCAGCTTATTGTGCTACCAAAACGAAGTTAGCCGTTTGAGTGTTTGGACTTTGAATGTACTAAAACAACTTGAGCTTTTTAGATTATTCAAGATGTTCTGATAAGCTATGATGAAATTGTACTATCACCAGATTACAAACTTACTTATGTATATATATATATATATATATATATATATATATATATATATATATCTATACTACTTTATAAAGTGTTTAGGACTTGCTAAATGAAAAAGTCTTAAAATTTTTAAGACCAAAAACATTTCTTTAATAGGAAATTAATAAGCCTTGGTTAATGTTATTCACCATATAGCTTCTATGACA
Source organism: Chrysanthemum makinoi (assembly GCA_910596185.1). Lineage (NCBI taxonomy): Eukaryota > Viridiplantae > Streptophyta > Magnoliopsida > Asterales > Asteraceae > Chrysanthemum > Chrysanthemum makinoi. The sequence goes on from OU343223.1 coordinate 249,833,833, forward strand.
ATTTTCATAAATAAAAAGTAACATCCTTTCATACATTTTGTATCAGCCTTCAAATATTTATAGAGTTCATTAATACAGTCAAATATTCATGTAGTTCATTAAGTGTCGACTTGTAACAGTCCAAACCTCAATGGTATAAAAGACAACCTAAAAACTTAAACACCAATATGAAACACACTCTTCTTTTTCCGAGCACCGATAAAAAAACACACACACAAAATTAGATAAATCTACTTTCATCTTGGTGTTCGGTTACGTACGGTAGAAATAAATAAGCTTTGCTTCTCGGATTATAGCAATAGGACGACAAATTTTATTTGGATAAGAAATAGTTTACATTGCTATTGTTTATAGTTAATTAAAAGTTGTCATTCATTCATAAAGTTACCGTTAGAAAAAACGTATAGATGAAAAACATTTGCTCGCCATAATTATGCATCGGGTACCCGCCGCCGCATTGCGCAGGTACCCTTCTAGTATATATATATATATATATATATATATATATATATATATATATATATATATATATATATCTATGAGAAAAGTTCCATACGGAACAAGTTTTATCTAAAGAACAAATAATTAGGTCTCAACCATCCACCTATTTGAATCCAACGGATTAGATTAATTTACATTTTAAACTAAAATTATACTTAGGGGGTCATTTTTGTAAATTCACATTATAATTATACATTTTACCATCCGGTGAAAACACACACACTTCACTCACACGCTCTCAATCTTCAGATCCCCAAAACCATCTGAAACCCTAAACCATCGCAAATCCACCAAATCCACCCCCAAACCGCCCCCAAACCACCCCCAAAACCACCGCGAAACCGTAATTATTCATTTAAAATGGATATTCGAGATGAATTAGCCCTATCTAAAGGCGATTCAGTGGCAAAACCTGCTTCATCTAACGTTTCTGATAAAAGTAAGCTTCGAAATCCATTTTTTAATTATTTTTTGATTAATTAACATCAGTAGCTTATTTTTTGATTGAAGTTTTGTGATGGATTAAAGTTTGTGTTATAGGAATCACTAGCTAGGTTAATTTGCTTTTTCTTGTTGTTAGGACAGCCATAATAATCAGTTTTCAGCTTATATGCCCATTGGGATGTGATTAGATTGCTTATTTTAGAGCTTAATTTGTCAGCTTATTTTAGAGTTTATGAGGAGACTGCTAAGAGAGGGGTGTTTGATCAGGTTAATTTATGTTTTTTTGCTTTCTTGAATTTGTGGATATATGTTATGAAGTTAATGCTATGTTTGACGAAACTAGCACCAGTTAGCGGTATTTGGTAGCGTAGTTGTAGCTTTTGATTTAATGTGCAAAATGACATAAAAGTAGCGTTAGAAAAAATGAGGTTTAAAAACTTTGCAAATGCAAGCCGCTTGTTGCCAAATAAGCTCCAAAACGCTCTGTTGCAACACACCTGACACCCTATTAATGTTGGTTTTAAATTTGTAATAAGTTTTGTAAGATAGTTTGTATTTTTGGAAAATGACTGGTATGGCTTAAAATGAAATGTAGCTTTCCTTTGTTAGTTTTTTATGAGCTTCAGGTGGTTTCTTCTTACACATTTGACGTTCATTAGTTTAGGTTCTTACACATTAGCATAAGTGTGCATTTGTTTAGGGTTTTACTTTTGATGTTTGTTGTTGTGTTTGTGTTTATTCATGTTTCGATACATTTTGATGGTGTGAGAATGTTAGCTAACGAGAATGTTATTACTAGCGGTATTCTGAATGATATTGCTAGATTCTTCTGAATCCCATGAGATTCATACTGAATCCCATGGGATTCATACTCAATCCTATGGGATTCAGTATGAATCTCATGAGATTCTTAATGCTCAGTTATTGTATATCTAATGTTTTATTTTTTATTTTTTATATTAGGTGTTGTCAGTGGTTCCCCACGGAAGAAGTGGGTTACTAAATCTGACATCCTTCAAGAGAAGTCATCGGCTGAAAAAGAGAAGTTGCCGGCTAAAAAAGAGAAGGTGCCGGCTAAGAAGGTGTCGGAGAAGGCACCTGTTGAAAAGGAGAAGGTGCCGGATAAGGTGGTGTCGGAGAAGGTGGCGGCTGAAAAAGAGAAGGTGCCGGATAAGAATGTACAGGCACACGCACAGGGTAAGGAGGCAGAGGCTAAGGAGCAAGAGGATAAGAAGGGTAAGAAGGCAGTTGGTAAGGAGCGAGGGGGTAAGAATGTAAAGGAACATGCAAAAGGTAATGAGACAGATGTTAAGGAGACAGAGAGTAAGAAGATTAAAGAGTCGGTGGGTAAGGAGCGAGAGGAGAGAGAGGTTGAAGAGGCAGTGGGTAAGAAAGTTAAGGCACATGCAAAAGGAAAGGAGAGAGAGGTTAAGGAACCAGTTGGTAAGAGGAGTAAGGTTAAGGATACCACTAATGTTAAGCTGTCTAGTCTTATAAAGAAGCCAACGGATAAGTCTGCGAAGGTTGATAAGTCGGATAAGACGGCTAAGGATAAGCGAAAGGATCAACCAGTTGAGACTGAAGATCAACAGAATAGTTCAATAAAACTGAAGGTCTATCAGAAAAAACTGCAAAAAGGTATATTTTTGATCTCATGGGATTTATTATGAATCCCATGGGATTTTGCATGCTCCTTTTTTAGTTGTTAAACAGTTCTAAATCAGCTAATGAATCCTATGGGATTCCATACAATCCCATGGGATTGTATCATGAGATTATTTTGATCAATATATTTATATTATGTCTTTTTTTTATGTAGATTCCGCTGTTAAGTTGGATAAACTAGAGTCTGTTGAACCAGTTCAGTCCAAAGATGAAGTGAAGCGTAAAAGGATTTTGTCTTTATCTAAATTAGAAGAGAGTAGAAAAAAGTGAAGGTCAAGCAACAAAAAGGTATAGTTTTTAGAAATTTGTCTTTTTTATGTTTTTTCTGTGTTTTTGATCTCATGGGATTCATAATGAATTCCATGGGATTTGGTATAGAATCCCATGGGATTCATTGTGATCCATACAGATTATGCGTACAAGTTTTTGAAATAGAATATAAGTATGGGATTCATTGTGAATCCCAAGGGATTCATTGTGAATCCAATGGGATTTTGTTGACCAACATATTTATAATGTCTTTTTTTTACGTAGATTCTGATGACATTGAAGATAAGAAAAAGGATTTGAAGGGAAAGGGTTTGTTTAAGAGGAAGAGGGATAATTCTGATGACATTGATGATAGAAGCGATTGGCGCTTTGTAGAAAAGGAAGAATTTGATGAAGAGGCAAAGTTGAAGAAGAAAAGGTAAGAAGGAGTTGGCCGAGGGAGGAAGCGCATGAAAAGTATGTTGCCATGTTTCCAATTCTTCATGCACGGACAACACCTACAACTCTTTTTTCTGCCATCCGTGACTCTAAGGTTGATATGAGAAGTTTTTTGGCTGACATCGGATTTAGTTCGTTACACAATGTTAACATAAATCGCATTCCTTCAAGGTTGGGAAGGTATGTAGTTTCTAGATTTAATTCAGAAAGTTGTGAGTTGATTTTGGAGAATGGCAACTCAATAAAGGCCGCTAGTTCCAAAATTCATGAGATATTAGGTGTTCCGTTTGGTGGTCTATCTCTTTTTTCTTTAGATCCTAGATAAAAAAATGATGAGTTTGTGAGGCATTGGATTGGTCAGTTTCATCCTAAAGAACTTAAGGATATCCGTGTGAATGACATTGCTTTTAAATTGATTGAGTCTCGGGAAGCTGACTTCCTTTTTAAAGTAAACTTTTGTACCCTTTTTGCAAACATGATGGGTATGGTTGATGGGTTAAAGGGGCAGATATGTTTGGATGTTGTGTTAAGATTGCGTGAAGATATTAATGTTAAGGATATTGATTGGTGTGACTGTATTTTTTCCAGCCTTAAACGCCATAAAGTCCCAACAACGCTATCTAATCATTATACTGGTCCATATACCTTCCTCGTTGTAAGTTTCTAAGTTTTTAACTATATTTTTTTTTTAAAAATGTGCTTGTGTGACAGATTTGTTATAACCTTCTTTACACTTTTTTGTTTTTTGTTTTTCAGCTTTTGTATCTAGATTCAACAAAGCATGAAAAGATTCCTGTTGTCGGACCGTCCTGCTATCAGAAGTTGGCCTTCATATTTAATGTCCCAACGACAGGATCTAGAACTTAAAGAAGAATGTTTTGGTTTGCTACAACTTCAACGAGAATGGACTGAATCAGGGTTCAACGCTGAAGGGTTTATTTGTGGTGGTTCGGAAGATTCTTTTTAGAAATAGGTTCCTTTAAATTTTTGTTATTTGTTTTTCATTTATTGTTATTAAATGATATCATTGTGAATCCCGTGAGATTCATAGAGAATCCCATGGGATTCACTTACAATGTTTTTTGTCAAAATCGATTTTGACAAAAAACATTGTAAGTCATAATAAAAGCACATTGCAATGAATCCCACGGGATTTCTAACTGAATCCCATGGGATTGTATGTGAAGGATTTTGATAAAAAAACATTGTAAGTGAATCTCATGGGATTCACAATGATATCATTTAATAACAATAAATGAAAAACAAATAACAAAAATTTAAAGTAACCTCTCTCAAAAAAGAATCTTCCGAACCACCACAAATAAACCCTTCAGTCTGTTGGACCTCGGATTCAGTCCATTTTGGTTGAAGTTGTAGCAAACAAAACTTTCTTCTTTAAGTTCTAGATCCTGTCGTGGGACATAAATATGAAGGCCAACTGATTGCAGAATGTCCGGACAACGAATCTTTTCATGCTTGTTGAATCTAGATACAAAAGCTGAAAAACAAAAAGTAAAGAAGTTATAACAAATCTGTCACAAACACGTTTAAAAATCAAAAAATAGAGTTCAAAACTTAGAAACTTACAACGAGGAAGTATATGAACCAAGATATAATGATTAGATAGCGTTGTTGGACTTTGGCGTTTAAACAGAAAAAATAAAGTCACGCAATCAATATCCCCATTAATATCTTCACGCAATCTTAACACAACATCCAAACATATCTGCCCCTTTAACTCATCAACCATACCCATCATGTTTGCAAAAAGGGCTTACAAAGGAAGGAATTTCGGCGCCGAGACTTTCGATCAATTGTCATCACGCGGATATCCTGAGTGCTTTAGATGAAACTAACAATCCAACGCCTCACAAACTCATCATTTGATCTAGATCTAAAGAAAAAGAGATAGACCACCAACGAACACCTAATATCTCATGAATTTTGGAACTAGTGGCTTGATTGCGTTGCCGTTCTCCAAATCAACTCACAACTTCTGTTAAATCTAGAAACTACATACCTTCCCAACGAAGGATATGCTCGATGTTAACATTGTTGGCCAACGAACTAAATCTGATGTCAGCCAAAAACTCCTCATATCAACTTAAGTCACAACTCATGGCAGAATAAAGAGCTGTAGGTGTTTTCGTGCATGAATTGAAAACATGGAACTACGCGCGTCCTCTGCACCGTAACTCACAAATCTTCAGCATCAACGCCTTCACAGGCGTCAGCGCGCATCTGTGTCAGAACCTCCTCTACCCAAACAAACCTTCTTATCTTCAATGTCATCGAATACGTAAAGACATTATAAATAGAGTGAATTACATAATTGGTCCTTGTGGTTTGTTGAAAATTGCAGAAAATGTTCTGTGCTTTTTCGGTCGCGTTTGCGTCCCTTGGTTTACAAATCTTACGGTTTTGTCCCTCGTCCAAAAATGTCCGTTAAGTGTCTTGCGTTGTTAGTCCTTCGTTAGTGCAGTCCGTTAAGTGTTTTTACTTTGTTAGTCCCGTTAATAAATTTTGCACCGTTAGTCCTTATTTTTTAAAATATAGTTTTCCCAATTAGTCCCTCCGTTAATAATAGTTTTCACCCGTTTTGTCGTTTTTATCCGTTTTAGTTCGTTTTTATCGTTTCCCGTTTTTTTTCTACGTTTTTAGTCCGTTTTCTTTCGTTTTATATAGTTTTTGTCCATTTTTCTTACGTTTTTATCGGTTTCATCCGTTTTTCTCCGTTTTGTCCGTTTTCTTATGTTTTGTCTTTTTTCTTCGTTTTGTCCGTTGTTCTTACGTTGTGTCCGTTTTTCGTACATTTTTATCAGTTTTTCTTACGTTTTTGTCCGTTTAAAAAAAAATTTGAATAAAAAATTTCAAAAAAAAAAATGAATAAAAAAAATATTTTTCAATATATATATATATTTTTTAGAATATGTCCGTTTTTTTTCAATATTTTTCGGAAATTTTTTAAGATTTTAAAAAAAAAAATATTTGAAAAAATATTTTGAATTTTCAATGTCCTTTTTTTTTAAAAAAAATATTTGAAAAAAATTATTTTTGTTCAAAATTTTTTTTTGATTTATTTTTTTAAATTTGATATTTATTTTTTTTTCAAAAACGGAAAAAAACGGACAACAAATTAAAAAAAAAACTGACGAAAACGAATGAAAATGTAAAAAAACGGTCGAAAATGGATAAAAAACAGACAAAAACGGACAAAAGCGTAAAAGCAGGGCGAAAGCATATAAAAAGGACGAAAAGGATAAAAGCGTAAAAGCGGACGAAAAGCGTAAAAAAACGTGGGGAAACGGATAAAAACAAAAGAAACGGATAAAAACGGGACAAAAGCGGGTGAAAGCTATTATTAACGGAGGGACTAATGGGGAAAACTATATTTTAAAAAATAAACTAACGGTAAGCAAAAGAGGACCGTGCAAACCAACGCAGAACTAAACGCCGAAGACACATAACGACATTTTGGGCGAGGGAAAATCCGTAAAATTTGTAAACCCGCGGGAGCAGCGCTGCGCAGGACATTTTCTGCAATTTTCAACAAACCACAAGGACCAATTATGTAATTCACTCTTATAAATATGTTGGTCAACAAAATCCCATGGGATTCACAATGAATCCCTTACTTATTTCAAAAAACTTGTACATCTTAGCTACATATGGATCACAATGAATCCCATGTGATTCACACTGAATCCCATGGGATTCTATACCAAATCCCATGGAATTCATTATGAATCCCAGATGAATAAAACAAAAAAACATAAAAAGACAAATTTTAAAAACTATACATTTTGTTGCTTGTTCTTCACTCTCTTCTAATTTAGATAGACAAAATCTGTTACGCTTCACATCTTTGGACTGAACTGGTTAAACAGACTCCGGTTATCCAACTTGGCGAATAGACATAAATAACAAATATATTGATAAAAAAAAAAAATCCCATGATGCAATCCCGGGATTGTAAATCCCATGGGATTCATTAGGCTGATTTAAGCTTTAACAACTAAAAAGGCATGCAAAATCCGAGATCAAAAATATACTTTTTGGTTTTCGATAGACTTCTTGATTTTATTGACTCTTGTTTATCTTGGTCTCCGGCCCGAATCTATCACAACATTACCGCTGATTTATAAAACTTGGCATTTTATCCTTAACTACTAAAAGGCTGGAACCGCTGCAGTAACATCGCCACTCTGACCCTCAGCGGCTCCTTACACGCTCCTTTAACGCTCTCTGCCGACAACTCAATCAACACTCTTAACATCACGTCTTCGTTTCTTTCCAGCTACCCTCGCTCTTGGCCTGCTGCTCACCTGTGCCTGTTGCTGCCCCATTCTTATCGACACCTTCTCTTTTCAGCCGCCACCTTCTCCGACACCACCTTATCTGGCACCTTCTCCTTTTCAACAGGTGCCTTCTCCGACACCTTCTTAGCCGACACCTTCTCTTTTTGAGCCACATTGTCTCTTTCAGCCGACACCTTCTCTTTTTCAGCTGACACCTTCTCTTTTTCAGCCGACAACTTCTCTTTTTCAGCCGATGACTTCTCTTGAAGGATATCAGATTTTGTTACCCACTTCTTCCGTGGGGAACCACTGACAACACCTAACATAAAAAATAAAAAAACATTAGATATACAATAACTGAGCATTAAGAATCTCATGAGCTTCATACTGCTGAATCCCATGGGATTCATACTGAATCTCATGGGATTGAGTATGAATATCATGGGATTCAGTATGAATCTCATGGGATTCAGAATAATCAGAAGAATCTAACTATATCATTCAGAATACCGCTAGTAATAACATTCTCGTTAACTAACATTCTAGTAATAACATTCTTACACCATCAAAATGTATCGAAACATGAATAAACACAGACACAACAACAAACATCAAAAGTAAAACCCTAAACAAATGCACACTTATGCTAATGTGTAAGAACCTAAACTAATGAACGGCAAATGTGTAAGAAGAAACCACCTGAAGCTCATGAAATAAGCTCAAAACACCTAAATAAGGAAAGCTACATTTCATTTTAAGCCAGGAGGTGAGATCCATGCAAAACCCATCTTATCCAAAGAACAAATGAGATAATCTCAACCATCCAATCTTCTTTCATCCCATGGTCCAGATTTCATCTGAAAATAACAAATAGGGGCATATTAGTAAAATCACATGTTACAATAAAAAGAAAAAATAATCCCAAATCCTCTCATTTAACATTCCACTTTCTCTGTCATCAAAAAATCCCAAATCCACAACCGATCGGATCCCCAAAACCACCGCCGGAATAAGTCAATCAACCGCCGGAATAATTGAAACCACAGCCGGATTCGTTGAAACCACCGCCAAAATCACATCAAACCACCACTCTCACCATGAAACAACCGTCGGATCCATCACCATCACATCAAACCATGGCTGTAACCATGAAACCACCGTCAGATCCATCACCATCACATCAAATCGTAGCAATCACCATGGAACCACCACCGATTAACCGGGAAATACTGCCGCCAGTAGATGAAAGTGATTTAATTGAAGTTCCAGTAGATGAAAGTCAAGATAAAGATGATGTTGTGAATGAAATTACTGGTAAATTCCTTGAGATTCAATTGTTGTTGTAAAAATGCAAATCCCATGGGATTCCAGTGGTTTATATGTGTTTAGATTCAATTCTTGTTGTAAAAATGCAAATCCAATGGGATTCCAGTGGTTTACATATGTTTAGATTCAATTCTTATTGTAAAAATGCAAATCCCATAGGATTCGCAATGAAACACATGAGATTAGGAAATCACTTGGTATTTAGTTTTTAGCTGTGTAATGTTATGAGAAAAGTGTAAATCACAGGGTCTTAGTTACCTCAATCTCAAGGGATTCTGTATTAAATCACATGGGATTCAGCATGAAAATATAAAGGTCTTCATTGTGAATCCCATGGGATTCACAGTGAATCCCATGGGATTCCCAGTGAATCCCATGGGATTCGCAATGAAACACATGAGATTAGGAAATCACTTGGCATTTAGTTTTTAGCTGTGTAATGCTATGAGAAAAGTGTAAATCATAGGGTTTTAGTTACCTCAATCTCAAGGGATTCTGTATTAAATCACATGGGATTCAGCATGAAAATATAAAGGTCTTCATTGTGAATCCCATGGGATTCTCAGTGAATCCCATGGGATTCACAATGAAACACATGAGATTAGGAAATCACTTGGCATTTAGGTTTTAGCTGTGTAATGCAATGAGAAAAGTGTAAATCACAGGGTCTTAGTTACCTCAATCAAGGGATTCTGTTTTAAATCACATGGGATTCAACATGAAAATATAAAGCTCTTCATTGTGAATCCCATGGGATTCTCAGTGAATCCCATGGGATTCATAATGAAACACATGAGATTAGGAAATCACTTGGCATTTAGGTTTTAGTTGTGTAATGCTATGAGAAAAGTGTAAATCACAGGGTCTTAGTTACCTCAATCTCAAGGGATTCTGTTTTAAATCATATGAAATTCAGCATGAAAATATAATGGTCTTCATTGTGAATCCCATGGGATTCCCAGTGAATCCCATGGGATTCACAATGAAACACATGAGATTAGGAAATCACTTAACATTTAGGTTTTAGCTGTGTAATGCTATGAGAAAAGTGTAAATCACAGGGTCTTAGTTACCTCAATCTCAAGGGATTCTGTTTTAAATCATATGGAATTCAGCATGAAGTTATAATGGTCTTCATTGTGAATCCCATGGGATTCACAATGAAACACATGAGATTAGGAAATCACTTGGCATTTAGGTTTTAGCTGTGTAATGCTATGAGAAAAGTGTAAATCACAGGGTCTTAGTTACCTCAATCTCAAGGGATTATGTTTTAAATCACATGGGATTCAGCATGAAAATATAAAGGTTTTCATTGTGGGGAAATTTGTTATCTTAATCCCTTAATATTATTCTTAATCCCTTAATATTATTCTTTTTATATGCAGATTATGTGAGATCACCAAGACCAACTTTATATGAACACACAACCAGGGTGGATCGATATATTGGGAGCCTCATGTGGAAGGAATTGTTGTACCACAAGTGGGGAAATACTATGATACTATAGAGGAAGCTATAGATATGTATATAGTACCTCGCTGAAGCGGGAGGGTTTCAAATTAAAAAGCGACAACGATTAATAAAATCTGGAATTGTACAAGCCAAATACATCATGTGCAACAAAGAAGGAGCTCCGAGACATATTAATGTAGACACTTTGGAGCCTAAGCACAACGAGAAACAAAAAAGAAATACAACTCTGCATGTAACAGGTTGTCAAGCTTATAAAGGTTAGAATTGGATATCGTTTTTGGAAAATACAAGCTAATTAAGTTTATTGCAAAACACAATCATATGCTTATACCAAAAGAGTATAAACATTTTACAAAAAAGCAAAGAAAAATGACCGAAGCAGAAAAAATGTTTGTTGTTAAAGCGGTAACAAAAAAAATAGGTGCAACAAGGGCTCACAACTTTTTAACGAGTATGAAAGGTGGATATGAATATGTTCATGGGACATCTGATGATTTTAAGAATCATCAGCGGGATATTAATATTTTCATAGGCGAAAGTGACGCACAAATGCTTATAAATAAAATGGAAAACAGAAAGTTGTATGGTGCCAAACTTTACATTTCAGTATAAGGTAGAAGAAAGTGAGTTAGTCGCAATGTTTTGGGCTGATGAAGTTGCAAAATGCAATTATAAGGAGTTTGGAGATATAGTATCTTTTGATGCAACATTCAGGAGTAATAAGTAAGTGTTTGTTTTTAATATAATTTATTTTGATGAAAAATCACATAAGATTCTGTTATAAATCCCATGGGATTCATATGTGAATCCCATGGGATTATACAAGGGATCACATGGGTAATCTGTATGGATCACAAGGTATCCTTGAGAATCCCATGGGATTCTCTGTGAATCCAATGGGATTCTTTGTGAATCCCATGGGATTGTTTTTAAATCACATAAAGATACTTGACAAGTAAAATTATTAAAAGACATGGATCATAGAGAATCCCATGGGATTCACCATGAATCCATGGGATTCTGTCACATTTGATTGTCACTAAAACTTATGTTATTTTTTAGATACAACATGGTGTTTGTACCATTTACGGTGTCGATAATCACAAAAGTGAGTCACGCTTGCCGGAAATGCTTTTAAAAGAAGACACTGAATCCTACATGGCTACTAAAGGCATTCATGGTACGCTTTTCTAAAGAACCAACGATAATGGTGACGGATCAAGATGGGGTAATGAAAAGAGCCATTGAAGTCGTTTTCACTAAATCGAAACATAGACTTTGCATGTAGCATATTCACCAAAAAATTCCAGCAAAGGTAATTTATTGAATGTTTTTATCTGAATCTCATAGGATTCTTCTCTGAATCTCATGGGATTCTTCCACGAATCCATGGGATTCTTTACGAATCAATGAGACTCATTCAAAATCCTATGGGATTCTTCTTTGAATCTCATGGGATTCTTCTGAATCCATGAAAGAGATTCTTCCCATGTAGGATTCATTGAAATCTCATGGATGCTTATCTGTCTCATGGGATTCATCACGGGAATCAAACCGATGGTTTACATGTGTTTTATCATTTTATTTCTACAATTTGTAAGAAATATACAATGGCCCGATTTCAAGCGTTTAAACAAGATCATTTTGGAACTATGTTCATGGAACCGATGAATTTGAAGAGAA
>OU343223.1:249846033-249949680 GCA_910596185.1 Chrysanthemum makinoi
TTTAAGCTATTTCTATGTACCATGCGGACCCAACTCGACGTCGGACACATTGACTTGTTGACCCGTCGATTATTTTTTCTTGGCGAAATTAAGGAACCACCTTAAATTTGGCTCTAGATTATAGCGATCTCGATAGCCTCAACATATTAAGCTCTGCCTCAACTTGTCGATTATTGATCCGGACTTCGACAACCCGACCCACAATCCCATTTTGTAGCAGGTTCACCGTTGTAACATTCCATATGTACCATGGTGATTCTGTATGAATTCCATTGGATTCTGCATGAATCCCATGGGATTTCTAATGAATCCCATGGGATTACTTATGAATCCTTTAAAAGCAGAGAAAAGTAAATACTTTGGTAGTTCACATGCTTTTTATATTCGGAATCATATGTTGCTCCCGAATCAACTTTGTTACCTAGTATCGTTATTGATATTGTTTTGGTAAGGTGATGACGATGGCATAAAAGTGGCTGACATTGCGAATTGGAAAGAAAGCTTGTTTTAACAAAAAAAATAATAATAAAAATGAATCCAAAGTAAAAACACAAACAACAATTTATAACAAAAAAAAAACCAAGTCAATGCCGTCGAGAGCCAAGCCAGCAACATTGTGTACAAACTGAGCTAAAATTTCATTTTCAAAACTTTCAAATTTCTTGTCCTCGGGCGTAGCGTTCCATCGAACACAGATTCTATCTGTATATGCAATTTACAAGATCATGTTATGATTTGTATTGCTTTGGGGTGTTTGGTAAGTCGGATAAGATGATAAGGTTTATTAAACAAATAAGAAGTTTACTAAGCAAATCAAAATAAATACTTACAATACATCACATTGGGAAAAAGTAATGAGTGATGGAGAACCATGTTCTTTAAATCTCTCTTCATAATTTAGAATAGCACTCCAACAGTCAACAACATTGGCATCAATCCACAAACTGGGGGCTAACGTTTCCACAGCCAAACGAATGGAAAACACCGTGAACTACCGAGAATGTGATTAAAAAATTCTCTCACTATATGAGTAAACAAGAAAAATAAAAATAATCATTTCAGAATCACATTGGAGTTTGTATGAATCCCATGAGATTCAATACAGAATCCCATGGGATTCACTTCAAATCTCATGAGATTCATAATGAATTCCATAAGATTTGTAGTCATTCCCATGGGATTCTGTATTAAATCCCATGGGATTAGATGTGAATTTTTATTAACAATATAAAAAATACATATGTAAACTTACGACGTAAGCCTAGCATCGCAAACAAACTATTTTAGAATAAACTCCGACTTTGTAATTTTGGATACAACCTTTGTCTTCTTATTCATATAGGGAGATAGCAGTGCGAAGAAGGTTTCACCACAGCTTTCCGGCACGAGTAGCCATTTTTTAGGGAGTCACAACATTCATTCCCTCGGATTCATTGGATCCGGACCTCCATTCAGCGATTCAAGTGAAAAAATAAAAAGATTTAATTAAAAGAAACAAAATTTTGGTAAAAAGAAAGAGATTCAAGAATATTACATATGCGTACACACTTATTTATACAATTGATATTCTCATCAAGTATCTAAATTATTTTCTAACCATTGCGTTAACCCTCAGGTATGCCGCATGATCTCAGGGCTCTTCTTCTTCACATATTTCTTCTTTATCAGATGCATCAACTTCCTTCTCAGGAACTGCATCATCCTCTTTTTTTTTCAGATTCATCAACCACAGTTGTATCATCTTGTTTCTTGGCCTCATCGCCAAAATCTTCTAAACTTACCTTATTCCCATCCTTATCATCGTCATCATCATCCTCCTCATCACCATCGTCATCCTTCCCATTACCATCATCATTGTCATTCTCCTCATCATCCTCATCATCGTCATCCTCCCCATTACCCTCAGCATCATCATCCTTCTCATCATCGTCATCCTCCCCATTACCATCATCATGTAATGGCTTCGGTTGCTTGAAAATTTGAGCATACTTTTGATGTAGCTCAAGCAACTTTAAATCACCAGGGTAATCTGACATCGCTATCGTGAAATAATCTTCTACAACAAGTCTTTCATCACAAATCAACTCTAACTTTTTTTCAAGTTTATTAAACAAATCCTGCAATAAGAAACATTGTAATAGTCATAATAAAGCACATTGCAATGAATCCCATGGGATTTCTAACTGAATCCCATTTTATTTATAAGCATTTGTGCGTCACTTTCGCCTATGAAAATATTAATATCCCGCTGATGATTCTTAAAATCATCAGATGTCCCATGAACATATTCATATCCACCTTTCATACTCGTTAACAAGTTGTGAGCCCGTGTTGCACCTATTTTGTTTGTTCGGCTTTAACAACAAACATTTTTTCTGCTTCAGTCATTTTTCTTTGCTTTTTTGTAAAATGTTTATACTCTTTTGGTATAAGCATATGATTGTGTTTTGCAATAAACTTAATTAGCTTGTATTTTCCGCTTGATATCCAATTCTAACCTTATACGAGCTTGACAACCTTTTACATGCAGAGTTGTATTTCTTTTTTGTTTCTCGCTGTGCTTAGGATCCAAAATGTCTACATTAATATGTCTCGGAGCTCCTTCTTTGTTACACATGATGTATTTGGCTTGTACAATTCCAGATTTTGTGAATCGTTGTCCTGCTTTTTAATTTGAAACCCTCACCTTGACATAGGTACTATACATATCTATAGCTTCCTCTAGTATCATAGTATTTCCCTCTTGTGGTACAACAATTCCTTCCATGAGGCTCTAATATATTGATCCACCCGGTGTCTCGGTGTGTTCATATAAAGTTGGTCTTGGTGATCTCATAGAATCTGCATATAAAAAGAATAATATTAAGGGATTAAGATAACAAAAAATGTGAATCCCATGGGATTCTCAGTGAATCCCATGGGGTTCACAATGAAGACCTTTATATTTTCATGCTGAATCCCATGTGATTTAAAACAGAATCCCTTGAGATTGAGGTAACTAAGACCCTGTGATTTACACTTTTCTCATAGCATTACACAGCTAAAACCTAAATGCCAAGTGATTTCCTAGTCTCATAATCCCATGGGATTCACAATGAAGACCATTATATTTTCATGCTGAATTCCATATGATTTAAAACAGAATCCCTTGAGATTGAGGTAACTGAGACCCTGTGATTTACACTTTTCTCATAGCATTACACAGCTAAAAACTAAATGCCAATTGATTTCCTAACCTCATGTGTTTCACTGCGAATCCCATGGGATTCACTGTGAATCCCATGGGATTCTCAATGAAGACCTTTATATTTTCATCTTTGAATCCCATGTGATTTAATACATAATCCCTTGAGATTGAGGTAACTAAGTCCCTGTGATTTACACTTTTCTCATAACATTACACAGCTAAAAACTAAATGCCAAGTGATTTCCTAATCTCATGTGTTTCATTGCGAATCCCATGGGATTCACTGGGAATCCCATGGGATTTGCATTTACACAAGAATTGAATCTAAACACATGTAAACCACTGGAATCCCATGGGATTTGCATTTTTACAACAACAATTGAATCTCAAGTAATTTACCAGTAATTTCATTCACAACATCATCTTTATCTTGACTTTCATCTACTGGAACTTCAATTAAATCACTTTCATCTACTGGCGGCAGTATTTCCCGGTTAATCGGTGGTGGTTCCATGGTGATTGCTATGGTTTGATGTGATGGTGATGGATCGAATGGTTTCATGGTTACAGCCGTGGTTTGATGTGATGGTGATGGATCCGACGGTTGTTTCATGGTGAGAGTGGTGGTTTGATGTGATTCCGGCGGTGGTTTCAACGAATCCGGTGGTGGTTTCATTTATTTCGGTGGTTGATTGACTTATTCTGGCGGTGGTTTTGGGGATCCGATCGGTTGTGGATTTGGGATTTTTTGTTGAGAGAGAAAGGTGAATGTTAAATGAGAGGATTTGGGATTATTTTTTCTTTTTATTGTAACATGTGATTTTACTAATATGCCCCTATTTTTTATTTTCAGATGAAATCTGGACCATGGGATGAAAGAAGATTAGATGGTTGAGATTATCTCATTTGTTCTTGGGATAAGATGGGTTTTGCATGGATCTCACCTCATGGTCTTATTAGAGAGATTTTATGAATAAAATATCAAGGGTTCAAGTCTCGGTTATTGCTCATTGCAGTTAGCGTTCCACTAAACCAAAAAAGTTTCCAAAACTATTCCTTATGAGGTGGACAATGGTTAGTGTTAAAAGTGACCCGTAGTTTTAAAGGTGTTCCACTGATTCACACCATTTGTATTTTTAGGACACAAACTGGGCTACGCTAATATAATAAACATTAAATATTACATATGAAGTCGAAGTCATTCCATCCCCAAATAACTCAAACTCCGAACTGATCAATGGATTCAATAAACGAGAATTAAAGATATCGTGTGGTAATGCTTCCATGGTTAGCCCATGGTCACATATCACCTTACCTTGAACTAGCCAAAAGACTCGCAGCTAGCAACTTTCATATATACTTTTGTTCAACCTCAATCAATCTTCACTACATCAAGAAGAATCTTGCCCAAAAGTACTCGCAGTCAATCGAGCTTGTTGAACTTGATCTGCCGTCCTCAGCTGATCTCCCTCCTCACCACCACACCACAAATGGTCTCCCTCCACACCTCCTCGGCACACTAATTGCTAGTTATGAAAAATCTATTCCCTATTTCACTACCATAGTAGGAAACCTTCGACATCATCTGCTTATTTATGATTTCAATGCTTGGTGGGCAGCGAAAGTTGCTTTGTCTTTCAACATCCCTAGTATTCTGTTCCTTACTTTTTCTGCAGCATTCTCTTCTATGGTGCTTCATTTCTCTACCAAACCTTTGTTGGCTCTTCTTCACAGGTTGTAAATCAAGCCATCTTCGACACATGATGGCCTTGTAATTGACCATTGCTTTTGTTGCGCAAAAGGGTTTGAGACAAAGTATAATACTTATACGAAATAATAATGACACTAAATATGAACAAAGAGATAAACTAAAAGACTTGATAAAAGTAATTGTTGTTGTACAAACTAAACATGACTCGATCCTATTTAAAGTACCATGAAACGACACCAATGTGTTTGAGTGAAACGTTGCAACGTTTCACTTTGGTAACCGCTTCCTAACTGCCATTTACAGGCCTTAACTAACTTAACTAAAAGTTAACGGGGGTGTTTGGATCATGCAAGGATCCAACCCAATGTCTTTTACCCGTTTGACCCATAACAATAAACATAAAACAATATTGTATCAAATTTAACTTAACAAACATTACAAAGGGTTTACATCTCCCCCTTAATTTTGTAAGTTAAATGTCTTCCTTGGTTCTTGTTTCCTTCATGCAATGATGATGAAATCGTCTTCACTTGATGCGTTTCCCTTGCTGCTCCCGCTTGTGGTGCATCCCATGTCTTCTTCCTTCTTGACTTCATCATGGACATACTTGAACCTTTTCTTTGGTTTCTCCTCTTGTGCTTCCTCTACGTGTACGCCTGTCCTTGCATCACCAAATGGTACATCACCGACCATATTCAACCTTGGCTCTTCATGCCCCGACCTACGTGCTACCTCGTAGTACACTTTGACCAATGCTATGTATTCTCGATAGCATTCCTTTACACTATGTCCATCCTCCCGAGTCAATCCCAAAGGAATTGCAACATCGCCCCACATGTCGTTAAATGACACGTTCATATAACCACCCATGTCATCTACGAACTTATACAATGCTAGCAAGTCTATCCTAATCACCCCTATCACCGGTGGTAATTCACCCAACACATCTAATCTCATATAATCATAATAGAACCATCCCAACAATTCAATAAACTTTCTTCCCATGATTTCCCAATTTTTGTACACCAACTTATCGATTTTAATTAAATCCAAAAACGATAAGAAACGTGGGAATGTATTTACCTTAAGATGATAAAGCGTCCCGTTGAGACTGAGATACTCATCATCGACATAATCATGGCTTTCATCTTTGTTCATTTCTAACTCCTCCATCCCTTTTATTAATGAGTATTCGTCACTAGGGTCAAGCGACTATAGTATTCTTCCATAAATTCCTGGTGATCTTTAATCATCTCCTGATCACCCATGTCCACGGTTACTTCTTCCTTGTCAAACGTGTATTTGATTTGACACGTATCGTCTTTATAAGTCACAACCAAACCCTGGTCTTCGAGTTGGCTAATACTCAACACATTCATTGTGATTTCTGGCGTATACAATACGTTAGGAATCACAATTTCTTCTTCCTTATTGTCAACAATTGCCTCACCGACACCGTAGGCAACAATAAATTTCCTTTCTTTCTCATCTCTTCCCACCACTTTGAATTGGTTTGTTAATACAAATAAACCGTAAAA
The DNA here is from genome assembly GCA_910596185.1 of Chrysanthemum makinoi. NCBI lineage: Eukaryota > Viridiplantae > Streptophyta > Magnoliopsida > Asterales > Asteraceae > Chrysanthemum > Chrysanthemum makinoi. The sequence goes on from OU343223.1 coordinate 249,852,470, forward strand.
ACGTTTATTTATATTTTACGATCTTCTAATGTTTTGTCGATAACAAACGTAAAATCATTTTAACGAAACAAATAAAATACGTACATGGTTTGAACTAATAGTTTCTAACATATTCACATTTTCACATAAAACACTAAAACAAGTATAAGTGATTTTATGATTTAATATTACATATGTACAACAACTAGTGTTTACATATTTGGGTAAAATATACACATAACTAGTATATAGTATATTGAGTAATATAAATGGGTAGAAACTTAAGTATCATAACCCATTGGGCAAATACATTGAATGTAGTTGGGTACAACCCAAAGCCCATGACCTATGGAGCTTGACCCATAACCCATTGCATGACATCATGCTTATATCATATATGGATAATATCCATAACCCATGGTTTTGACCCATACCCATGTGACTAGGTGCATTGCACTCAAGAGATACATTGTATCTAGCTAAAGACCCATGGATCAACCCATGACCCATGAACCATAACCAAAATACCCATGGGTAAAGGGGAGCGTCCCACGGATCCCTAGCTTTACGCTAGACAGATCCCTTGTGGAAGGGATCCGGTGGGATCCGGGAGCGATAAGATTTTTCCTCTATAAATAGTGAGCCATTTCTTCATTGTTTCTCACCCCTTTCTAACACACTTTCCCCTTGAGTTAAAAACTCTCTAACCTCAGATCCAAGAGATCTATGTTTGTAGTTTTGTTTTTGTGTGATCTTCTACGTTCCTTTTAAAGGCAAGATCACCACCTTTGAAGTCGAGCAAGCTCAAGTCCATGAGTTGCCGTGTTTCCTCATCATCAAGACTACTGCAGTCTTCTTGTTGATGATTGTTTTTCTTTTCTAAGAAGTGTTGAAGACATTTGTGAAAGGTGTCTCAAGTGTCAAGACGAAGATATTAGTGAAGGGTATCTATCGTCCATATCATAAGCACTTGTGATATATGCTTAGAAGTCAAGACTAGAAGCATTAGTGAAGGGTGCTTAGAAGTCAAGACACAAGACATTAGTGAAGGGTGTTTTGAAGATCTAGTTAAAGGCATTAGTGAAAGGTGCCTTAGATGTACATTCGATATGGTGTGTTTCGATGTACAAGATAGATTAGAACTAGATCCAAGGATATTGATATCCTTGATGATGTTGTAAAAAGGAGTTGGTCTCCTTTGGGATTAGTCGTTGGTGTAGTGTTGGGTAGTAGTTCCTCCATTGCAATGGAACTAGGTGCTTAGCCTAGTACCTAATAAAGGGTAGGCAACGTTGTGTAGGTGTGGTTCACCTTGGTGTGAAAGAACTAGGTACTTAGCCTAGTACCTTATAAAGGGTAAGCGACGTTGTGTAGGTGTGGTTCACCTTGGAGTGAAAGAACCCGGTTGTTAGCCTAGCACGGAAAAAGGGTAAGGCGACCTTGTGAAGGCTTATCCGCCATAAGGAGATTGGTGTAGTGTTCTGAACTCTCGAGTAGTTGACTCAGGGAGTGGAGTAGGGCAAGGAAGGTGTCCTTGTAGCCGAACCACTATAAATACTCGCGTTGTGGTTTTGTGCTTCTTACTCTTATCTTTTCATTACATACCCTTATATGCTTGTTTATCAACATCCAACACACACATCCAAATAGATTGACATAAGTCGATCTAAATAGTTTAAAAGGAAGTTTTAATTGGCAAAACTATTCAACCCCCCCTTCTAGTTTTCCACATGGTTAATCATGCGCTTGAACAAATACCTTGAGGGACTCATATGCTTAGCATGAGATTTGCTAACGTACCAGATGTTGTTCCAGTTTCCCTGGTCCGTCCCCTTTATCATGAAGTCGGTTTCGACATGAACTTGTTCCATTGGCCAATTGAAAATTTCTTGAATGTCTGACTTGTTCTCCATTGATTTCTGTGGGTCGACTGGTTTTTTGTTTGTGCAGTTCCAATAGAAGTGGCCTTTTACTTTACACAAGTAACAACGAGATCGTTTTTCTCCACGGAAGTTGTAGGGTTTTTTTCTTGAAACGTGGGAGACGGTTGGGAATGATGAAAAATGGTTGAATCTCTTGAAGTATTAAAGGATATAACTTCCTTGAGTTTATCCTTTAATAACTGCTTCCCAAAGTTTGATAACCGCTTCTACTTTTCTTCCTTTTTGTAACCGTTGGCAGTTTCACACCGTTGTAGGAATTTTTTGTTTAGCAACTCTTTCTGAAAGTCATAGTAATAAGAACTGTGTCGTCTAACTTCATTAAAAAAGAAATGGTGTAAGCGGAAGGGAAGGCGTGAATCCTCGATCCTAGCTAGTTTGATCTGTCGAAATAAGGTTCCCGGTTGGCTTTGTATGAAGAAGCTCTATACCCCAACCCAACTTGCTCTGGCCCCGGGTCCTTCCTTTCTATTCCTCGGTAAGTGGACCGTAGGAGCATGGGGGGTGGTATCTGCTTTTGACTGATAGAAAGCATCCCTCTTTTGTCCCTCGACCCTTGTGCCTTTCCTAGATGACTTGTTCCATGAATCGAAATGTGGGCTCTGGTACCAATGTTGGCTCTTCTTCACAGGTTCTAAATCAAGCCATCTTCGACACATGACGGCCTTGTAATTGACCATTGCTTTTGTTGCGCAAAAGGGTTTGAGACAAAGTATAATACTAATACGAAATAATAATGACACTAAATATGAACAAAGAGATAAACTAAAAGACTTGATAAAAGTAATTGTTCTTGTACAAACTAAACATGACTCGATCCTATTTAAAGTACCATGAAACGACACCAATGTGTTTGAGTGAAGCGTTACAGCGTTCACTTTGGTAACCGCTTCCTAACTGCCATTTACAGGCCTTAACTCACTTAACTAAAAGTTAACGGGGGTGTTTGGATCATGCAAGGATCAACCCAATGTCTTTTACCCGTTTGACCCATAACAATAAACATAAAACAATATTGTATCAAATTTAACTTAACAAACATTACAACGGGTTTACAACCTTCATCTGAACAATACCCTTTTCCTGAAATCTCTCTTAAAGATCATGAACGTAGGCGGATGATACAAACTTTTGGTATGGTTCCATACGAAGATTCCAAGGCTACTGCACAATATTTTAAATCCATATATAGATCTATGGGCGAACTAGGGAAGTATATACACTACATGTCTCAAATTTTCGATAAGAAAGTGTTGCCTATTGGTCCATTAACTCAAGAATCACTAAAAGAAGATAACCATGAGCATGCTCACATCTTTCAGTGGCTTGATATGAAGAAAGAATCTTCGGTTATTTACATATCTTTTGGTAGTGAATATTTCTTATATGATAACGAGATAGAAGACATAGCCTGTGGTTTGGAGCTTAGTAATGAGAGTTTCATATGGGTCATAAGGTTTCCTGAGGGCACCAAAACTAGTGTTGTACAAGTACTTCCTTTTGGGTTCCTTGAAAGGATAGGAGAGAGGGTTATGGTTATCGAGAAATGGGCACCACAGGCCCAAATTTTGAGTCATGCGAGCATTGGTGGATTCGTGAGTCATTGTGGATGGGGTTCACTTATGGAAAGCATTCGTTATGGCGTTCCAATAATAGCAATGCCAATGCAATATGACCAGCCATACAATGCAAGGCTTGTGGAGGCAATTGGACTTGGGATCGATGTTGGTAGAGATGCAGACGAGAGGCTTAAGAGGGAGGAAATTGCAAATGTGGTGAGGAATATGGTGGTTGGTGGTGGGCATATGCGAGAAAAGGTTAAGGAGTTGGGTGAGATCATTAGGAAACAAGGTGAGGAAGAGTTAGATATGGTGGTGATTAATAGTTTGGTCAAGCTATGTGAACCAAAATAATGAGTATCTCAGAAACATGGAAACGTATGAACACTCGTTCAAAAGAAAATTATGCATGGTTCTAAATGGTCACTGACTTGTTTGTTTGTCTAAGAATAGATCCATGTCGATCATTAGGCTCATGGCTCACTTCCATTGCCGTTGTTATTTGTATGCATTCCGATCAAACTCTTTATTGTGTATCAGTAGATTTTTTATTTAAATTTACTGTCATTTCTATAAATTACGTTTTATCTTTTTATTATTTTGTCACCATGCTATTTAATCATGGAGATATGCAATTTAACTTTTACATGTTCGCTGCCGAATAGTTCAATAGAGGTGTATCAGGTTACCAACAAATGTGCACTTAATGTTTGAACCTTAAACCTCTCATAAGGAGGTTATGTGACTTATCACAAGATTGTTTGATAGTAGTTACATTCATCTCTTTGCGACAACATACACCCTATTCCCTTCAATATCTATGTTAATTATTTACTGCACTAGTCTTAATAGTTATTCATAGAAATGAGATCCGTTAGTAATCAACTTTTGAATTCGGTTTAGCTGCTGCAATCTACTACTTACGGCATGAAAGAAATTGGAGATTCTTTAGAAGTAATGAAAGAAATGAGGAAGATCTATTCAAAGTAATGATTGAAGACATATTAGGAACAGATTGATGTCTATCAAAGTAAAGATTCTGCAGCAGTGCAGAAAGATGAATGTGTTTAGGATGTGAAATTTAAGATGTATGTTCATGGGAATACTACCCAATTCTGTTTTAGCCATGTTACTAAAATGGGTGACTAATGAAAGATTGGACTACCATGTTTTAGTGAATGGTGTTTTGGAATGGAGTATGGAAACTGCATTGCTAAGACTGTTAAGAAAGCCTTTAAGATGGATGCTCTTGGTTATGCTGTTTTGGTTAGAAATCTCAATAATAATCCTCTTGTGAGTCATGAAAGACGGGATCACATTAGGATTGATTATGTGAGTATTATAAGGAAATGTAGTCTCATAGAGATATCAATGCTAACAGGAGGATGGTTGGTTTTGCTTAGGAGGGATGAGTCCTCTTTTATTAAGTGGACTATGGCTTGTGTGTGAGGATGACATCTATACATTGGCTGTAGTTGCTCTTAATAAGCAGGGGAAATGTAGTCCTCTTTTGGTGAATGGGTGTTTAGAATGTTGTTTAGTAGTATGTTTTGTTTCTTTATGTATTTTGTTTTGCTCTTCAATGACTAGCTTTGGACATGTGTTAGCATTAGCAGTGTTAGCACCATTGAAGTTGCATATGTTGTATCTTTACAAAACTTTAGAATTACATCAATATCCTTTAAAAACTTTCAAATACGTAGGCAATTTCCTACCTTTCCTTTGAAAAAAGTTTTAAAAATGTACAGATAAGTCCCTGCGGTAAGTCCCTGATACATGTTTTCCCCCTGTCCCTGCCCTTTTTTCAAAGAAAATGTAGGGAATTGCCTACATTGTAATGTAGGTATGATTTCCCCATTAAATTAATGTTATATTTTCATATCTAAATACTAATTAGAATGAAAGATTACAGTTTTACCCATCTATCCTTAATTAAAGATTTAAAAGCTTAATCCTAATCAAATAAATCAAAGGTTGTTCTTTGGTCCTCACCTTCAGACACAATTATTTATGTATCTTCGCGGCATCCCCTAAAGCACCTACTTCTCATTTTCATTGTTCATTCACGAAATACATCATTATAAGTTATAATTTTTATGAAAATTGCTTCCATGATGTATGTAGTTACTCAGAAAGTTGAAATGAAATCATGGCTATTGTTGAAATCATTATAAAAAATATCACATGTGTTGACGATAAAGAATTTCAAATTGGGGCACTTGTTTATAAAATTGAAAACTATATAGCCATAGTGAGTAGTATTGCAAATGAGATATTTGGATGATGCATTTGATATTATTTTGAATCATAGGTATATGTGTTCTTTTTTATTGCAGGGTAAATGCTTGAGAGAGGGGCAAAATTGTCATGTAAATTGTTAAATTAGAGTTTTAAAATTTAGGATCATTTAATTAAAATGTAAATATAGATTTGGGTATATTTGAGTATTTTAAAAAGATATTTATGTAATTATGACTTTTGTAAAGATATTGATGTAATTTAAAAGTTTTGCAACGATATAGATGAAACTGACCCCAACATAATTAACTCTATGTATTTAATCACCATTAATATGACCATTCGTATAACGTTGTTCAGATAAACCTGTCGACTAGAGGTAACTATTTCTCCACAATTTTCGGTTCATGTTCACTAATTTTTGTGTTATCAATTGTTTAGTATTAGTATTAACTATTAAGTAATTCTACTTAATTTATGCCTATCAAATAAGTCTCCCACACTGCGCTTATTCTAACACTAGAGCTAGTTCTATTTCTAATAATTCTAAATCTTATCTAACATAACTATAAACATATTCTTAAAGTACCTGAACCTTCACCGGTTTCATTCTTGACTTCATCTACGGCATCATGTAGCGCTTTCGACCCTTAGCTCTTGCATCGCTGACCCTCTTCTTTCTCGCATTCTTGATCATCTATCGGGTTGTATCGCGGGTTTTGCTCTCGGGCAATCTCTACTATCATGACCAGTTCCGCGACATATTTCACAAACCCTCGTCGGTTTCCCACAATCTCTACTAAAATGACCAACCTGACCACAACGAAAACACTCATTCCTTCCTGCCCGACATTCTCCAAGATGCCTCTTCTTACAAATTCTGCAAACCGGATAGTCATATTTCTGATCACTATCTCTTTCTGATCTTGGTCTATTTGAACTTTCTATTCTTGTTCTTTTTGCAGGGAAGTCTTCTTGATAATTTCTTCTCTTTGATAAACTTGGCACATCTTTCATGGTTTCTTGCTCCCTATCTAATGCATCATTAGTCAACTCCTGAAACTTCTGGTAACTCCTCATAGAAACAAACTCTCGAATGTCTTTCCGTAATAGCGTCGTGTAGTGTTCCATCATCAGTTTCTCATTACCCGCATAATCAGGATTAAACCGTGCCCGGCCAACAAACTTACCCGTAAACTCACTAGTAGTTTGATGCATAGCCAGAAACTCCTGCCTAATCTTCTTTACTGCAGCCTCTGGAGAAAAGTACTTAAGAAACATATCTTTAAATTCATTCCACCCCATGCTATTCATCATCTCTAAACTACTATCACCTTTATTCAGATCCCACCAATCCTTGGCCTGTATCGAGAAGAAGATGAGAAGCATACTTAACTTGATATTCGGAGGACACCCGTAATGCTAAATCTTGCTTCCATGTCTAAAAGCCACCTGTAACTGATTATCGGATCTTGCTGCCCATGGAACTCCCGAGGGTTACTCACTGCGAAATCCTTATACTTGAACTAATTCTCTAAGTCCTTATTTTTCTCAACATTATTTTCTGTCCCAATCACTATGGGCGTTGAATTTGCCCTACCACTGAGTCCCGACTTACGGCAGAAATCTTTTGAATGATTGACGGCATTCTTTGTATCTAGTGCCGTGACTTCACCCGATACCAACCCTTTTAATATTGCTTTGGTACGCATCACGACTTGTTCCCTTTGGAGTATTTTCTATTTACACTAGATCCACAGTTTCTACATTCAAGGGTCGGCGCTTCTCTGTGTTCATTTCTGGAGACGTCCTATGATCTCAATAAATTCAAGTTATATGACGTAAATATTATCATGTTGGCCAGGCGTCATAATACTTGCGTCATATAAACATGTCATTATTGCAACCATATTTCATCTCGAGTCATAACTAAAATGACCTATCTATCGTTATACTACTAATGTACTCCTACACGCCTTATACTGGACATGGCAATTCTATACATGCTAAGCTTAACTAATCATGGCATCAACATGGTTACTAATCATATATAAACATAATTCTAATCAATTCTATATAGCATATAATGAGGTCTACATGTTCTATGGTCAATACTGAGCTATGGTTTAAGTCTAAGTACCCTCCTACTAACGGCGGATACTTAAATCCCTCAAACCAATGCTCTGATACCAACTTGTAACGCTCGACTCTAGATTTTTATTTATTTATTTATTTATTTTTTATTTTTTTTAAAGAAACTAACTTGACGTAACTCATAAACTGAATTAACCCAAACTAGACATATATTTACTTCATATAAATTGTACTAACATTTACTATTCGATAAGACCCGTACATAACCAAAATGGGTCATTTTAGGCTAGAATGGCTTTATGCTAAACGCCCCCTTTACACGACACATATCAAATGACTTGTTCGTAGAATACTAAAACGACTTGCAACTGATTATAAACTACTTTAACACTAATATTATACCTTGAAAGACACATGGGGCATTACAAGTAGAATCAAAGTGCTAGAATGAGCCGCTCGTAACCTATACCCGAGCGTAGCCGTTAATCTCCCAAAATGCAATCCTACTCGATATCTACAAGCCCCATCGCCTATCTTCAATTACCTACATGAAACATGAGCTGAGAACGGTAAGTCCTTGTGACTTAGTGAGTAAACGGAATAAATATGAAATGATACTTGCAATTTCTAACATAAACAAAATAACCTATAACATGGTTAAATGGCACGACTTATAGTCGTATTTCTACTTGTACATGACATAAACATAAGCTTGATTCTGAATTTTCTTATTGATAACATGATATCTAAGCACATGCATTCTGACTAGACGATGCTTAATCGTCCTACTATCGATGAGAACTTCCCTAGCCAACGAGTACTCTTCTAACGGCTTCTAAATTTATTACACGTGCTTTTCTGATATGGGTCGTCCACTTAGGACGTAAGTGCTTTTCAAGCACGGGTCATCCACATAGGATGCTGGGTCATCCATTTAGGATGCTACTATAAAAGCACGTGTCAACCACTTAGGATGCTACTATGGGAGTTCTACATCGTGCATTTCTTAGGCACGCTAAACTTATCAATAATGCTTCTTGTGAGCATATTATTCATGATTTGTTTCGGCTATCTCCAAAACCTTGCACAAGTTCTAACATCATGTTTAATCTATTAACATGAAGCTAATGCACCGTTACTCACCTCTAGGTCTTGATTAGCGTTCCGTAAGCTTCCTCTGACACCTACTCACATGATAACCATTCTAACGCTATTAGGACATGCTAACACATTTTTCTAACATGTATTGAGTCTAAACAACTTAAACATGATCACCTAAGGTGCTATTTCATCATTAAACACACTTTTCCAAAAATATATATTGTGCGAGAATTTCTGGGTTCTTCTTGTATTTTGCATTTTATATCAATTTAACTTCCAAACGAGCCAAAACTTAAAGAATAACAATTAAAGTACACTCAGAGAGCTACAACTTTCGTTCAGACCTCATCTTAATCCGACAAACGGTTTGTTCTCAGCAGCCCTTTCAAGTCTGCGTATTTTCTGAAAAACCTTCCTGTCCCAAATTTAAGTATTGCCAATTTGACCCAAAACTCATGATAAGCTATTCTATTATACACCAAACTTATTTTATAGCTTATTTGACATATTAAGATCATATTTCATCAGGCCCATAAGCTATCTTGCCAAATTAAGCACTTAATAGGCTTGTTCCAAACACTCCTTTAATTTACATACTTAAACATAATATCAAAACCAAAACATGATTCTTCCTAATCTTTAAGCCATCTTTCTAACACATGATTCTTGCATAATTCTAACATAACATAATTATCTAAATCATATTTCATTACAACATTAAGATGTTTATAAAACCTAAATTAAACATAACTCTAAATTAACATAAGCATAAGACAAACTTGAGTTCTTACCTTGAATAAAATAGGATTATAAGAACTTGAATGCTTCTATCACAATGAACACCTTGATTAAATTCTTCTAAGAATACACCATAGATACCAAATTCACCTAATTTTGATCTTGAAGAAAACCTCCTGTGAATATTTTGCTTGATGAATATCTATTAATAATTTCCCTCTAAAATTTCTATAAATGACACATAACATCACACGAGGGATTTAGAGGTAAAATCCCTGGAATTATAAGCTTATTAGGTAACAAGGGTAGTGTGGTAATTCTACCTAAGAATCTACTTCACATTTTCAGTCCCTAACATTAAAGAACTTGCACAATTAGTCCTTTTAGTTAGCTATTTAGCATTCTAAGTCCTTATCTTCATAAAATACTATCATTTGGTCCCTTCTAATTTCTAATATTAATATTGAAATCTATTTCTAGAACTTATAAATGTCGGGTGTTACACCATTCATTCGGAGACTATCTGAATTTACTTTCTGGTAAATTATTCTACACTTCCACCCATTTGGCTGTTTACCCCCTAAATGTTTTTAATACTAATTGGAAACAATTCTTCTTTTTAGTGGAATGCTTTCTTATGTAATATAGTGTTGGCATCAAGTTCTTTTACAACCTTTATGCTAACTCTAGATTCTCATAATGTTATAATGGTTGAATATAATAGGTCTACCGTTACAAAGGCCTTCATTATATCTATTATTATGACCTTCTTCGAGATATTCCTTTTTCCCTTCCTGACGGGGCCTCTGGTAATTGTTATCTTGTTTTACATGTTCGCCATGACAGTGAACACTAGTTATCATTGGAGTGGTTAGTATAAAACATTAATGAATCACCATCGTTATTCATTCTTTGTTTAGTAGTTAAATTTTAGTTGTTGATTGTTGGAAAATGAGTTTTGCAAAATGAGTTTTTGCAAATTTTGGATACTATTTAATATATGTATATGTTATATATATTTATATTTCTTGGTAGCTTTGCGTTCTCCTCGACGAGAGCTTCGCAACGAGCTAAAGAGTGTCAAAAATGGAGTTGATATGAATGAGATATCGTGTGTCAAAGTGAGGCACTTGAAACACAAAATTTGGAAAAGTGGGAGTATCCCACATCGCCCAAAACAAGAAGTGAAACCTTGTTTATATAGAAATCTTGATATGAACCTTCAAAATGATTTGTTGGTTTTATCCAACACCTACGTGCGCGCGCAGGGGGGGGTGCGGATTTCTAGGCCAAAATGAGTTCGAAGCTTCTGAACTCATGCGAGCCCACGCGACCTGCGACACGAATCAGCGGCGAAATCTGCATACCTGCGTATCTTTTTCTTTCTGCATTTCGTTGTCATTATTTCCAGATTTGTGTCCATTTATTTTTGGAACTGATTTAAACTTTGTAAACAAGTTAATAGAATCGGTTTAAATAAATGGAAGATAATAAAAAAAATGGAAGATAATAAAACCGTGTTTAATATTTTAACAGATTCACATATCTGTTTATTATTTGGCGTAATACCTTTCTTGGTGTCTAAGATAGGTTTAGCCTATATATTAAACGCCTCTTATCATTCAGTTTACACGACGAAAACTGCTCCATTGCGACATATTCGGCAACCTTCGATCGAGAAACACGCAGGCCGGTGATTTTTCAGGCAAGTAAGTTTAGTCGGTGGTACACAGCATTGCGTCTGCGATGTACCCTGGGAAAGACGGTAATTTGTTTTAAGGAATCGTATTCAATACGAGCCTCGTACAAGTCTCTTCTTTGGTTTCGTTTATTACAATTCTATAGTTCTGCGTCTTCGCTTCTACCCCGTTACTGTACTTTAATTTCTTGTTTTGTTTCGTTAATTTATATCTGTTATTGTAATATGATTTTATTAATTAAAAGTGTACACCGTTTCCCACAGTCTTAAAACAGATTTAGTTTAACCGAATTTAGAACACTTTGTTATCAAATCGGATTAATAATTAACGGGTTTTATAAACTGTTTTACGTCGAAACCTTGTTGAGTTTCTTTGGAAATCAGTTTCTTTTAAACAGTTTTACATACGATTTGGCTTTCGGATCTATAACGTTTTTAAGCAGTTTATTTTTTATTTATGACGAAACCAAGATTAAGTTTCTAATAAACTGATTTACGTGATCCATCGAAACCAAGATAGAGTTTTGTTGAATCAGATCTGGTACTAGTAGATACCAATTTACAACACTTGTTTGATGTTTTCTGTTTTGTTTCAGGATGACAAACACCAATACCCTCTGTGAATACTCCCGTGAGCGTGGCAGGTGCGCCAGATTACCAACCGGTTGCTAATCATCTGAGAAACCAGAGAAATTCAATGGGCAGAATTTCAAGAGGTGGCAACAAAAGATGTTCTTTTATCTCACTACTTTGAACCTTGCGCGGTTCTTAAAAGAGAACCTACCTAACGTGGAACCTCCTGCAGAAGGTCAATCCTCTAATCAACAGGCTGTTCAAGCCTTGGAAGCATGAAACATTCAGATTTTTTGTGTCACAACTATGTTCTGAATGGTTTGGTTGATTCTTTGTACAACGTGTCTGCAAGACCAAGACCCAAAGAATTATGGGAGTTATTGGAACATAAGTACAAAACGAGGATCTTGGTACAAAGAAGTTCGTGGTAGCTCGTTTTTGGATTACAAGATGGATGATTCAAAGAATGTGATGAGTCAGGTTCAAGATCTGCAGGTTTTGCTACACGACATTCATCTTTGAGGAATGACTTTGAGTGAAACTTTTCAAGTTCTGCTATTATTGAAAAGTTACCTCCAAGTAGAATTCAAGAACTACCTGAAGCATAAGCGAAAGGAGATGAGTGTTGAAGACTTGGTTGTTCGTCTTCGTATTGAACATGACAACAAGCTGGCTCAGAAAAACACGTATCGCTGATTCTGCAAAGGTAAATATGGTTGAGCATGTTTCGTCATCTTCAAAGTCCAATGTCAAAGCTAAAGGCAAAGGAAAAGGAAAGAATGACAAGAAGGGCAAAGGGAAGTCTGATTACCTTGCTCCTAAAGCTGCAATTGTGAAACGAAGTTCCAAGGGGTGTGTTTCAATTGTGACCCGCCAGTCACCGTCTTTGCTAACGTAAGATGCCGAAGCGGGTGACTCCACGTCGAGCTAATATGGTGAATAAAGATGTGGACATGATTGCTATGGTGTCTGATGTCATTGCCATGATCTCTGAAGTTAACATGGTAGGTTCCAACAACAGGGAATGGTGGGTGGATACTGGGGCTACCGTCATGTGTGTCTGATAAGAGTATGTTTCACTCTTTCAGAGCAGATTGATAGTGGAGAGAAGCGTACATAGGAAACTCTGCAGCTGCTGAAATCAAGGGAGAAGGAGATGTAATCTTGAAGATGACATCCGAGAAAGAGCTCAAGTTGACTAATGTCTTGTATGTTCCAGAGATTCGCAAGAATCTTGTGTCAGTTGGTTGTTGAACAAGTTTGGTTTTCGATCTTGTTTTGAGTCGATAAGTTTGTTCTTTCTAAGAATCAAGTGTATGTTGGTAGGGGATATACCCTGAATGGTATGTTTTAACTCAATGTAATGGTTGTTAAGAAAGATATCAATAATATGAATTCTTCTACTTACTTGATTGAGTCTTCTAATATGTGGCATGGCCGTCTTGGACATGTAAATTTTAATTCGATACGTCGTTTGATTAAATTTAATTGCATACCTAATTTCCATATTGACTCAAAATATAAATGTGAAACTTGTGTTGAAGCCAAACTTACAAGAGCATCTTTCAAATCGGTTGAACGAAAAACCGAACCACTTGATATGATACACACTAACATATGTGATTTGAAATCACTACCCACAAAAGGTGGCAATAAGTACTTTATCACGTTTATTGATGATTGTACAAAGTATTGCTATGTTCTTGTTGGGATATGAAAGTCTTTGAAGACATGAAAGTACTGAAGATATGAAAGTACTGTAAACTGCAAAGTACTGGGAAAAGTCAAAAGAAAATCTGCTAAAGACAAAGTCAAAGTACTGCACCTAAAAGTCAAAGTCTGCAAGAACAAAAGAAGCATTATTCGTTTATGGAATGTATTGTATTCTATGTTTAGATTACTTGTCGTACAAGGTTATCAATTGTAAACCGACTAGGATATCCTTGAGCCTATAAAAGGACTCCTAGTTTGGCATTAGATGTATGAGTCTATGAGTTTTAGAGTTTACGAATTCACAAGTTGTTTAGAGTTTTAGAGAGAAGTTCGATTATCTTAGAGTTGTATTAGAGTATATGCATAATAAGCAGATTTAGAGTTTATAATAAAAGGTTATTCTTCTTAGCTTTGTTAAGTAAATTCAGCGTACTTGATAAAGATTGCTCGGTGTTTCTTTGTTAATAACTTAGGATTTATCCGAGGTTATTAAACCTTAACAAGCTAGTTAAGATAGTTTGATTAAAGTATATCGATCCAACAAGTGGTATCGGAGCTTGTGTGGAAACTCGACTAGGAAGAAACCTACTTCAACAATATTAAAGATGTCGTTGAAGGCTGCATCAACTCCTATAACAGAGGTATGTTCTAAGTGTCATGATTTTTATCAAAAAGTACTTAATGCTTATGTTTACGAAAGAGATAACGTATAAAGGCTAGGTGCGGTAGCTGGTTATCAATTAACCTTAGAATCTATGGAAGCCAAAATCTTAGCACATGAAACTAATGAAGTAGCTTGGGCTGAAAAATATGAACAACAGATTACCAATTAAAACTAAGTGAATGGAAATTAAACAGTAAAATTCTTTGAAATTGAGAAATTAACTAAGGAAAGAGATGATTTGTTAGCTAAGTTTCCTGCTTGGGGTGAAGCTGTGCATGCATATTTCTTATGTTCAAAAACAACAAAGAGCCTACCTTAAAACTGTATTAGGTTTTGGAATGGATTTTAGTAAGATAGAAGAAAACCAATCTAGTAATCGGGATGAAGGTGAGTATGAGGATATAACCACTAGTGATGAAGAACTCATTAATTATGTAGATACATCTAGTAATGATGGTTCAATAAGTGACTCACCTCGAATATAAGAAAGCTAATGATTATCATCTTTGTTCCCCATCCACGGCATTCATCAACCCCCTAGGCCTGATGTTTCTCGTTTTGGAGTAGGCAGTCTAGAGTTTAGGAAAAAGCTAGTTGCTCAATCTAAGTCTGAAAAACCCAAAGAACCTGTTGAAAACGATGTTCAAAATCAAGCAATACCTTTAAATCAAAGTCTTGCTCACAAGCGATACCTTCTTCAAACCTTTTCAAAACGTCTGCTAAACCTTTTGGGATAATTTTGGTCAAAACAGGTTTAATTACTCACCAAGAAGGCAAAATAATTTTGGGCATAGACATAGAAGATGTCACTTTGACAGTATGGGTCGGAAACTGTGTTTTGTGTGTTTCAGTCCTACTCATCTAATTAAGGATTGTGAACATCATTCAAAATACCTTAGAAAATTTCCAAAGAACAGGGGCGCCACCAGAAACCTAGAGAGTACAAACCAGTTTGGAATAATTCAAATAGGGTCAATCACAGAAATTTCTCACCGGATCATAGATACCCACATCAAAGAAGATCTTTTTCAAAACCCTCAGTATCTCACAGTACTTTTCAAAGTACCGTTAACTCTGGCCCAGTACTTTCTCAAAGTACTGCTCAGACAAAACAAGGTACTGATCACACTACATGGTATAGGAATCCTAGGAGATCTCATTATCAACCTAGAAGGTATTACAATTCACATAGGAGATTTAGATCACAGGAACTAAGTGTTAAAACAGAATGGGTCAAGAAGGAAAGTACTGCAGAGGGACAGACAGTACTTTCAACCAAAAGTGAATCTGATGTTTTTGTGCTACAAGAAAAAGAGATTTGTGTTGAAAAACCAGTTGCTAAAGATCAAAAGATAATTTTGGATCATCATTTGAAAGATCGTGGACATTACATACTCAAAGAATTTGAGTTTGTAACTCCACAAGGGGAACACAAGTCAGTAATGGCTTGGGTTCCTAAAAGTTTCTAACTCTTTTCTTAGTGCAGGGCAACCCGGAAAAGGAGCTTAAAGATCATTTTATTGTTGATAGTGGTTGTTCTGTTAGCATGACAGGAGACAAGGAGGTTATGTCAGATGTTCTGGAGGATATTAGTTAGTAAGCTCATTTAAGGGGAGGACTATTTCGTATTAGTATAGTCCTGTGTATTGCTTGAGGGGAGGATATTTATGAATACTTAGTTTATACAGAAGAATTTGGAAAAGTACTGTGTTTTTCATCAAAGTACTACTTGGAAAGTACTGCTTCTCATTCAGAGGATCATTCACCTATTCAAGGAGAGGATTCACATACCATACCTCCTGATGAAATCACATTGGATAACTATGTTTTGACAAGGGAGTTGGTCAAGCCAAACAGATAAAGAAATTAAAACTGAAGTTTCGAAGGCTAAAGACTTTTGTGTGGCCATTGGTTCAAGAATTTAGAATCTGGGTTAAATCCAAGAAAAAGGCGCAAAAGCAGTCTAAGAAAAACAAACGCCACAAGGTTCATCAACAATCTTCATCAACTTGGGAGGAACTTAGAAAAGATAATTTGAAAGAAGATGTTGAGAAGGAGAAACAACACGAAAATCTTGATGAACAAGAAAAGATCATTCAAGGAATGCTTGATGAACAAGAGGAACAAGTTCAAGTGCTTGAACAACAAAGTCTTGAACAAGTTCAAGGTCTTGAACAACAAGGTCTTGAACAACAAGGTACTACTTTTCAACGACAAAGTACTTTTAGACAAGAGTGATAACTCCAAGAGTTTTGAATTTTGAAGAGGAAGTCGGTTCTACAACTGTTATTCAAGAAGAGGAGGAAGCTATTCTCAAACCAATTCATTCTGCAAGTGATGATGAGTTCATTGCTACAATTTTTCAAGAATTATCACAACCTAGAGGTGGTGTTACTATTAGAGAAGTGCAAGAAGATGAACAACAAAGAACTTCTCAACTGCAATTGATCCTAAGGATAAAGGGAAAGGTGTTTTAGTAGAAGTAAAGAAGAAGAAACTTACTTTGGCAGAGATTAGAGAAATTGAAGTTGCTAGGAATGAAGGCTGCGCTAGAAAACTTCAAGAAGAGTTAAATGCTAAAGATAGAAGCAGCTCAAGAAGTCGAAGAAGCTCAAAGTAGAAAGCGGCTAAAAAGTTGCAAGAGCAATTAGATCTTTGAAACTAATGAACCATTACAATCACCTACTTCTGTTAGATATATGCCTAGAAGACCTAATTTAGCTAAGGACAGGAATGCTATGATGGCATATTTGAAAGGTCGAGGGTATAAAGGATTGCGGAAGTTGAACTATGTTGACATGAAAAGACTCTATGATCTTGAGACAAAGCTTATAAGAAGAGTGTTGAGATATCAAGGATTTTAGAGAAGAAGCTTCTTGGTGGCTGAAAGGAAAAAGAGCTTAAAAAGAAAAAGAAAAATTGAAGTTACAGATAGACAGTTTTCAAAGAAAGAAAGAGTTGAATTAAGATCTGAGTCTAAAGATGCATTAAGAAATTATCTCAGAGTGGTAGATTTTGATTATTCAAAAGAAGATACTGACATGAAGATGAACAGATCTCAGATTAGTGCTTTTGATATTATGAAATCCAAAGAAGGAGATTATATGATTTTTCATAAGGAAGATGAAAGCTTCAAAGTTTTCAATAGGTTATGGGATTTGTTACATATTATAGATAGAGTGGATTTATTCTATCTATATAATGTGGTAAAAGCTTATTTTGGAGATATTCCATCAGAAGGAATTGGTCGGGTTTTGCTTGGAGATCTTATAATTATGTGGGAAACAGAAGAGGAAAGCACTGATGATATATGGAAGAATCAAGAAAACTAGGAAATTGTTTGCTAGAGATTCTTTGAAGAATCTGGAGTTCATGTTTTGGAGCTAGAGAATGGTAAAATGATACACATGTTTGTAAAAAGAAGATATCCTCTCACAGTTGAGCTAATGAGAAGAATGTTAGAGCATGGATTGGAAGTAGAAGAGGATAATGAAACTGCTTGCATGGTTATCAATCTATTTATCAACTGGACTACCATTGCTGAAGAAGATGAGTAAATTGGTATGAATTTTATTGAATAATTTATTTTTGATAAATCAGTACTTTATTCAAAGTACTGGTGATCAAACAGTACTTTCATCAAAGTATCGCTTGCACTTTTAAACCAGTTAAGTAATTTTTGAAAGAAACCTTTTGCTAAAGTATAAAATATTTTGAAACAAAGGTTAAATGAATTAAATGGATTTTGAGATGGAAACATCATTAGGTAATCAATCCACCATGGTTACAAAAGGATTGGCTAATCCATGAGCAAACGGCTCGGGTAAAGATATATCAAATCCGTTTTTTAGTTGAAAACTTGCTAATAAGTTGTATGGTAATCAACTCACCATATCGGTTAATGTGAAGAGTTGGCTAGCCCACAAGAAAATGGCTTGTGGTAAAGGCGGTGGAAAAACCATTATTGGTAATTAGTTCACCATTAGATAGAAGAACTAACTAGTCCAGAAGGGTACAGCTTTTGGTAATGACAAATCAAATCTGTTGATAGCTGATGATTTGCTAAAAATCATATGGTTATCAATGTACCATGGTCTTAAACACCAAAACATTTGGCTACTCCAAAGATAATGGCTTTGGTAAAGAGATCTAAATCCATTAAATTTTCAATGATTCACCTCTCACAGGAGTTAACACACCGGAAGTGATGAGAATAGTATGCAACTTAAACTGAATTAATGTGCAAATTGTCATATGTTGCTGTGTTCTTGAAAAGATGGAGCTTGCTGAATCTGCTGAGAAGAACAATTCTAAGAGATACTTTGACAAGCACAGACACTGCAGAGATATATTGAAAAGACTAAGAAACAATCTGATCTTAAAGATGAAGTCACATTAAAGATACATTCACAAAGGAACTTGAAGTCAAGCAAGTAGAATTCAAGTTAGGGAAGGATTGTTGGGATATGAAAGTGCTTGAAGACATGAAAGTCTTGAAGATATAAAGAAATCTTGTAGCTCGCAAAAATCTTGGGAAAAGTCAAAGAGTTAAAGTACTACTAAAGACAAAGTCAAAGTACTGCACCTAAAAGTCAAAGTACTGCAAGAACAAAAGAAATGTTATTCGTTTATGGAAAGTATTGTATTCTATGTTTAGATTACTTGTCGTACAAGGTTATCAATTGTAAACCGACTAGGATATCCTTGAGCCTATAAAAGGACTCCTAGTTTGGCATTAGATGTATGAGTCTATGAGTTTTAAAGTTCTGAATTCACAAGTTGATTAAGTGTTTTAGAGAGAAGTTCGATTATCTTAGAGTTGTATTAGAGTATATGCATAATAAGCAGATTTAGAGTTTATAATAAAAGGTTATTCTTCTTAGCTTTGTTATGTAAATTCCGCGTACTTGATAAAGATTGCTCAGTGTTTCTTTGTTAATAACTTAGGATTTATCCGAGGTTATTAAACCTTAACAAGCTAGTTAAGATAGTTTGATTAAAGTATATCGATCCAACATTTACTTACTGAAAAGTAAAGATGAAGCTATAGACAAGTTTGTTCTATACAAAAACGAAGTTGAGAATCAACTTAGTAAGAAAATCAAGGTGGTCCGAAGTGATAGAGGAGGTGAATATGTGTCTCCATTCGCTGACCTATATGAAAAACATGGAATTAGACACGAGTTCACTGCTCCTATTCACCTCGAGAGCGGTATTGCCGAAAGAAAGAACCGTACATTGAAAGAAATGGTTAATGCCATGTTGATAAGTTCTGGTCTAAGCCAGGACATGTGGGGGGAAGCCATTTTAACGGCTACTTATCTTTTAAATAAGATACCTCGTAAGGAAAAAGAAGAGACCCCTTATGAATTATGGATGGGAAGAAAGCCATCATATCAGTACTTACGAGTGTGGGGGTGTCTAGCAAAGGTAGCTATACCGACTCCCAAGGCCTAAAAGATTGGATCTAAATATGTGGATTTAATATTGATCGGATATGCTAAGAATAGCAATGCTTATCGCTTCATTGTACATGATTCGAAAAATCCGGATATACAAAAGGGTACATTAATGGAATCAAGGAATGCTTCATTCTTTGAAAATATATTTGCTTCTTTAACGAAGGAAACTGAAAGTTCATCTAGAATAGATGAAGAAGTTGTCCAAGATAAAAGACAACGAGATGATAATGATCTCTAAGATGAGAAATAAGATCAAACTGAGGAAGAAGAGGTTGAACCTAGAAGAAGTAAAAGGGCAAGAACCGAGAAATTTTTTGGACCCGATTTTGTTTCTTTTATGGTTGAAAACGAACCTACTTCTTACCGAGAAGCGGTTACTTCCTCAGACGGGCCTCAATGGAAAGAAGCCATTAAAAGTGAAATAGATTCTATTTTACAAAACCATACTTGGGATCTCGTGGATTTACCTCACGGTTTGTAAACCACTAGGTTATAAATGGATCTTCAAGAAGAAGATGAAAGCCGATGGCACCATTGACAAGTACAAAGCAAGATTGGTAATCAAAGGATTTAGCCAACGAGAAGGTCTTGATTACTTTGATACATATTCGCCCGTTCTGCGAATAACCTCGATCAGGATGATACTTGCTATTGCCGCATTAAGAAATTTGGAAGTTCACCAAATGGATGTGAAAACGGCATTTCTAAACGGAGATTTAGAAGAAGAAATTTACATGAATCAACACAGGGTTTCATGGCTCTTGGACAAGAGAACAAAGTTTGTAGGCTTGTTAAGTCATTATATGGCTTAAAGCAAGCTCCCAAACAATGGCATCAAAAATTTGACCATGCCATGCTAGAGAGTGGATTCAAAATTAATGAATGCGACAAGTGTGTTTATGTCAAAGACACAAATAGTGGATATGTAATCTTGTGTTTATATGTTGATGATATGCTTATCGTTGGCAATAACGACAAGATGATCAAATCTACTAAAGACATGTTGAAATCAAAGTTTGACATGAAGGATATGGGTTTGGCTGATGAGATCCTTGGAATAAAGATCATACGAACTCAGAATGGACTTGTGTTAAGTCAAGCACATTATGTGGTAAGTCAAGCACATTATGTGGACAAAATTCTTAATACTCATAATGCTGGGGATTCCGGCCTAGCTAGAACTCCAATTGACACCAGTAAGCATCTATCTAAAAATAGAGGCTTAGGTGTTGCCCAATTAGAGTATTCAAGAGTTATTGGCATGTTAATGTACTTAATGACAGGTACCGACCGACTTAGCATATCTTTGTTAGCGGGCTAAGTAGGTATACTAGTAATCCAAGCTATGCACATTGGGCAGCTATGACTAGGGTACTTCACTATTTGAGATACAGTCGCGATTATGGACTGCATTATGATCGATATCCAGCATGTTATCGAAGGATACAATGATGCAAATTGGATATCTGACATAAAGGATTCTAGATCGACTAGTGGATATGTGTTTACACTAGGAAACTATATCTTGGAAGTCTTCCAAGCAAACTGTTATAGCTAAGTCCACGATGGAATCAGAATTTATCGCGTTAGATAAATGCGGACAAGAAGCGGAATGGCTACGTCAATTCGTAGAGGACATACCAAGGTGGCCTAAACTGGTAACGGCCATTAGTATACATTGTGATAGTCAATCGGCGATTGGCAGAGCTCATAGCATAATGTATAATGGAAAGTCCAGACATATCCGTCGTCGACATAATTCGATACGACAACTACTCTCAACAGGAGTTATCTCACTTGACTATGTGAAGTCAAAGGATAACATCGCGGATCCGCTTACGAAAGGCTTAAGCAGAGAGTTAGTAAGTAAGTCGTCTAGAGGAATGAGACTAAAGCCCTTGAAGGAATGAGTTTCTATGAAGGAAAACCTAACCCAGGTTACTTGGAGATCCCAAGATCTAGGTTCAATAGGACAACCTAATCATAGAAATGTGGGGGAAGTCACGTCAATGTGGGGGAGTTACTAAATATTGTAAATTTCCTAGTCCATTCCTATAACAAATGTGACTTGTTGAGAGGTTAAACATATGGCTTTAATGATTCAAGATGAAATCATAAAGCATAATGATTCAAGATGAAATCACAAAACATATGTTTTTAATGATTCAAGATGAAATCACCTATGTGAGAGAGAAGTGGGGTCTCTTCGAAGGGAAATATGGGGGCATAATTCCTAAGAGCTCTTGCAGAACAAGGCTAATATTCATGACCATAACGAATATGACTATGAGGACTTGACAATGTCAGGGAGAGTCTTGTGTGAAGTGTAATGTCGTCTACGTAAATGGATAATGAGTTCAAGGACATCACGTCTACTTAGATCTAGGAGACTAAGTGCATCTCACAAGGGAAGGTTCAAAGGGTTACACCTACCTATCCTATGCAAGACTTAACCGCAGAAATTTCACCGAAACTTTCGTGTGTTTTCGACCGATTTCCATTCATGTGGGGGATTGTTGGAAAATGAGTTTTGCAAAATGAGTTTTTGCAAATTTTGGACACTATTTAATATATGTATATGTTATATATATTTATATTTCTTGGTAGCTTTGCGTTCTCCTCGACGAGAGCCGCAACTTGAGCTAAAGAGTGTCATAAATGGAGTTGATATGAATGAGATATCGTGTCTCAAAGTGAGGCACTTGAAACACAAAATTTGGAAAAGTGGGAGTATCCCACATCGCCCGAAACAAGAAGTGAAACCTTGTTTATATAGAAATCTTGATATGAACCTTCAAAATGATTTGTTGGTTTTACTCCAACACCTACGTCTTGCGCCAGAGGGGGTGCAGATTTTAGGATTTCGTGCCAAAATGAGTTGAAGCTTGAACTCATGCGAGCCCAGCGACACTGCGGACACGAATGCTTTGAGCTCAAATCTCGCATACCTGCGTATCTTTTCTTTAGCAGATTTCGTTGTCATTATTTCTAGATTTGTGTCCATTTATTTTTGGAACTGATTTAAACTTTGTAAACAAGTTAATAGAATCGGTTTAAATAAATGGAAGATAATAAAACCGTGTTTAATATTTTAACAGATTCGCATAACTGTTTATTATTTGGCAGATACCTTTCTTGGTGTCTAAGATAGGTTTAGCCTATATATTAAACGCCTCTTATCATTCAGTTTACAGAAAAAAGCGGCTCCATTGCGGACATATTCCAGCAACCTTCGATCGAAACACGCAGGCTTGGTGATTTTTCAGGGCAAGTAAGTTTAGTCCGGCTGTACAACATTTGCGTGCGTTGTACCCAGGGAAGCAGAGGCGGCGAATCTGTTTAAGGAATCGTATTCAATACGAGCCTCGTACAAGTCTCTTTACTGCTTTCGTTTATTACAGTTCTATAGTTATGCGTCTTATGCTTCTACCCCTTTACGTGCATTTAATTTACGGTTTTGTTTCTGTTAATTTATATACTGTTATTGTAATCTGATTTTATTAATTAAAAGTGTACACTGTTTCCCGATTGATCATATTGGATGTGGAACATATACTAATCGTGTCAAACTGTCAATTCGTTTGTGTTTTCATAATTTCATACCTGGTAACAAAATTTGAACCATATTTATAAATGACATGATTTATTTACATATGTCAAACCACTTTTTTCATTGCATGTGGTTCTTCCATGTGCTCTCTTTGACTGTTTTCGTCTTTATTTTAGTTAAAATGCCTCTATCACAAAATGCGTCGGTATCAAATACATTTCACACTTGCTAGTTTGCCTACAAAGAAAAAAAAAATCCATCAGTTGACTCCCCGGTCGCCTATCCAGTTCACTCGCAACTTGGAGATTATATGTTTGATCTCATTTTCCTTGATATATTTTCCAAAACAATAAAATGTCTTCCATAGAAGTTTTTGATCACCTTAGAGTTCCACTTGAAGCTATAAAACGGGCCACCAACAACTTTGGTGAAGAAAATTACATCAGTCGAGGTGGATTTGGGAAGGTTTACAGAGGAGAACTAGTTTTGTTGGGTAAGCAGGTTATGGTTTCGTAAGCGCTTAGATCCATCACTTGGACAAGGAACTCCTGAGTTTTGGAAAGAGATCATGATGCTTTCTCGTTCTGACACATGAGAATATTGTCTCTCTCTTGGGCTTTTCTGATGAGGATGGTGAGAATCTTCTTGTATATGAGTATTTACCTAACAAAAGCCTTGACATGTGTCTTAGTAGTTCTCATCTCTCATGGATCCAACGCCTTCACATATGTATTGGGGCAGCTTCTGGGCTAGAGTATCTTCACAACCCTGGTGGTACCACACAGAGACTGTTGCATCGTGATATCAAGAGCTCCAATGTAACACCCCAACCCGACAAGGGTAGAAGTGTCACATTCTGGTGTCATATCAGAACATACAAATAAAAGATTTACAAACGGAAACCTTAAAAATGAATTATCAAATCATTTAAACAATTGGTGACGAGGAAAATACAATATCCAAAATGAAGTGAAATATCAAAACAAAAACTCTTCAAAGTAAGTCTAAATAATAAGGTAACTAAGGTCGGTCTACTCGAATAATCCAACTCTCAGCCCATCAAGTCCATCTTCAACCCTAAAACCTGCCGCAGGAAAAGAAATGCGGCTGAGCTTAAAAAGCCCAGTGAACAGATATAAACAAACGAAAGCTAAACGAAATCAAGATGCAAATGAAGAGATCAATGAGACGATGAGGGTCCTGCAGAAACACAATTACACAAATACCCAAAGGAAACAGATAACAGAGGAGGAAAAGCACATAGCACATTGATGACATAAACGTCATACGCCTAAATAACCGGCATACAATAAAGCGGAAATCGAGTATAAATAAGCCAACGGAAGTCCAAATGCTAGCGGAAACAATTAACGAGAAAGTAAGCATGGCAATCACACAAGTCAAATAATTACAGTTAATAACATCACAAGTATCACAACAGCCGAAATACAATCAGTAGTCAGACATGGTAACCACAAGTATCAAGTATGAATTCAGCATGAACACTATAATTGAATGACTTAGGGACATAGCAGTACAAATTGAAGTTAACAAGCCAAACCACATAAGTTGAACCATTTATCCAATCGAACGGTAGCATAAACAGCAATGCACACATGGCAGATCAACAATGAGCAGATAAGGATACTAACAGATATTCATAGTCCACAAGGTTAACAGAACGAAGTTTACATGATAAACCGTCAAAACAATTATTTACATACTAGCATGGTTACTAGACAAATCAAAGGGGGTCACATAACAGTAGGATAACATGTAATCAGATGACAACAGGTGGATCATATAATCGCGTACTAATCATGCCATGGGGTCCAAAACAGATTCGTGTACACAATTACAGGGCCTTATATCATTTGTTTCATACAAGGTAAAATCAGGATTTCATGTGATACGCTTATCATTTTATGTGACCAGATTTTCGTATATCATGAATAAAAAAAGAGGTTACAGCCACGACATAGCCAAGAAACAATGGAGAAAGAAATGAAATGAGACGACGATACATTACCCTAGTCGTGCATGTGAAAAGGAAGCCTTGAAGCCCACGACCTATCTATTCCCTTTGGCTTAGAGTACCCACGACATCAAGCACCACAATGACCAAAGTCTCCTTTTGCCGTAGAAAATACCCACGACCAGTTGCACGCTCGAAGCCAATGACAAAACCAGGAAATCTTTTGAACCAACCCACGATTACAATAGCCTCACGAAGTCTACCAATTCCCTCCTTGAACCTCCCTTTGATATCGACATAATATGAGCAGAAAAATGGGGAGCCGTCATTTACAGATTAGGGTTTTCTTGTGAGTTATTATGGAGGAGATGGTAAGTTATAATGAGAAGATATTTGTGCTTTAAAGGGGAGTTATGGGAAGAAATTAATTGGGGCGTGAAAAGGGGGTTTAAGGCGTTTCATCAAGGCTAAATAAGGGGAAAAATATTGACCACATCAAGTTTATTCATTTACTTTATTTACCATATTACATATAATTTACTAGCTTATAGACCCGTGGATTCACGGGGTTTTAGATAAAATAATGCATTAAGAAATGAAGTATATGAATAAAGTAATAAAAATCAATGAAGGTAAAGATTTTTTGTTGTTCTTTGAATGGAATGATATGTAATAAGTCAATGATAGAATAAAGAAATATGGATGCAACTATTAATCTCATAAACGCGGCTTACAATCTTCTTGTTCCTGAAAAGCAAACGTATGTACTGAGAGAATTAAGTGAAAAGCCAATGAACATTTGTTGAGAACCTAAAAAATGACATAAAACATGTCACATGTATATTAAAACTAATGATAAATCAACATCTTTAGTTCCTTAATACATGATACATTATCAAAACATGCATGAAAGTGCATGGCATGAATGGAGGAAAGAAAAAGGAATATGTCACTCAATAGTAATCAAGTTTTATGAGTGTTTCAACTAATTAACCTCAAACTTTATATCAATCAGAAAAAACATTTTCTAAAATTAGTATGCTTAAATTATCCATATATGTATTAACATGTTGTACATTAATACTAAACACCCACCCCCTCAATTTTACTACTACCAACCAACTTTATGTAAAACTCGTTAATGCAAGATTTAACATAAACAATAACTAAGTTTGAGAAGTGTTCCGTTCAGGTCACTCTAAAATAAAAATTACATTAGAATGGAACAGTTTTGAAACTTTGATGGTTTTTATAGTTGATATAAAGTTTGAGGTACCAAATTGGAACATATCTCGAACTTGGTTACTATTTGATGATTTTCACCCACTAAAAAAATAGCTCTTATAAAAAAAAGACACATATATAAAGAAGACATGCATTTGTAAAGAGAAACTTATTGAACAATGTATCTTTTGTGTGACTTGAATATGAATACTACCTTTAAGGATTGGACATATAATACAATGACATAATTACCTTTATACTCAATTTAGGTACAAGATATCATGAATCTGGACTATGGTTTGCACTCCAAAGTACAAATCGAAAGGAAAAATGACCACACTCCACTATCCACCAAGCTTACAAACTTCTATATACATTAGATATCAATGAAATGATTGATTAAAAATGTGATAATCCGCAAAATTTAACTAATAATTCACCACAACCAAGTTATCTCTGATGAAATACTCCACAATTTAAAATAGTATTTTAAACACCATAGCCAAAGTATCCCTGATGAAACACCTGATGAAACAATAATTGCACCTTCATCCTTCTCGTAAAGGATACAATGACAACTCCTTAGCATAATAGGCGGTCTTCCTATGACAATTACTCTGCAATTATCATACAATAGACTTTAATCAATGTATACATTTTTACATACCTTAAATATCAAATTAATTAAAAAGACTAACCTTTTTATATTCCATGGGCTCCTTACCCTTGCTAGCATTGCCGTTGCAATACTCTTAATATTCACAAGTATGGGAACAACATAACTACATTGTTTAACTTATCACTTTTAGCAACAAATTAAAAATCACGGTTATTCATTAGCAAAATACTAAAAGATGTATTTGACTTACGTGTTGTCACTTAGCCGACATGTTTGAGGATTAAGCAACTCAGTCACACCATCAACTACATCATACGATAAGCCAATTTGGGCGTTTTCATATATGCAATAAACGAACGGGCATTTTAGAAAATAGTTCCAAAAAGACATGACACACTATAATGAGAATAAACTCCTTACCTGAGATAAACATTTGTAGGATTAATTCCATAAGTTATTGTACTATAATTAGCAGCAACAATCTTATTTATTCTCGTTGTAACAAAATAGTTGAATGAATCGAGATATTCTTTCACCAAACCTCGCACCTGTTAAGCCAACATAAACAAATTTTAATCCTTCAGACGGAAGAAAACCATACTTTAATACTGGAAAAGGTTTAGAGATAAAAGCGCATAATGAGAATTTTGTCATATACATGGGAAATGTTTGTTTGTTGAAGTAGTTGTAATATTCAGGAAATGATTAATAACGTACCATATCTTTTGTGCATAGTTTTTGAAGTGGTTATTATACAAAGAAGTCACTAAAGTTTACGCAAAATTCGTCCTAAGTCACTAAAGTTTCAAAGTTGTCATCCAGGTTACTAAACTATAAAAAGCAAACACGTCTATAATTTGATGATTTTTCGTATATTTTTTGATATGTTAAGTAACTTAAATGTCATTTCTGTACAAGTTCAGTAACCTGGATGACAACTTTCATAAGTTTAGTAACCTTGATAACAACTTTCATAAGTTTAGTAACTTGAATGACAACTTTGAAACTTTAGTGACTTAGGGCAAATTTCGCGCAAACTTTAGTGACTTCTATGTATAATAACCCGTTTTTGAAGTAGTTGTAGTAGAGCACGTAAATGCCTCTACTTTTTAACAATTTCTTCACTTTGTATGCATTTTACAGCTTCCATGCTATG
This sequence comes from Chrysanthemum makinoi, assembly GCA_910596185.1. NCBI lineage: Eukaryota > Viridiplantae > Streptophyta > Magnoliopsida > Asterales > Asteraceae > Chrysanthemum > Chrysanthemum makinoi. The sequence goes on from OU343223.1 coordinate 249,880,754, forward strand.
TATCAATATCTATAACAATTAAAATCTATCATATCACATAAAAGGATAAAGAATCCAAAAAAGGATTAACTGAATGCACAAACTATGGAATCTGAACTACACCAACAAATAGGTGTGATTTTTTTTACATCAACAATTATTAGATAATGATACCAACAACACAACCTTCTTCAACCTCTCAATCATAATCATTCATAGACACATAAAGATTACACTGATATAACGAATTTGTTTTTCTAGAGTTCTGATAACAAACAATTAAATTGAACATAATCAAAGGAAAATATATTATTATTTAATCGAAACAAAATAACTGTAACATGGAACTAAATAAATCAAAACCCTAAATCTATTATAACTGATGATTCCATGTTACAATTATATTAGATTTAGGGTTTCGATTATAACAGATAGTGATTTCATTACTTACCATTCTTCTATGATGACAACATAAAAATCAATGGTAGAGTGATGTAATGAAATCATTGGCATATACGTAGTATTTTTTAACGATGTTGTGCTTTGATCTAAAATAATGGTTGGTGTTGTGAATGGTTAATTCAAAAGTGAATGTTGAAACTGAAGAGAAAATGAAAAAGTTAATTCAAAAGGAAACTGCCACTTTGATTGAAGAATCGGTTTTGAAGAGGTGTACGAAAGAAGTTTTTAGTTTGTGTTTTATTTACTGTGGCAAAGATGTGTTGTACGCAATAAATCATCGACCAATAAAAGAAGAGACACATCAGCACATTGATTGCATTGGCTGCTTTAGGGAGTTGTAACATGTAGCTGTTTATTATATAGTATAGATATTGTAAAAAGAAATAATCCATGTAACTTACATTGTGTTATATTTACTTTGTAGTAAAGTGCATAAGTTTCATTCTCAAGTCCTGTGAAAGACATTTATAAATTAAGTAAACAACGAAATTAACGAGCTTGCTTCATTTTACGGATTTTTATAATGAGGGCATTAGGGTCATTTAACACGTTTATGAATTTTAGGGTTTTACATCCAACATCTTGCTGGATGAAAATTGGAATGCCAAGATTTCAGATTTTGGCCTCTCCAAATTCGGACCAGCTAACCAAGAATTCACATTTCTTATCTCACATGCAGCAGGAACACGTGGGTATTGTGATCCACTTTATGAGGAAACTGGTTTCTTGTCAAAAGAATCTGATGTCTATTCTTTCGGGGTAGTGTTATTCGAAGTCTTGTGTGGCAGACTTAGTGTGGCTAATTATGGAGATCGTCGCCGATTTTTGTCAAGATGGGCACAAAGTTGCTACGAAGAAAAGAAAATAGATACAATTGTGCTTGATTGTCTAAAAGAGAAGATTTCACGAGATTGTCTGCATAAATTCACAGATATTGCATATCAATGTCTACGTAGAAATCGCAAAGAACGTCCACTAGTAGGCGAGATCGTAACACAACTAAAAGTTGCACTGCATTATCAATTTCTTGCTACTCATTTACAGTCTGATGTTCAGCAACATAATTTTGTCTCAGAATCAGTTGGAAGTTTGCATGCCACAGAGTTACCCGTGGAAGATCGACCAGCTGCCAACAACGATCAGGTTCCAGAATATGAGGTATTTATTTTGTTCATGGGTTATTTGCTTAAAATACCAATGTACCTTTTCATTACTGATTTGATTTGGTGCATAAAATCTGTTAGAGATTGATTTGTTGCATAATATCGGATCAGCTAATATCTTTGACTGTTTACTGAACTAGAATGGTCCTTCATTGCTCAAATTGATGTCTGTAGGTTTCAACAACGAACGACGGACTACCATCTGTTGATCTTTCTCTTGGCGATCTAGATATCAGTTCGTTGCAGGTATAACAATACTAGTACTATCAAGCTTTTGGAATGAATCCTATGAGTCTATCAAGTATCAATGTATATTGTACCTTTATGTGATTCTTGTTACAGATTTTAAGAAACGCAGATCTTGAAGAATTAAGGAAACTTGGTTCCGGTACCTTTGGAACCGTGTACCATGGGAAATGGAGGGGAACTGATGTCGCAATTAAGCGCATCAAGAAGAGCTACTTTGCAGGTCGATCGTACAGCAAGAAAGATTAGTAAGCATCATTATTATCATCTAACCTTGATGAATTCTCATCATTCATTTATCACATTTCTCGATTTGTCATCTTACATTTTTCTGTTATTCTAGACCTTAGAGTTTTGGCGCGAAGCCGATATACTCTCAAGGCTCCATCATCCCAATGTATTGACACTTTATGGTGTAGTACAAGATGGGCCTGGTGGAACGTTAGCTACCGTCACAGAGTTTATGGTTGATGGCTCACTAAGGCATGTCCTACTCCGCCAAGATAGGTAATAATTCCTCGTGTCCATCTCGTTCAACAACATTTATTCTTCTATAATTCCAATACCAATATATCTTCATCTTTTAGTTCTGTAAGTATTATATCTTTTTGTCTGGCTAAATGCATAAAAAGGTAACAGTTATTTGCCATGGTAAACGGTTAAACGGATGTCGTTTTCCTTGTTCAAGGAACCCAGGAAGGGTATGCTATTTGACTTGGATGTACACAGCATCACCGGGTTAATCGCAGGACCGTTAGAATAGGGTGTTCCAGGAGATGACGTTTTGATAACTTTGACCATATTGACTTTTTCTTTACTTGGTGCTGAAAAACCACTTTACATGCCAAGGGTGAAGCTTGATTTAAATTGAATTTCTGGGCTTTACAGAGCTTGTTACATGATACAGAAATTGGAGCAATGCATTTTAGCCCTTTATATATTCTCTTTAAAAAAACTAAAATTTCAGATAGGCGCATTATCAACTTAAGTTAGTGGCAGAATTGGTTGATAACTTATCTATTTCTTCATGTGAGTAGTAGGCATCTTGATCACCGCAATAGGCTTAGAATCGCAATGGATGCAGCCTTTGGAATGGAATATTTACACTCTAAGAACATTGTCCATTTCAATCTGAAATGCGACAATCTTCTGGTTAACATGAAGGATTCTTCACGCCCTATTTGCAAGGTCATCACAGGATCTATTATTTTTTATATCTTACCCAATTATATCTCATGTACTCCTTAATGATATTTTAACTCCATACTTGTGTAGGTAGGGGACTTTGGACTGTCTAAGATCAAGCGTAACACTTTGGTTTCGGGTGGAGTTAGGGGAACCCTACCATGGATGGCTCCGGAGCTTCTGAACGGTGGCAGCAATGAAGTTTCTGAGAAGGTAAATATGACCCTCTAAAGCTTTGTTTGTGTATTTAATGATTTTTGTTTTTGGTTTTAACGTTCTGTTTATCTATTGGGATGTTATAGGTTGATGTTTTCTCCTTTGGGATTGTGTTATGGGAGATTCTTACTCGCGAGGAGCCTTATGCAAATATGCACTATCCTGCGATCATAGGTGAGCGTTATGTGATTTATTGTTGTATTTTTAGCCTTTTAAGCATGAGTCGCGTATTTTTTCAAGTTTAGCACATATGCTCTGGAGCCTATCTGCTAACTTTGTTGGCTTGATGAGTCGTTAAATAAAATCACTAAGCAAGAAACTAGGTAATGTCACCCTGTCCATAGAAAGAAGAGGAAAAAGGAAGTAAGTGGAAGATGATTATTTTGAAGGATGAATCATGTGAAGTGAATACAATGGCTTTCAGAATTTAGCTATTTCTTTGGAAATGATTAGTTGAGATTGAATAATAATCTGTAAACAGACAATAACTCTTATCTGTAAAAAAATGGACAATAGAAGATAGTGTGCTTTTGTTTTTTGCAGGTGTTGCATAATTTTTGTAATTTCAAGGAATTAATAGAAAAAATGAACATTTTGTGAAATGAGTCTAGAAGTCGTAAAATTCATTCAACAGAAGGGAGTAAATAGGTAACTGTATTTTTACCTTAAACAAGGAGTTGTGTTGGGTTGATATAAAACAGAGAATCCAAACATTATAAACTGATTATCCTGACTTTAAGTCAGTAATTATCATATCATCACTTCCAGAACGCAACTTAAACACTCCTTTATACGTCTTTTATCTTTACTTGCAGGAAGGTTTATTTCCGTATGCCATACAAATGCTGAACTATTGTTGTATATTTGTTTGTTTTGCAGATTGTGATCCTGAGTGGAGAAGACTAATGGAGCGATGTTGGTCCCCTGATCCTGCGGCGAGGCCGTCATTCACTGAGATAACTAACCAATTACGCGTAATGTCTGTTGCCTGCCAAAGTAAAGGGCACGCTCACAAGGCCACTTAAATGCTTTTCTACTGTGTCTCTCTTTGAATGGTCATATTAACTATTGTTATTGTATTGTTTCCAGTTGAGAAGAATATTAATAACAAACACGTCCAGTAGACAAATTTATATATAAAATCATTATGCACAACTTGTTTTGATCTATGCATTTTTTTTAACATTACAGTATCTTATAGAATATACGTCTCAAGTCAGGTTGCTCATAAGCATAAACCTGTTGGTTAAAATAAAGTAATGGATATTAGAACATGTTATTAAGAGAAAATCATACTCTCCAACACCTGACAATGCGGTCTTTCGAGAAGGGTTGCATCGGGTCCATATTGAACCTCAGGTTGTGGTCGCCCGTCAAACCATCATTTTTGTTATACTTTCAAACAACAAGCTATTAAGAATCGTTCTAAAGCGGTTTGAACAACATCATGGAAAATTTAGAGTTAATAAAAGCTATAAAAGATAAGAACAAATTCTATAATTAGGGACCACTTTCAAAACTACTCTGAAGGCAATATCACTTTATTTTATCTGTCAAAATCTAGGATGGTATTCTTTAATAAGATGGTATGAACTAGAAAACCTTTGGATTGGGATCCTATTATGTTCAAGTTGAACATGAGAGTTCATGTTAGTTATGTTGTAAAGAAGTATGGGGGTGCCCCTTTAACCACTTTTTTAGTTGATTATTTTTTACTTGGTTAAAAATAGGAGTGGCATACTAATATTACTCTCGTAACCGTTTTTCCCGCCGTATTTCCCCATTACCAAAAATAATCATAATCTTTCAATTTCTTGCTCAATTGTTAACGATTTTCAAATCTGAAACCATCAGTCGGTTCGTTTCATCATTACGAACACAATGATGTTGTCTGATTAGATTTTTGTTGAGTATTGAGTAATCCCCCAATTTGATGTTTTGGCGCCAAAATTTCATTTTTAGTATAAATATCCAATTAGTTCCCCAATTCGTTTTTTTTCTGTATTTCTAAAAGCTTTAATCAAGTATTAGAGAAACTGGAAGATGAATAAGTCCCAAAAAACTCGTTCATCCAAACGCCAATTAAAGGTTCCTGCTAAGTTTGGGGATCATATTATTGGTACAGTAGGGGTATGGAATGGGGCTACTGATGGGGATGGTGTAAGTAAGGTGAATAGTATGGAAAAGGTTGATGATAATCCAAAGGAAAGTGATAATGGTGCTGGTAAGGGAAGGGAATCAGTGGAGGAGGAGTTGGGAAGTGAAAAAGCTAAGGGTGCATGTGAGAATGATACTGATGCTAACCAAAGGAATGTGACTGAGGAAAGTGTGATGGATGAGTTGAATGTAAGGGATGATACTAGTAAAGCAGCTGGTAGTAATGATCTAGCTAAAGAGGTACAAACCCATATTCCTGTTATTAATGTTACTGAGAATGTGCAAAAGGAAAATGTGAAAAAGGATAACAGTAATGGAAATAGGAGTTTTATTAAAAGATCTTATGCTGATACTATTGCTAATAAACTAAATGAGGAGGATAGGAAATTGAGAATGATACCTACTGAATTAGATACTAATGGTGTTGAGGTTGTGGTTTTTGATGAGTTTGTTGTTGCTGAAGGAAGTAAGAGATGGAATCAAACCTTATGTGGCTATTTTGTGGGTTGCACTATGTCTGAAAATGATCTCAGGTACAACCTTAAGAAGATGTGGAGTAGGTTTGGGTTTAAGGACATTGTTGACTCTCATAATGGGGTGTTCTACATGAAATTTCATAATGCTAAAGGACTGGAGGAAGTTGCTAGGAGTGGACCATGGATGGTCAATAATAAGCCTCTATTTGTCCAGAAATGGGAAGTTAATATGTGCTTAGATAAAAGAGAACCTGTGAAGATACCAGTATGGGTGAAAATCTGTAATGTTCCTCTTAAAGCTTGGACTGAGTATGGAATCAGTGCTTTGGCTAGTAGAGTTGGAAGACCTTTGGTCATGGATTATGTTACTGCTTCTATGTGTAAGTCTGGGGTAGGGAGAGTGGGGTATGCAAGGGTATTAGTGGAAGTTGATGCTTCTAAAGAGCTAACTGATGTTATTGATATTGTGTATAAGAATGGATTAAATGTTGAAGTGGGAAGGAAAATTGTTAAAGTCATGTATGACTGGAAACCACCTAGGTGCTCAAATTGTTGTGTGTTTGGGCATGACTTGCAAAAGTGTGGAAAAGTTTGTAATTCTGTAATGAAAGGTGATAATGAGGGTAATAATGGTGTTGATAAGGCAACAACTGATAAGAAGATTAGTGGTGTTGATGATGAGGGGTTTGTGGAAGTAAAGAATAGAAAAGGAGAGAATAAAGGAGCTGGTAATAATAGTGTTAAAACATCAGTGGTGCAGCCCAAAATGAAATATCAACCAAAAAGGAATGATGGTACTAATAAAGGGGTCTATGATAGGTCTATATCCCATGATGGGGTCAATAAAGAAAAGAATAAAAGTGTACCTAAAGGAAAGGAAGAAGCTATAAAGGGGAGGAAGGAAGATGCTGGTGTTAGTAAAGGGATAGGAGGGAATGCAACACAGGGAAGGCATAAAGGAAATCAAACTAACAATGGGAATGATCAGGAGAAGGAGATGTCTTCTGCAAATAAATTTGATGTGTTAGGAAAGTATGATGTTAATGATAAAGGGGAATTGAGTGAGTTTATGAATAAAGATATTGTTGATGAGGTTCTTAGCCAGAGGAGAGTTTTAGTGAATGCTGATATGGTTGGATGGGATATTAATATGGTGGCATACTACAAGCAAAAGTTGGTTGAAATGATTGATAATAGGAGGTTAAGCAGGTCTAAGGAGAATGTTGTTGAAAAAGATGATGTGTTTAAAGATGAGTCTGGAATGGCACAGTGTATGGAAGAGGATGAATTAAAAGGTATGGGTAAAGGGGTATTGGGAGACTACTAATTCTAATTGTTTCTTATGGATCTGAAAATAGGATGTTGGAATATTAGAGGTCTAAGCACTTCTGATAAGCAAAAGGAAGTAAAAAAGTATATTGGTAAAGAATCTTTAAGTGTATGTGCTGTTTTGGAAACTCATTTAAAAACTAAGAGAATCCAGAAAGTTGATGATCTTATCTTTGGTAAATGGGAGTGGACATCTAATTTGCAATTCTGTGATAAAGGATGAAGAATTTTGTTAGGATGGAATACTGATACTATGAATGTTAGTGTTATTCATCAAGCCAAACAGTCAATGTTATGTAAAATCAGCACAATTCAAGGTAACATGAAGATGTTTTGTACCTTTGTTTATGCTGCTAATAGTGGGGGTGAAAGAAGGAATTTGTGGAAGGATTTAGAGATTTATAGGAGAATTGTGGGGAAAGAGCCTTGGGTTATGATGGGTGACATGAATGTTACTCTTCTCCCTAATGAACATTCAACTGGTAGTTCCTCAATGACTAATGATATGTGTGAATTTAGAGATTGTGTTAACAAAATTGAAATGGAAGATATTACTAGCTCTGGTTTGTTTTATACATGGACTAAGAATTTATTCAAAGTCAAGGCTGGTGATGATAGTGGAGTTCTTAAAAAGCCTGATAGAATTATGGGAAGTGAGGATTTTATTGCAAAGTTCAGTCAAGCCAATGCTATTTTTCTTCCATATCTGATCTCTGATCATTGTCCAACTGTCTTAGTGTTACCTAATGCAGTTCCAGCAAAGAAGAGAGGGTTCAAGTTTTCTAATTTTGTTGCTGAAAAATAAGATTTTAGTCCTCTTGTGCAGAGTTTATGGGCTGAGAATATTGTTGGCTGTAATATGTTCAAAGTGGTTAAGAAATTAAGGAGTTTGAAAAAGCCACTTAAAAATCTGTCTTGGAAAAATGGAAACCTTTTTGGGAAAGTTGAAGTTCTAAGAGCATCTCTGAAAGATATCCAGGAAAAGATTGATAAAAATCCTGATTGTAAGCTATTTAGAGAGGAGGAAAGTAGAGTGTTAAAAGAGTATGTTGAAGCTATGAAGGATGAGGTAAAGATTCTGTATCAAAAGGCTAAAGTTCAATGGCTTAGTTGTGGGGACAGAAATAATGCTTTTTTTCCTAGAATTCTAAAGAGTAAATTCCATAGGAATAGAATTAATTGTGTTGTGGATGATCAAGGGAATAGATATGAAGGTGATGAAGTTGCTATGCAGTTTGTTACTCATTTTCAAGATTTTTTAGGAAAGGAGGTTCCTGTTAGAGATATGGTGAATATGGATAGCCTAATCCAGAAGAAATTGTCTGCAAGGGAAGCTAATGATTTGGTTAAAAGTGTTAGTGATGATGAAATCAAGAAAGCTATGTTCATGATTGATGGGAATAAGGCTCCTGGTCCTGATGGTTTTTCTGCTATGTTTTTCAAAAAGGCATGGGGTATAGTGGGTAAAGATGTGTGTAATGCTGTAAGGGATTTCTTTGAGACTGGTAAGATGTTGAAGGAAATTAACTCTACCTTGATTACCTTAGTTCCTAAAGTTCAATCTCCTACTAAGGTAACTGATTTCAGGCCAATCTCTTGTTGTAATGTTCTTTATAAGTGCATCAGCAAGATTATAGCTGAAAGGATCAAGGTAGTTCTTGGGAACCTGATTGATAAGAACCAAAGTGCTTTTATCCCTAATAGGCATATTCAGGATAATATTCTTTTGGCTCAAGAATTGTTCAAGGGATATAATAGGAAAGATGGTCCAAAAAGAATAGCTATGAAAATAGATATTCAAAAGGCTTATGACACTGTAAATTGGAAGTTTTTAGAACATATTTTACATGCCTTTGGTTTTCATGAGAAGATGGTTGGTTGGATTATAAAGTGTGTGAATACTGCTTCTTTTTCTATCAGTGTTAATGGTGAAAGTGTTGGATATTTCAAAGGTGGTAGGGGTCTCAGGAAAGGTGATCCTATGTCTCCCTATCTATTTACTCTTGTGATGGAAATTCTGTCTGTGATTATCAAGAATAAAGTGGATAGAAGTGAGCTCTTTCAGTTTCATTTTGGGTGTAAGCCATTGAGGATTACTCATGTGTGTTTTGCTGATGACCTTCTGATGTTTTGTCATGGGGATATGGAGTCTGTGAAGGTTCTTAAAGAAGCTATTGAAGATTTTGGGGAGATGTCTGGTTTATGCCCAAATTACAATAAAAGTACTATCATTTTTGGTAGTATGCCTGAAAGTGACCAGCAAAGTATTATGAATAATGTTCCTTTTAAAGTGGAAAAAATTCCTATTAAGTATTTGGGAGTTCCTCTCACTTCTAAGAAGATTAGTGTTAAGAATTGCAAAAGCTTGTTGGATAAAGTCAAAAGTAGAGTGTTTAATTGGAAGAATAGATGTCTCACTTATGCTGGAAGGTTGTAGTTAGTTGCCTCAGTACTTGAGTCTATTCATGTGTACTGGGCATCTGTTTTTTTGCTTCCTAAGGCAGTCATTGCTGGTATAAATAAGCTGTTGAAAGGTTTTTTTATGGAACCAGGAGGAGGGGGCTATTGGGAAAGCAAAAGTTGCTTGGAAACATGTATGTAGATCCAAAAGGAAAGGAGGTTTGGGGTTGAAAGATCTTTACATATGGAATAAAGCTATGATTGTTAAACATTTGTGGCATGTGGTGATGGATAAGGATTCTTTGTGGGTGAAATGGATTAGTACAGTGAAACTTAAAGGAAAAAGTATTTGGGCAATTGATGTGGATGTGAATGATAGTTGGGGTTGGAAGAGTATTCTAAATTTAAGAGATGAAGTTAGGCAGTTTTTTGTGATGAAAGTGGGTAATGGGTGTAAAGCCATGGTGTTATATGATAATTGGTGTTATTTAGGATATTTGAAGGATTTTATTACTCATAGGGATGTTTATAATGCTAGACTTAGAGCTGATATGGTGGTAAAAGATATTATTGTAAACAATGAATGCAAGTGGCCTGAAGAATGGTTAACAAAATATACATCTCTAGCCAGTGTTTCTAGATGTACTATTGAGGAAGATAAGGAAGATTGTATAGTTTGGAAAAGCAAGACAGGAAGGGAAGGAAAGTTTTCTGTTAAGCAGGCTTATGATGATTTACATAATGATGAAGTGGAAGTCAATTGGTGTAGACTTATGTGGTTCTCTCAAAATATCCCAAAGCATGCCTTTATTCTGTGGCTGGCAGTTCAACAAAGGCTATCTACTCAGGATAGGATAAAGAAATGGGGATCTTATGATATGATGGCTTGTGCTCTATGTATGAATGACCGTGAGTCTCATAATCATTTGTTCTTTCAGTGCAAATATGCCTGTCAGTTTTGGAATATGGTTAAAAAGAAAGTTGGGCTCAATTGTAATGATACAGGCTGGATGAATATTATCAGTAATGTGGCTATGCAGTATAATGGAAATTCTATCAGTAGCATCATTAGAAGATTGGGATTGGGTGCAAGTGTATATCTGATATGGCATGAAAGGAATTATAGAATATTTCAAGAAGGTAGTAGAAGTGTTGATGATCTTTTTGATGCTTTTTGTGAAGTCATGAGAATGAGACTATCTAGCCTTAAAGTCAAAAGTTCTATGGCTGTTACTAGAATACAAAGTGACTGGAACATCAGAATGGACATAAGTGGTATTTGAGTCAGCTTTAGAAGTGGAATCTGATTCTGAATTGAGGTGTTTGTTTCTCTGAGCATAATGGGGTTCTGATTTTAAAAGAAGTCTTCAACTGGAATTTAAAGTATATTGGTTGAGTGTGGTTTTTCTGATATCTTTTCAGACCATTACAATGGTGTGACACCTTGTACCTTGGAGTTTTAATCAGTATGGATGTACCTATGGTAACTTCTTGACTGTTCTATATGGCCTTGGGAGGGAATTGGACAGTCATGTATGGCTAAGTAGGAGGCCTAACTGATATGAATGTACCATAAAGTAGGGTCCCCATTGTGAAGGGTAAATGGTCTAGGAGGAAGGTGTATGATTTATGGAATAGAGAGGTGTGAAAGATGAACCTTCTTGGTCCATTTAATACATCTTCACAGGAGGTAATGGTGGTCATCATGGAGGGAGTGTGTTCCCAATCATCTAAAGCCTTCCATTGAGAGGGAAATGTAGGGTGATTGGCAGAGCCCCCCCATGGATGGGTTATGGATTCCTAGTGATGCCACTATCCACAATCTACCATGTCTGCTGTGGTTGTAGGTTGAGTGGAATGGTAGAGTGGTTTAGTGGAAATGTAGCTAGATGGTTGGTGCTATAAAAGGTGATTTGGTATAATACATATGGTTGTTTGCTGGTATGGTGAAGCTGGAATAGATCTTTTGCTGGTATGGTCTACAGAGTGTAGTATGTTTTTTTAGTCTTTAGTGTTGATGATGTATGTTTTTGGATAGATCAGATGTGGTCTAGTTTGGGTATGTTTTGAGTGTATAGTCATTTTTGTATTAGGTTTGGGTTTGTCCAAACCTTGATACCTATTCTTATGTTGTAATTCTTTAGAGTTAATATAAGTCATTCACCTTTGCACCAAAAAAAAAAAAAAAAAAAAAAAAAAAAAAAAAAACTTTATTTTTTTGATAAAAATTGTTTATTATTTTTCTCCACTCACTTAACTCTCAACATGACCTCTTATGTTCAAATTGAACATGAGAGGATCTCAATCCAAAACCTTTTGATGGTATGAACTAGAAAACCCGTACCAATCTTTTATATGATAGAAGAATTACATTATTTCGGAGTGATTTTGCCAAACAATCGTACTTAAAAAAAATCGGACCAGTTAGAGAGTTCGATTTTAACACGTAGATGAAATAGAGCATTTTTTTTTGCCAATAGAAAGTCAAAATTGAATCAATCAATCAATCTAACCACATGGGGTGACCCAATGGTTTGGATTTGGTCTCCTAAAGTGGTTAAAGACCCTGGAGGTCTCAGGTTCAAACCTTGGGGAGAAAATTAATCCCCATGTGGCCACGGAGGTTCACCTGCGATGACTCCGGGCTATCCAAAGGGTAGTCGCCTTGGGATTAGTCGGCTCGCAATGTCAAGTCGGAACCCATGTTAATCAAAAAAAAAAAAAAAAAAAAATTGAATCAATCTGGTCAATATTAGTAAAATTTTTGTGTGATAAATTGGTGGAGAAAAAAAGACAAGACGCATGTACTTGCGGGCTCCTTCTTAGTACTTTTGGACCAAATCTTTTATATAATAAAGAAATTACATCATTTCGGAGTGATTTTGTCAATTCATTCTTATTAAAAAAAAATTAGGCCAATAGGAGAGCTCGATTTTGCCACGTAAGCAAAATCGTGTGATGTGATTGGTTAATAAAAGTCAAAATTAAATTGATTTTACTCAAACTTTAATTAATTTGATGAAGAAATTTGGTTGAGAAGAAAAACACATAAAAACATAGGTGTCATATTTGTGAAAACAAAAAGTTAAAAAAAGAGGAGGTAATTAATAAAACTTTGGTGGTTAAATTTTTAAAAATTGTATAGAGTTAAGTGTAATATTATAAGTTTTCATGTTTTTCAATAACTTTGGAAATTAAACAAATACTCCATTCTACTTTATACCCCATATACTTTATAACTTAAAAATACAATATGTATGTTGTTTTAAAACTCCAACATATAAATATTCATAAGATTATAAATATCATTTTTTTTACTATATATTAAACACGGTTAAATTATTTAAAACGGGAATATAATTATCAAATTGTAAGTACGAGCTATTGTAATATTTATATAAGGATATGTTGGAATCACTCCTAAACTAGAATTCAAGTGTTAGTAATTAATATGTAATAGTTAGCTTAATTATGGCTTTTATGTTAGTAATCAAGGCTAGGCTCATGTAGAAAGCCCATGAGCCTATGCTAAGCCCAATAAGGAAAGGATGGGAACTTGGTGTGTTGCCCTAGTTCCCTCCTATAAATAATCTTGTAAACTCCCATTTGGGAGTTGGTTGTTCACTCTTACTCATTTCCTACGCATAAACATTCATATATCATTCGTGTCTTGTGTTTGGGTGTTCATCCGATCTATCTCTCATCTATACTTCTTATATTGATGCTTGTGTTACAAATATGGGAACCTAACAGTGGTATCAATCGCCAAATAGTTGGGTGAAACGTTTTTGTTATTGAAGGTTTTTTGTGATACGCGTAACTCTCGGTTTAAAAACTCTCACACGCAAAAAGCTCAAATTTTTACACTTTAAATCTCAAGATTCTTGTACTTTAAAGGTTATTTGGTGTTAAAGTTTAAGTTTTTGGCAAAAAGTTTCAAACTTTACGTGTATTTCTTCGTGTTTAAGCTTGGTTTGATACATGTGATCTTTTCTACACGTAAGGTGTATTAAAGTTTTGGATCATCAAGTTTCACACTTTTGTGTTATTTTGGTGATATTGAAGCTGTTTCATCACAAAAAATAAGGTTTCGAAACACTTTGGGCAGAAAATCAGTTTTGGTTAATTCCTACGCATAAGTAAACCCTAAGTTTACGCTTAAGTTCTTCAAGGTTTGATCTTCAGTGTTCTTGGTTTACTCAGTGTTTTCTTGCTTGGATAAGCCTGAAAACACTTCGAATTTGGATATCTTTTACACTGGAATAAGTGTAAAGGATTTTGGGCAAAACCCTAATTTTACGCATAAGCTAAAACTTATGCGTAGAACTCTTTACGCCTAAGCATTTTCTTACGCCTAAGCCTTGTCTTACGCATAAGCTAATTTTACGCATAAGCATTCTACGCCTAACTTTCAGTTTACGCCTAACCTTAGTGTTTCTCAATTCTTACGCGTAAGCTAATCCTACGCGTAAACTTTAATTTTATGCGTAAGTTTGGTATTTTTACGCCTAAGGTTTTCTTTGCCTAAACTTGGTTTCTACGCCTAAGGACTCTTCATCAACAAAGTTTCATTCGACTACAAAGATCCATTTTACACCACAAGTTATCAAGATGTCTCAACCACCATACTCTAACTACTTTCCTCATGTGTATCCTCAACAACAACAACAACAAGTCAGTCAACAACAACAACAATTCAATCTACAACAACAAGTTTATCAACAACAATTTCAACAACAATTTCCTCAAGGTGCAATTCAACCACAAATGATTCAACCACCCCCTAGTCTTCAAGTAAAACCTTACACAAACTTTAACAATCAACATCCGTCCAGGAATACTATGAAGGAACCGTCTTGGTTTGCAAAGATGTGTAAAGCTTTAAGTAGCCAACAATCCATTCATGAGGCTGGATCACTTGATAGACCTCCAATGCTCACTCCCGAAAACTACGATCAATGGGTGATTAGGTTCTTTAGGTTTTGTGATCTAAAGAAGCCACATGGAAAGTTCTTAAAGAAGGTCATCCTGTAAGGTCCATTTCAGATGCCTACTGTCGTTAAACCCGGAGATCCAAATGCTAATCCACCAAGAGGTGATGTCACCAACATTGCAAGTCTTACTGACCTCACTGTTGATGAACTTCTACATTTTGAAGCCGATGAGCTAGCAATGCAATACATCCTTTTGGGATTACCCAATCCGATCCTTCAAAGTGTTGATGCTCAAAAGATTGCTAAAGCAATGTGGGAACATATTCATCTTCTTATGGAAGGCACTGAACTCAATCAAGAAGACATGGAATCCAAAATCTACTTGGCTTATGAACACTTCATGATTGAACCAGGAGACACATTAGAGTCATATCATCATCGATTTTCAGACATCATCAATGACTTGGACAAACATAACATAATTATGCCAAGAATTGCAGTCAACACTAAGTTCTGAGTAGTCTTGGTCCCGATTGGGAAAAATATGTCATTTTCATCCGTCTGCGAAGAATCTTCATCATGCTACTTACGGATTGTTGTATACGACTATTTGAAGCCTCATAAAAAGTTGACAAAGAAAGGGTTATCCATGGACAAATCTGTCACACCTTCACTTCGAGAATCAACAACTAGCTTTGTGGGCTCAAGCTTGTTATCCTCAATTCCCGACCTTAAAAACTGTATTCACAAATCCTCCACAACCTGCTGCTCAACCATCACTAAGATAACACCTTATGATCCGTCACAGCACCAATCTCAAGAAAATCAATTGGTTCCATTCAACAACAACAATGATCAAGCACTCATGTGAATCTAATGAGGATACGAAGCTTTCGATGCATTGCGCAAGGGTTTGTCATGATTGCTAGAGCCTTTGGCTGATACTCAAACAAATCCAACAATCGCATTCGTACCTCATCAAACACAAGGAATCGGCTATTGTTAACAATGGACGTGTTGAAGTTCAGAATCGAGGTAATGTTCGTCAGATGGGCGGTGGTCAAGGATTTAATCCAATGGGAAGGAATAACATGGGTGCTCTACAACAACAAAGAGCTCAAGTGGTTGAACATGGTAATGCTCAGAATGGGATTAATGGTCTTCGTTGCTATAATCTGTAATGAAGGGTCATCCGCTAATGCATGCCCAAAGCCAAGGACAAGAGGCGGCTTATCACAAAGAAGCTTTACTCTTGGCTCTCAAGGATGAAGCTCGTGGAACTCTTACCAACAAGGAACAGAGCTTCATGGCAAATGCAGATTCGATGATGATATGGAGAACTTGCAGGCTAATGCAGCAGTTATGTTGATGGCAAACATGCACGAACTTCACATGAGTGACACACCCGTGTATGACACCGACGGCTTGTCTCAGGTACCTGATCAAACCATATTCATCACTGATCTAATATCTCAACCAACATCTGAATCCGACGAGGCTCGGAATGTTCAACATGAGCCATCCACATCTCATTCGATGATAGTCAACTAGATCCAGTAGTTACATTTGACGATCAAGATGACCTCCTGGTTTCCATTGATAATCAAGTTGACTCTGTGGTTATACGAGGATCGAATAATGATCATGTTGAGACTCACGTTGAACACGCTGAACTTTTGCCTAATCCAGATATTGACCTCTTACTTAATGACCAACGATCCCGAATGGAACAATGTTGTGAACTCAATCGGCAATTAAAAATAAAAATGCACTTTAACGGGATATTGAATGCTTACAAAGGCAACTCAACGTTTTTAAAACTCAAGAAAAACGTGAACAAGGTTTTGAAGCCGCTTTTGCTAAATCTTACCAAAACAAAAAATCATTAGAACGAAAGATACGTGATCTAGTCGCATCCAAGAATGCTTTGTTGTCTCAAATAGAACAACTAAAATATGATCATAAACAACAACTTAACGCTCTTATTTTGAAAACTCAAAAAGCCAAGTCTGAGTTGTTAACTTGTCAAAAACAGTTCTCTGAGTACAATAAGCATTCAACGAAACGAATAGATGCCTATCTTGAGGAAATTGTCAACTTACAAAACAAAATCATAGAGTTTCGAAATGTTGTTTATAAACATGGTGAATCAATCACAACGATTCAAAAGTTTACTTTCAAACCAAATCCAAAAGGATATGGACCGAATCTTGCTGATTACAAACCTAAGTTTTCAAATAGAGCATTCAAACCAAATCCTGAAGTTTACAGTGTAGAACATAGAATTGATGATTCCATTATGAGTGTTGTTGAATATAACCGTCAAGAGGAATTAGATGCAGAAGACGAGAGTCGATCCAAACTAGAAAATGTTGTTTATAACAAACCATTTAACTATTCAAAAGCCGTCACTTTCGTCGCACAAAAGGATACTTCTAACACACCTTGGGTTATCACACCTATGTCTGAGACTTCTAATGTTGGTCCCTGTTGGAATCACTCCTAAACTAGATTTCAAGTGTTAGTAATTAATATGTAATAGTTAGCTTAATTATGGCCTTTATGTTTTTTATTAAGCTTAGGCTTATGTAGAAGGCCCATAAGCCTAGGCCCAAGCCTAATAAGAAAAGGATGGGAACTTGGTATGTTGCTCTAGTTCCCTCCTATAAATACTCTTGTAAACCCTCACTTGAGGGTTGGTTGTTCTCTTTTCTATTTCACTCTTTGCATTAACCTTTCTCTCATTATATCGTGTGTTTGGATAAGAGTTCAACCGATCCTCTCTTCATCTATTTCTTCTATTGATGCTTGTGTTACATATATGGTGACCTAACAGTGGTATCATTCGCCAAATAGTTGGGTGAAACGTTTCTTATTTTTGAAGTTTTTTTTACATACGCATAAGTTTCACGTTTTCAATCTTTCATACGCTTAAAAACTCATTTTTTTACACTTTCAAATCCAAGATTCTTGTACTTTCAAGGTTATTTGGTGTTAAAGTTTAAGTTTTTGGCAAAAAGTTTGAAACTTTACGTGTGTAGAAGTGTTTTTGAGCTTGATTTCATTCGTGTACCTCTTTCTACCTGTAAGGTGAAAAAGAGTTTTGGATCATCAAGTTTTAAACTTTCTTGTTATTTTGGTGATATTGAAGCTATTTCATCAGAAAAATCAAGTTTCTAAACACTTTTGGGCATAAAATCAGTTTTTGGTACTTTCTACTCGTAGAAACCCTAAACTTACGCATAAGCTTCTAAGGTTTGATCTTCGCTAAGGCCATTCCAGGTTTTCGGTGTTTTCTTGGTTGGATAAGCCTGAAAACACTTCGACTTTGGATATCTTTTACACTGTGATAATGTAAAGGATTTTTTGGGTTAAAACCCTAGTTTTACGCATAAGCATAAAAGCTTACGAGTAAGCATCTTACACCTAAGCATTTTCTACGCATAAGCAAGTCTTACACCTAAGAAAATATTACGCGTAAGGTTCTTACTGTTAAGCCTTTGGTTTACGCATAAGCGAAGGTTTCACCAAGTCTACGCGTAAGCTCTTTCTACGCGTAAGCTCTTTCTACGCATAAGCTCTTTCTACGCGTAAGGCACTTTCTACGCATAAGCAGGTTCTACGGGTAAGGTTTCCTCTACGCATAAGCTGGTTTTCTACGCCTAAGCACTTCTTCAACAAAAAACAAGTTTCTCTCGACTACAAAGATCCATCAACACACACACACACACAAAAAAAATCAAAATTTTGGTTTAACTACGCATAAGCAGGTTCTACGCGTAAGGTTTCCTCTACGCATAAGCTGAGTAAAATTTAATTTTTAGGGGAGACTAAACGTTCAATTTTTACGTGAGATTCAAATTTTGGTTTAACTGTGAAAATTTTGGTCAAAAATTCAAATTTTTGGGCCCAAATTCGAATTTTTCGGGTCAAATTTGCCGTCAAAATTGTCATATCTCAAATTTTTCTTACAAACTTAGAATTGATTTTTATAGTGAATTTCAAATTTTGGGAGAGAAAATTTTTCAAAATTATTTTTGGAGGGAAATTTTGAAAATCACTATATCGGCCTTTCAAGTATGATGACTTCACAAATCTCCTCACCTTCCATCTATCGCTAAAACCTTCATCACCAAACCTTGCTACGATGATTCGGATACGAAAGATGGAAAAGCATGAAATTCCCAAAAATTATCAATTCCAAGCATCAGACATCATCAAATTCCGAAATCCCGATCGTGCAAGGTGAAAGAGTTGATGTATATGGAAGGTATGCTCAAAGGGACGTTGAGAATGTTGTGATTATGCATCTGCGGTAATGCGGACAATGAGGTTGTAGCATTGGAAAAGGGGGATGACAAAGCAGATCTGGAGAAGATATTATACTTAACTATGACACCGAGCCTAACTTTGACGAAGAATCAATGGTTGAGGAAGATATCTTACCCATCTACGACACGAACGAACTTTGACAAAGAACAAATGGTTGAGGTACTATCTCTTGTTGATCATATTCTTTTGCAAATGCGACACAACATACCGAGCAACCTGAATTTAGTAATGAAGGAGAGGTTGACCAGTGTGTTGCACAATGTCCGTGCAACAACTATCTCATGTCTGAGCCCTTACTTGTTAACAACTCAACTGAAACGTCAAATAAAACTCTTGAATCTGAAAACATTCTTCTCAAAAGGACCATTGCTCAGTTTCAAAAAGATTTTTCAAAACTTGAGGCTCATTGCATCTCTCTTGAACTCAAAATGCAAAACAATTTCTTAAATTCTGAGCCAAATGGTAAATCTTTGAATGAACAAAGTAATCGTCTGGATACATTAGTAAAAGAAAATGAGCATTTAAAGGCTCAAATTCAAGCAAAGGGGCTTGCACATGTTGCTTTACAAAACAAACTGAGAAGATTAACTGACAAGAGTGTGGATACTAATTTTGCAAAACCAACAAACTTGGGGAAATCGTCTCTACAACCTTTGAGGAAAACAATCAAGAGTTAAACAACCAACCGCATTTAAATCAGAACGTTCAAAATCTTCAAAACCACGGTTTGCCTCCCAAGTTGTTGAGAATAATCATTCGTCAAAACCAGTCCACTCCACATTCCCCGCCTAAGAAAAATGCTTCATTTCGTTTAAACCGCTTCTATTAAATGCTTTTCATTAAACATCAACAAGTAGTTGCACCTGCCCGTCTAGGATTAGTTCGAACACCGTGTCTAAACCGAGCATTAAAATTAAAAATTCATATGATTCAAATGGCCTGCACAAGAACTATGATCTAGAAAAGGCTAGGAAAAGGGCACTACTCCAAAAGGATGGAATCTTAGGTTCACGACCTGGTGTATTACCTTCGAGTATATTACTGAACACTACTTGTAGTAGCAACCCAAAACCTAAGTTTACTCAACAAATAGTTAGAAATAAACTCGGTGATCTAAAAATAAAATTTCAGAAACCCAATAGGTGGATCAATATAGGACGCAGACTCTTCCCAAAAGAAGTTTCAACATCCCCTAGATCTAACCTTAGATGGATTTCAATGGGTAGAGTTTTCAAAACTGTTGGTCTTAGGTAGATTCCTACAGGCAAGATACTAAGTAGTTGCACCATAACAAGTGTGAAACCCTCTACATCCATCCCTGAGGTAGGAAAGGAAATAATCAAAATAGCATGTTCAGGTGTCAAGAAGATAATTGACACTACATCTTTATGCTTCTAACATCTGGAACCCAGTTACACTTGGGGATCCATGTTTTTTCTTTCTTGCCCCCTTCTATTTTCTATACAGGTACAACAACTATGGCTCCTACTGCAAAACAGCGTAGGACCCGTTTCTTACCGTCAAAATTATCATGATCCATCAGCTGCACCACCATTGTACTTAATCGACATGAATTGGAAACTCTGTTTGCTCCACTGGTTAAAGAGTCTTTCAAAAGTCGTGCTTCAGATGTATCGAATGTTTCCGCTGCAAAACCATCGATCATATTTTAATTTTGGATACACTCTGAAACTACAACTATTGCTGTAGATGCACCTCCTATCGAATCTTTGATGACAGACGATCAAAATGTTTCCAGCAACAATGACATAGCTGATGATCAACATAATGAACAGAGAAGTTTTATCAACAGTTGATTCTCTCGAGATATTTATGGTACTTCACACTTGTTGATTGATTGGACATACATGGTTTCGCTGTCTCCTTGTACATGGTTTCGCTGTCTCTAATTCATCATCAACATACGTGGTGTATGATTCTGATTCATTGAAAACATCGAGGGGGAGAGAGTGTAGGTGGTCCTTGCTTCCTTGTTCTTCCTTGCGAAAACCCAATTCCTTCTTGAATTTCTTCAATTAGGCCGAAGAAATAAGACGATTTGTGGTTCAATCGACTCACTTTGGTGTTATCGTCTCGATTTCATGGGTGATCTTGTGTGAAGTTACCCAAATATGATGTTATGATGCCTCACACACGGTCTTAGTATCGAGTTATTGCATATTCACAGGTGATTAGTATTCCGAAAGACCACAACATTCAGGGGAAAGTCGTTTCATTTCGTCTCTCTTAGTTTGTTTTGTGTGATGCGTCTACATACGTGAGAAGATTTTGTTGATTTCTGGCATGTTACCCTCGAACGGATTTTCCGCAATTAGTCAGATTCACCTTGTGTGGTTTCCTGCTCTTCTACAAATTCCTTTGCATACTGAAAACTTGAAAAGTTAGAAGAAATGTCTACTACATCAAAGTTTCAAATCAAGCTAAAGACAGGTTGTCGTTTGGGGAAACTAATTGAAACTTCATCAATCTCTTTTATATTCACAATGGCTTCGAGCATAACAACTTGGAACCCGGTCACAACCGCTTAAACTTCCCTCAAACCCCATCATCAATGAACCAATCCCCGACTTACTCGTCAACAAATGGAAAAGCTATTTGCTCTCTCTGTTTAGTGATGACATTGATGAACGTTACGGTGTATCCGATGTTTCCGCTGCTCAACCTGATCATATTCCAATACCTGATACACCTATTACAACAACCACTATTGAAGAAGCACCACCGCTTGACTCTACAACAACATTGAACAAACCGCTTCCAACTACGTTGAACCAATTGATGATGTTCGAACAATGAAGTACCCCACACCGCGATTTTGATCCAAAAGTGTTCTTTAACCTGTTTGCTAATGAAACTGCTGCACCTGATGTTGCGGAATCATCTACAAGCCATTTTAATCCTCAAAATCTGCACAACGTATACCAACATCAACCCTCAACACATCGTTAGACAAAAGACCATCCTCTTGAGAATATTATTGGTAACCCGAATCAACCAGTCGTAACAAGACAACGTCTTCACACAAATGGTGAACATTGCATTTATGCACTCACTGTCTGCCAATCTGAACCTAAAACATTAAAGATGCAATGACAAAAGACAACTGGATTGAATCCATGCAAGAAGAACTCAATCAATTCAAAAGTCTTGAAGTATGGGAACTGGTTGAAAGACCAACAGGGGTCTACGTCATTGGTCTCAAATGGATTTGGAAGAACAAATTGGATGCTGAAGGGAACGTCGAAACAAGTTACGCCCGGTGGCTAAGGGTTATAGACAGGAAGAGGTATTGAATTTGAAGAATCATTCGCTCGGTTGCTTTGTCTTGTGGTCGTTGGCGGATCTTTCGCGTTCGCAGCTCATATGAATATAACGGTCCTTCGGATGGATGTCAAAACGCTTTTCGAATGGTCAATCGAAGAAAAGCGGTTTATGTTAGCCAACCGTAAGGATTCGTTGATCCCGAAGTTCCCGAACCATGTCTACAAACCTAACAAAGCTCAGTATGGACTCAAACAAGCCCCTCGGGCGTGGTACGATAAGTTATCATCCTTCCTCATTGCCAATAATTTAACCAAAGGTTCGGTCGACCCAACTCTTTTCATACAATATCATGGGGCACACATCTTAATTGTTCAAATTTACGTGGATGACATCATTTTTGGGTCAACACATAAAAAGTACTCAATCGATTTTGCAAAACTAATGAAAAAACGTTTTGAAATGTCCATGATGGGTGAACTTACGTTCTTTCTAGGACTGCAAGTTCATCAATCACCCCGTGGTATTTTCTTGAGTCAGTCCAAATATGCCCTTGAACTTCTTAATAAATTTGGAATGCAAAACTGTGACACCTATGCCACACCAATGGCTCATACCAAGAAGCTAGACGCTGATTTAAATGGGAAATTGGTGGACCCTACCAAATACCGTAGTATTATTGGGTATCTCATGTATCTAACAGCGTGGCCGATATTGTTTTTGCCGTATATCGTTGCTCCCGTTATCGGTCGAGACCAATCTGAAACCCACCTCTCTCGAGGCTAAAAGAATCCTCCGATACATCAAGGAACCGTTAACTGGGAATCGTATCCGGGATTCTCGGTTTTGAACTAATAGCTTTAGATCGATCACGCAGCCGCTTAGATTCTCGGAAAAGTACTTCGTGAGCATTACAACTTCTTGGTGATAAACTGTGTCATGGCAATCGAAGAAGCAGGATCGTACATCGCTGTCTTCAACGAAGCGAATATGTAGCCATGTCGCTCAAGTCATTTGGATGAGAACACAACTCAAAGACTATGGTTACGTATTTGACAGAATCCGATGTAATCAGCGACAATCGAAGTGCTATTGCGATCTCGTGCAACTCTGTTCAACACTCAAAATCAAAGAACATCGATCTTCGATATCATTTCATCAAGGAGCACGTGGAAAAGGGTACCGTTGAATTATACTCACCAAAGCCTTAGCTCCTGCTAGGTTTAATGAGTTGGTCCACCGGATTGGTATGCGGTGTTTAACTCCAGCAGAACTGGATGGACTTTTAAAACATTCTTAAAACCAGTCAAACACCAAAACCTCTTTTGTAAAATATTTTTCAAAAACAAAATACAAAAATATAAAATCGGATAAAATTCAAAAAATATTCTCCTATCTAATTTCTTTCAAAATGGCAAGTACAAATCTTCCGTCAACACCTTGTTCTATCAAAACTTTCATTATTTTCCCGAACAAGTGTTGAGGGGGAGAAAGTAAGTATTTTTCTGTTTCATAAAACCTTGTACTTGCATGTTACCTAAAATATGTTGTTTCTTCTAAAATGGTGGATACGTTTCTTGTCAAATACTCTCCTCGGACTCAAATATTTTTCAAAATTCATTATTTCAAAAGTCGAGGGGGAGTATCGTTAAGTTTCTTGCCTTACAAGTGTTTTGTCTAACCTAAAAGGAAGATAAAGGATGTTGGTTGAAACCTCTTTAAGGTTGAGGGACTGAATGTGTCTACTTGGAAAATTAATTTTAACAAAATCATTCACCTAACACATTCAATGCACCACTTTATGTGCATTTACTCCTAAACCACCAAGATCAAACGGCCCAAATCAAATCTTCAAAATCGTTCAAGCTTTTTCATAATGTAAGTTCTAAATTTTTTTGATCAAGATTCTAAACAAGGATTTCAAAAATCTTTCAAATCCAACGGTTAAAAATCTTTAAACTGATTTTGGAAAATTGTTCACTCGAACGAATTGGGTGTTTATGCATTAAAGTGTTTGGATTGAAATGAGTTATGTTAAAACCTTTCTTAGTGTCTATTAAACTTGTTTCAATCGTCTAAAACCATACAGAATCTTAAATTTCATTCATTTTAATTCTAGGGTTCTTGCGCTCATCTAGGGTTTTTCTATTCTGTGATCTGTTATTAGGTGGTCAAGAAAGTGTTAGAATAAGTATATATGCATGATTTGAACCTTTAAATTAGCCCAGAAACATCCAAACTGTAAGAATTTAAGTTTTAGGTTTTTAGGGTTCATCTCCCATGAATCTTCTGATTCTGTGGTGGAAATGTGTTATATCTTGTTCCATTGCACTCATATGACATCTAGGACACTCCAGAAACATTCTTGTTTGATTTGTGTAGCTATATCTCTTACGCATAGATTAAGGGTTTAGGGTTTAAGAAATTTTACGCCTAAGTCTTTGTGTGTGTATCTGATATGTTCTTGTGCTTGTTTTGTGATCTATAAGATGTTTGGAATAAACTGTAATCATGTTTATGTTTAACACGTTACGCATAAGAGGTCTACAGTGGATTTTGCGTAGATTGGAAAGATATTCAGAACAAGGCTTGTTACGCATAAGCTTTACTCTTACGAGTAAACTTTTCGCATAACATCTAGCTTATTCCTACGCATAAGCCTAAAGCCTTTGAACTCGTCTTACGCATAAGAAACTCTTACGCATAAGCTTGGTCTTACGCTTTAGCTTACTCTTACGCATAAGCTCCTTTCTTACGCATAAGGATCCTTGTTACACATAAATCACTCTTCACTACATTTTGGCCTATTACGCATATGTTACTTGTTAAATGTTACTCATAAGTCACTAATGTCTAATGTTACGCTTATGCTTACAAAAGTTAACATGTTGTGTGTAAAGTGAAGACTTGGACTTTGAAATTTCAAAATTAACACGTTCACGTAACTTATCACATCAACTTCAAACAATTGGACAAATGTGACTTAGGACTTGTAACTAACTAAAACATGTTACCATGAAACAAGGAATTAGATAATAAATCAGACTAAAACAAACACATTGTGTTTCCATATGTTTGTTTTTTTGTCTAATGTCTTTCAGATCACAAAATGGTCGCAAATCAAGCAAACATCAATGCCCCAAATTGAGCTCTCGATGGCAAACACATTCCACCGGATACAACAAAACAACTAGCAAGAACAATCTCTGGGTCATCTTCAACAACTTCATATGCTCTGAATCATCTTGCAGAATTGCTGTGGACATCCTTTTGCAACATCCATTCAAATTCATGCTCACAAAGTCAATGATGGGTATGATTCAATGGATGAGGAAATACAATTTCATAAGACATTAATGCAGAAAAGGATGGAATACCATGCTTCAACCTTTCCGGTTAATCAACCCGCGGAGGGTCAAGCAGTAATCCTCCACTTATGGAAGATCCATTGCAAACAACTCTTACCCCATCCGATCCGGTTAATCAACCCGGTAAGGATCAGGGTGTCACTGTCACTACAACTATTGAAATGAAGCAACCACAACAACAACTTAAACAACCGCAAGAAGAAAAGCATGGTGAAGATGGGGAAATATCTAACGAAGGAGATTACGATCATGATAAGGATGAAAGAGTCACTAATGATGATAATTTGGTGGCTGAAGTGGAAATGATGCGAAAAGAGGCTGAAGAAGCTACTAGAGCTGAAGAGGAAAAGTTAAAGAAGGAATCAGACAACTACATAGTTGACAATCCAACACACATACCTCAACAGTCTTCTGAACCACTTTTTTGACACTTCCACCAAACCCAAATCATCATCTCAATCATCACCTCCATCAACAAACGAAACAACTAAGTCAACAACAAAATATGTTAAGAAGGCAACTCCATCCAATGATTCGACAAATGGTTAAGCAGGTTTTCACCACTACACAACAAACTACACAGCCACCACCATTTGATCAACCAAGGGATTCAAAAACCACAACACCAATGGAGAAAACCATTGATCACTTTACATACACTGGTGGTGAGGATCAACATACCTGAGCCCCAACCTGAATCTCAACCGAAATTCAAATCAAGTATATTACTGCACTCCTTGTTTTCATACGCTTCAAATCAAAGAGCGTGTTGAAGATCTCCACCTCAGGATCGAATATTACCAAAAACAACTCAATATAACCGCACCACTTCTACACTTCAACGGAATCAATCAAGAACCTCAGTACAAAATTGTTCATAAACATTATTTTGGGTTTGTCTACCAAAATGAAAATCATCATACTTGCTTCATGGCTTTTGATGAAATTCACAAATTATGTGACACCACCCTGAAGATGGTTCGAGATAGATTGGCATATCGATTGAAGGACATTGAGTTGGGTATTATTCAGACGAAGAGATGGAATTCAAAGGATCGCAAGGATGTCCGTTGATCACTAGTTTTGATGAAAGGTTGATTCATCGGTATCAGATGCGACGGTTGGAAGAGCTATGTGGGAGGATGACCAAACTTTCCGATTCTGACTTACCAACGTCCTCAGAAAGTAGCTGATCGTCTGTAATCATTGGGTACTCTCTTAACATTCTTGATTTTGATTTTGTTTGTTTAACTTATTCATAATGGCTTGTGCATACATAACAGTGTACAACCCGTTCTTGTAATGAAAGGACCCTGTGGTACGCTTCAGTGCCACAATCCTTATAAAAGGAGCGAAAGCTTCTTACTTTTGAGTAAAACTTATCAAACCTTTCATTTTTTTTAAAAGGTTTTGCTCAAAAGAACAAGTACTTCCCCTTATGATTTTCAAAACCTCAACCGTTAATATCACTTGTTGAGGGGGGGTATTTTTGAAAAACTTTGTTCACAAATTTTTCTTCGTGTAATCTTACCACAAAACTCAAAATGGTCATATTTATTCTCAACATTTCTTCAAAAATAACATATTTATATGCCATTTTTGAGGGGGAGAAAAATTATGTGATAAAAAATATGTTGCGAAACTGCAAATGAATCTTTGTGCTATAGACTTAACAACGAATTGACGAGATCTTAAATGTTAGTAACTCGAAAAGACTTATCCGGGACGGGTAATAATTTCAAGCTAGTTCGCTAGTAATGTAAACGTGTCTCGCAAAGGAATTGTCCGAGTAGAATGTACCATTCGAGAAACTCTTGGTAGACATGAACTTTGACGGGTTTGAAAACCTTTCGAGGCTTGTCCACACCTTCAAGATAGTTATTAGAGCTAGTTGTCACCTAAAAGCTGACAATGTAACTCTTTAACTATGCAATGTAACCGTATCTCGTGGTGGATTGTCTATCTTGAGTTGATCAATTCAAAAGTGCGAGCTCTTTCCTCACTGTGCAGATTTCTGTCAAAACTCTTAAGCACATGTGGAGGGGGAGTATTTCTGAAAATTCATTTTATGGCAATGGAGTTATAAGGTGATTAAGGTTAGGAATAACCGTCCTATGATCCGCCAGAGCCGGAGGGATCTACCCAAGGACACTACCAATAGTTAGAATTAGAAGTCCTTAGGTATGATTATAAAAGGGAGAAAATGAGAATCGGAGAAAGAAGGAGTTGAAGAATTAAAAAGAAAAGCAAAGAAAATGGTGAAAAGAAATAGCCCTCCAGATTATTCAACTTAGGGCGAACACGGGTTCAATTCATATACTCGCTATCGGTTGTCCACTTGATGACACCGGTATTGAAGATCAAAGTCATCATGGACCCAGTGTCGCATGCACTAAACCTTCTTAGCCACTCAAGTTTCTCTCAACAGAAGCTTGTTTCATTCTCACAAAGAACCCTACGTAAACTATCGGCTTTCTCTTAGAGATTGCTTGTATTGAAGAAGGAGACCCTCTCCCTAGTCTCCGCTCAGGAAAACCAAAGCGCACTATTGAGTCTAGAGCCACGAGATTAATCAAAAGATCTCATAGGTACACTTGACATTTTATCACTTGTCGTTCAACAATAAGAACGCAAGTGATACATTATCGTGTCCTTCACAGATCTAAGCAATCTGTCGAGAACATTTATGAGAGGTTCACAATTGTGATCCTCGGTGATTGAATGGAAACTCCTGCCAGTGGGTCAACATCAAATTACGAGCAAAGATGTCACCGATAACTCCTCGTATTACGCTTTGTGTGTCTCAAACGGTCTATAGTCGTAATGGTGATGCTTCTGTACCTCATTCATCGAACTGTAGATGTACCGATTCTCGTACATCAGCGTTATCTCACTTGTGGGACTCTAGTTCAGGAACAACCTTTGTGAGAATTAGAGTTGTGTTTTCACACTATCTTTGTTAACACACTAAGTTCAAACTTGTAAATGCTGGAATCCGCTTATCACTAACCTTTCTTATGTTTTCTTCTTATGGAAGCTCGAGCGGGTGATTGTGCAGATTCTTCACATGCTTATACCAACAACATCACTAATGGAAGTTCTCTCAAAAGGCAACACAAAGTCAGAATGATTCTTCATCATGTCAAAGAATCTACAAAGTTTAAAGACTAAGAGAACTACATCAAAACTGAAATCCAACGTCAAAGAGCGTGTGAGCATGTTGTAGAAAGACGTGGAGACACTGGAGCAACGAAGCGGACCTGATGCAGACAACAACAACATACTATCACTACCATCACAAAGAACAATGATCAAAGAACAAAGATAATGATGACGTCAAAGCAGAATACTTCAAAGGAAACAATTTCTCTACACTGGGGAGATTGTTCGAATCAAGGCATTTCTTCTCACAAGAAAGAATAATGTCGAAGACGCTCAAAGCTACTATTATATCAAAGACCTTCAACGTTTATATTATCAATCACTAACACTTAGGGGGAGATTGTTAGAATCACTCCTAAACTAGATTTCAAGTGTTAGTAATTAATATGTAATAGTTAGCTTAATTATGGCCTTTATGTTTGTTATTAAGCTTAGGCTTATGTAGAAGGCCCATAAGCCTAGGCCCAAGCCTAATAAGGAAAGGATTGGATCTTGGTGTGTTGCCCTAGTTCCCTCCTATAAATACTCTTGTAAACCCTCACTTGAGGGTTGGTTGTTCTCTTTTCTATTTCACTCTTTGCATTAACCTTTCTCTCATTATATCGTGTGTTTGGATAAGAGTTCAACCGATCCTCTCTTAATCTATTTCTTCTATTGATGCTTGTGTTACATATATGGTGACCTAACAGTCCCCAACCCAATTCTGCACAAATTAATGGTCCTTTACCTTCACTCGGTGAAGTAAAATCAATACCCGAAAGTCGTCAAATTCTTAGATATTTTGACACTTTCCTATCTGACATCAAAATTTTAGAACGTGAGATTGAATTTCATTCTGAAATAAAAGTTGAACATTTTGAATCTCCTGCGAGAACAAAGAGATATTTTTCTAAAAAGAATTTTACCCCATGTTCAAAATTTGAAAAATTGTGCATTGTATTGGGAAAGGGAATTTTATAAGGAACTTGGATGATGAAAATGGTTTTAGAAAACAAAACATCTATTTCAGATACAAAACGTAAAAATAAAATGTTACGAAAAGATGTTGATCGACTCTTGGAAGATGTTATCTCTGCTGATATCCATAATGTGGTGTTATTACATTCTGTTGCATATGCATTTGATTATATCTCTGCGATTCGCTGATTATGTTGAAAACGTTGAGAATATCTGACGTGTGTCACAAATCAAGTCTTTAAAACTTGAAAATGAACGATTGTTAAACGAGCTTTCAAATGCAAAACGTCGTCTTCAATGGTGTCAAAAGATTGTCACAATCGTGAACTTGCTTTGCAAAACAAAATCAACCAGTTGCATTCCAAAACTCTTAATCCAAAACTTGATCAACTGGATGATCAAAACGCGTCTTTGAAATGTCAAATCTCAAAATATAAACAAGAACTTGCAAAATTTAAAAAGGAATTTGGTGTCATATTTGATTTACTCAAACAGACTCGTGATGAAGCATCAAATGAACTTGATCATTATCTTGCACACACTAAAGAAGTCATGAATGTTTATGAAAATCTTTGTTCTGAAAATCAAGATTTGTTGCACACTATCATTGAGTTAAAAGAGAAGTTAGGAAAGTATGAACTAGTTAAGCTTAGTAACATTAAGAAACTTGCACCTATAATACTTAGAAAAAGTGACACTAGAATGACTAATGACAAACCACAAGATACTAATGTGCTTCTCTCTCTTTGAAACAGGAATAGTTGTCTCTTTTCCCAACACCCGCACTTCACAGCCTAAGAGCAATACAAGGAAGAATAGGAAGTTGCGACGTAAGAAAAGAACAATAAAGAATGCTGAAGTAGAAGAACACCCTAGGACTTTGAATAAAACTCAAGTTGCACCCACTTTAGATATTGCGTCTGACAAATGTAATGAACAAAGTGATGTAACGAATGTTGAATCTTTAAGTACTCTTAATGTTTTGTTTGAAGCCTCTTGTGTTGGTTGTCATAAAAGAATGTTTTCCGGTTGTCATGATAAATGTGTTGCTAAGGCTATCTTGAATCGTAAACGGAATAATAGAAAACGGAATACCTCTAGGCCCACTAATGCTTCTAAGTCTGTGCTAGGTACACCACCCTCTAGTGTTCCAACTATGATCATTGATGTACCCTGAGAACCCACTTCACCTCCTAGGAAGAACTTATCACCTAGTGCATTCACTAAGACCAAAGCTAAGACTAGTTGGAGATGGCGGAAATGGTTACATAATACACTTGGATTTACATGGATACCTAAAATCATAAACATGTGTGTTTCACCTATAACTGCTTTGGAACCCTCTAACTCTTCGGGTTTCACATCTACTTCTCTTCCATTTGTGTCGTCTGTGTTGAATGCAGGTGATACAGATCATCCTATGGGTTGTTGATAGCGGATGTTCCCGGCACATGACAGGCAATCTCAAACTGTTATCAAACTTTGTTGCAAAGTTCATTGGCACCGTCAGATTCGGGAATGATCACTTCGCAGCTATCATGGGCTACGGAGATTACATCAATGGAAACATCAAAATTAGCAGAGTTTATTATGTGGAAGGTCTCGGTCACAATCTCTTTCAGTCGGTCAATTTTGTGATGGAGATTTGGAAGTTGCTTTTAGGGAGAAAACTTGTTTCATTCGTGATCTACAAGGAAACGATCTTATGTCTGGTCAACGCACATCAAGTCTTTACACAATCTCCATGCAAGACATGATTGCTTCATCTCCCATCTGTCTACTTTCAAAGGCAACATCTACAAAATCTTGGCTATGGCACCGTCGTCTCTCACATTTAAACTTTCAAACCATAACCAACCTTGCTCGATACAAACTTGTTGAAGGTCTCCCAAGATTCCGATATTCTAAAGATCACCTCTGCTCAGCTTGTGAACAAGGGAAAAGCACTCGTGCTCACTTTCCTTCAAAGGTGGAGCACAACTCACAGCATGTGCTTCATCTTCTTCACATGGGTTTGTGTGGCTCGATGCGCGTGCAGACGATAAATGGCAAACGCCACATCTTGGTAATTGTAGATGACTACTCAAGATGGACTTGGGTTTATTTTTTTTGATGTAAAGATCAAGCTCCACAGATGATCATCACCTTTCTCACGAAAATTCAAGTTCAGCTCGAACACAGGTCATGACAAATCCTAATGCAGAGACAAAGGAACTGAATTTATGAATCAAACTCTTCGTGCATTTTATGAGAAAGTAGGAATTGAGCATCAAACATCTATTGCACAACACCGAACAAAACGGAGTTGTTGAAAGACGAAACCATACGTTAGTGAAAGCTGCAAGAACAATGTTAATTAATGCTAAACTTCAGTTACTTGTGGGGTTTGGCAGCGTGTCAATTTGCATGCTACACTCGTAATCGCTCAATGATTACCAAGCGCCATAACAAAACACCTTATGAGCTTATCCACAACCGTAAACCGAATCTCAAACACTTTCATGTATTTGGATCCCTTTGTTATCCGAATAACGATCGTGATGACTTTGGTAAGCTCAAAGCCAAAGTACGACATTGGAGTCTTTGTAGGATATTGTGAAAACTCAAGGGTTACCGGATATGGAATCGTCGTATTTTAGGAGATTATGGAAACGATTCATGCTAATTTCGATGAGCTTACTGAAATGGCTTTTGAGCATAACAGCTTGGAACCCAGTCATAACCGTTTAAACTTCCCTCAAACCCCATCATCAGTTGAACCTAGTTTACAACTAACTCGACGTCAAATGGAACAACTATTTGCTCCTCTGTTTAGTGATGATATTGATGAACGTGCACCAGGTGTATCCAATGTTTCCGCTCAACCTCGATCAAAATCCAATACCGATACACCGCTACAACAACTATCCTGTTGAGGAAGCACCACCAGTTGATTCTACAACAACAGTTGAACAAACCGCATCCAACGACGCCGAACCAACCGATGATCTTCTAAACAATGAAGTACCCACACCTGCAGATTATGATCCAAATGCGTTCTTCAACCCGTTTGCTAATGAAACTAGCGCACTTACTTTTTGATGTTCGGAATCATCTACAAGCCATTTGAATCCTCCAAATTTGCATAATGTATATCAACATCAACCTTCCACACATCGTTGGACGGAAGACCATCCTCTTGAAAACATTATTGGTAACCCGAATCAACCAGTCGTAACAAGACAACGTCTTCACACAGACGGTGAACATTGCATTTATGCATTTCGTCTGCCAATCTGAACCTAAAAACATTAAAGATGCAATGACTAAAGACAATTGGATTGAATCCATGCAAGAAGAACTCAATCAGTTTAAACGTCTTGAAGTATGGGAATTAGTTGAAAGACCAACATGGGTCTTCGTCATTGGTCTCAAATGGATTTGGAAAAACAAATTGGATGCTGAAGGAACAGTAATAAAAAATAAGTCACGTCTGGTGGCTAAGGGTTATAGATAGGAAGAGGGTATTGACTTTGAAGAATCTTTCTCTCCGGTTGCTCGTCTTGAGGCTGTACGGATTTTCCTGGCGTTTAGAAACCATGAACATCAACGTTTATCAAATGGATGTCAAAACGGCTTTTCTCAATGGAAAACTGAAAGAAACAGTCTATGTGTTGAAACTATAGACCTTGATAGATCTTGAGCACTCGCAGATCGTTAGTATTACTTATGTAATCACAAGCAAACTAATAGAAAATCTCTACGACTTATATTCTTTAGCGGAAATCAAATATAAGAACAAACACAATAAATAAGAACACGTTGATCCTCTATGGATCTTTATATTACTAAAACTTTGTTTTTTTTAACTCGTTACATCAATCATACTATTGTGTTCCTTTTATAGGCAAGGAACCCTAACTTGTTTCCTAAGAAACGTATAATCATAAAACTAAATAAGACATACATAATCACTTCCTAATAAAGCTCATGCATATCCTAACTAACTATAGAAAACACGGAATAACTATTTCCGCAGAAACTATCTACGCATTATACTACTTCAGCAGATTCTCTTCTTAGTGAGAAACATTGAACTTCAGTAGAATCCTTCGGTAGTAACATGAAGCCAGAATTCTAACTTAGCAGAATTCCAAGCAATCCTCCCCTAAACTGGAATTTGACTTGGTTAAGTTCTAGTTTCTTGATAGATCTTCAACGCTTGAGGAGGATTGTACTCGAACATCAGCAACAAAGAAAAAAAATAATGACACCTCGATGATGACAAATCTTTAAAGCACCAGTTCTTTGCAGCAACAAATGACATAATGTACATCAAAGCATTTTAGTTTCATACTATTCTCATCACATCCAGGTGTGTTAACTCCTGTGAGAGGTGAATCATTGAAAATAATGGATTTGATGTCTCTTTACCATAGCCATCACTCTTTGGAGTAGCCAAATGTTTAAGTTCAAAACTATGGTAGTACTTGATAACCATCGATTTATTTGCAAACCAGCAACCATATAACGGATTTGAAATGTCTTTACCTGTAGCCGTTTGCTCGGGACTAGTCAATTCTTATGATTGGTGAACCGATTACAAATATGGTATTCCACTTCCTTTACCACAAGCCATATACATGTGGGCTAGTCAATTCTTGGATTCCAAAAGGAATAAACCATGGTGAATTGATGACCATACAACCCTCAGCAATGAAGCATGGGTGGTTGCATACCCTATGATTTTGAGCAAACCATTACAACTATCAACATATTTGATGTGTCTTTACTAAAAGCGTACCCTTTGGACTAGCCAAATCTTTGACATACACAAGGCATATCCTGTGAGTTAATAACCATCAAATATATACAACAAACACACCGCAATAAAGTTAGACAATATATATATATATATATATATATATATATATATATATATATATATATATATATATATATATATATATATATATATATATATATATATATATATATATATATATATATATATATATATATATATATATATATATACACATTTTTTTTAACTAAGAAACAAACAAAGAAACAAAGATAACAAATATTAGAAACTATACAAATTTCCACAATCAAGATGATGTTCTATGTTGCAGAAGCTGGTCAATCTGCTGAAGTAATTCGCTTCAGCAGAAACAACCCAAGATAAAAGATATCCCCAGTAAATATCTGGAGCGTTACTGTGCCACCCAACTTACATTAAATTACATTAAACCTTGAATCCGTCTATATAACAATCCCAATGCACACTTCACATATATCATTTATCCCTAATTTTCATCACAAAACCCTAATTTCATCACAAACCACAATCAACCATATTCAGCCATGAATACCAAACCAGAGGTTATTGATCCAACCTCTTCTCCATCATCATCATCATCATCATCATCATCAAGTGATGATACTAACCTTTGGCGACTCTATATTCCTCCACAAACATCACGACCAAGAAAATCTCCCTTTCTCCCTTCCTCTGAAGATGACAGTGTAGTGGATCCAAGTGAGTCTTCTGACGACTCTGATGACTCCACTAAGAAGATAAATTCACACCCTCAACCTCCACCACCTCAACCTAAACAAGCGGTGGTGTTGCTCTTCTAGCGCCATGGTTTGGTGCTTCATCTCATATCGTAACGGGGAAGGGCAAAAGGAAGATGGATTGATTGCTTTTGGTGAAACCGGCAGATGAAGCACAAAGGACACAGTCATATCACACATCCATCTACTGTATTCATTTTCATCATCTTCGGTTTCCTTAATCCATCCTTCCCATTTTGATCCTTAGCTCATCGTACTGGTCATGCATATCCTGGTCATGCATATCCAGCAGTTGGAATAGATGATATGAGCTAGTAGATGATAGGAACTTAGTATAGGTTCAGTAGATCATGTATAATTATGAATCTTGTATTTCCATTTGAAGTTGATTGTATGCAATGTAAGCTGTACGCTGTAAGCTGTATCTTGAATGAATGAGCATCTTTAACTTCAGTACATCACTTCAGTGGAAACAATATGCTCTCTTCAGTACTTTGCTTTCGATAGAAACAAGCTTTTAAGCTTACATGTCCATATTCCAATGAACCAAACTTAATAAACTCCAACTTATATAAGCAAGCTGCAAAACAGACACAGAGAAACACACAAACCAAACCAAAACAAACTAAAAGAACACTAGTGGGTTAGTGTTAGCAAATATATAAACTAATATACAAAGTTTACATCCAAAATCCTCCCCTAAGGCATATGCCTCCCCTGAGGCCTATGCCTCCCGTTAAACTTTGCGTTAGGGTTAAGCATACCACTATGGACCACAAGGTGTTGAAACCTTGGTCCATCAAAAGCCTTAGTTAACAGATCTGCTACATTATCATCAGGTGAAATTTTAACCACTTTTATCAAATGTTTTCATATGCATCTCTTATAAAGTGGTGCACGATTTCACGATATGCTTAGTTCTACTTGTGAAAAGCTGGATTTTTAACAATGCATATGGTACTTTGATTATCAATAAAATTGTTGTGTTCATGAAGTTATACCCATAATCCAACAATTGATTTTGTATCCAAAGAACATCCATCCACAACAATTTGCAGGCTGGCAACATACTGCTTGAGATAAGAGGTAGCCACAATAGTTTGTTTCTTGCCAAGAAATCAATCTCTTTCCAAGGAATTGGCAACCTCGGTTGTGGATCTCCTATCAGATTTGCACCCGGCATAATCACTATCACTATATGCTTCCCGGCTTAAAAGGAGACTCTTTTGGGTACCAAAGGCCTAAATGAGGTTGATCTTTCAAATACTTAAAAATCTTTTTCACTGCATTCAGATGGGAAGCAAGTGGAGTGACTTGATGTCTAGAGCAAGCACTCACAGAAAAAGTGATATCAGGTCTAGAAGCTGTTAGATACATCAATGAACCAATCATTGATCTGTATAAATGAACATTCGCAGGTAGATCTGGTTCATTGTTGGTCTTTGACTTTGGAGCTTCATAAGGTGTTGTGGCAGTCCTGACACTCTCCAAACCAAACTTTTTCAAAATGTCCCTCACATATTTGTCCTAACTGATAAAGATACCATCAGGTTTCTGCTGAACTTGGAGACCCAAAAAGAAAGTAAGCTCCCCATAGCACTCATCTGAAACTCTCCCTTCATCTGCTCCTCAAACTCCCTGCACCAAGCTTCTTTAGTGGACCCAAATATGATATCATCCACATAAACTTGCACAAGAATAATGTCTGTGGAATTCTTCTTTAGGAAAAGTGTTTTATCAATGGCACCTCTTCTATAGCCATGCTTCAGCTGAAATGATGAAAGCCTAGCATACCATGCTCTTGGTGCCTGATGTAGTCCATAGAGAGCTTTAACTACCTTGTAAACATGATTTGGATGATCTGGATCTTCAAATCCTTTAGGTTGAGTGACATAAACCTCCTCTTCTATTTCACCATACAGAAATGCACCTTTAACATCCATTTGATATACCATGAAACCCATGTAAGATGCATAAGCCAATAATATCCGTATGGCCTCTACTCTAGCAACAGGTGCAAACACTTCATCATAATCAATCCCCTCCTCTTGTCTATACCCCTGAGCTACTAATCTTGCTTTGTTTTTAATGACAAAACCCCTTGCATCTCTCTTATTCTTCAATATCCATTTAGTCCCAATAGCATACTTCCCATCAGGTAGTGGCACCAATATCCAAACCTGCTGATTTTGGAACTGTTGCATCTCTTCTTGCATTGCTTCAAGCCAACTTGAATCTTCCAAGGCTTGAGAAACACTGGTTGGTTCCACTTGAGAGAGAAAACAGGAAAACAGACAATGATCAAAGTCTGTGTGATTGTCTCTTTGCTGGTTTGAGACATAAGAGATAAAAGCTACTTGACCATATTTAGAACTTGTTACAGTGCCTCTAGTTCTAACAGGTGCATGAGAATCACCAATAATATTGGACTGTGGATGAGCAATGTTGATCCTTTTAGTAGCAGTGGTGTTTACATCAATGGAGGTATCAAGATTAGTCACAGTTGGTTCAAAATCAGTGTCATAGGAAGGTGAGGTGAAGATGCCAGCTTTAGGTTGATGATGACCAAGATATGAAGGACTTGGAAAACGTGTATAAGGTTCTCCCAAGTCTGTTGACACTCTAGTTGAAACGGGAGTAGAAACAACATGGCTATCAGTAGATTTGGTGATGATAGGAGAAACAGGATCACTTTCAGCAGAATGGTGATTTCCACTGATTGCTTCTCTTGCAATCTCCTCAGCATTCCTCTCAGCTTCTAGATTAGCTGCATACTCCTGCTTCTGAAGCCTAGCAAGGTCCTCTGCATAGTTGGACTCATCTTCACTCTCATCAGAAGTAACTTTGGAAGTGTCACCTGCAAAATTGTTAGGGGAGAAAGAAGGTACAATAATAGGATGCTCATCATCCTCAAACTCACTATCAGAATCAGCATTCATGGTAGCAGCACTGTCAGTGGGAGACACTTGTGTACCTGCATTTTGGTTAGCCACATGTCTAGAATAACCCAAATAGTCAGTTAAGTAATCAAGGTCAAATGACCAAACATGACCTTGTCCTTGAACATTAGGCTTGTCTTCTAGATATCTCAGGTTCAAAGTCTCCTCAATCTTCTTAGCATTCAAATTGTATACCCTATACGCCTTACTATGAGCCAAATAACCCACAATATATCCCTCATCAGCCTTCTCATCAAATTTACCCAGTGGATCACTAGTATTCAAAATAGTCACTTGACAGCCAAAAGTTTTAAGGTAATGAATAGCAGGAACTTTCCCATAGAGAAGTTCATAAGGTGTCTTAAAGTGAGGTCTAGTGATAGATACCCTGTTTAGAACATAAAAAGCTGTGCCAACTGCTTCAGTCCAAAACATAGTGGGTAACTTAGAGTCTGCAAGCATAGATCTTGCTGCCTCTATCAGGGTCCTATTCTTTCTTTCAGCCACCCCGTTTTGTTGAGGTGTTCTTGGAGTGCTATAGTCCCTTTTGATTCCTTTAGACTTACAGAGTTCTATCAATACTGCATTCTTGAACTCTGTCCCATTATCACACCGAATACCTTTAACCTTTTTGTTTAGCTGATTTTCGACAAGGGTAATGTACTCTTTTAAAACTGGAGAGGTTTCATCTTTAGTCCTCAAGAAGAATACCCAACAAAACCTGCTAAAGTCATCAGTAATAACCAGACAAAAATACTTGTGATCTATGCTTCTGACTTGAGTTGGACCAAAAAGATCCATGTGAAGCAACTAAAGAGGTTCTAAAATAAGGCTCACTGCATTAATTGCTTTGTATGAGGCTCTGTGTTGCTTTCCTTTGTGTGCAGGCAACACGTTATGTTCATTGGTGTAAACTTTAGAAGGAAGTCCTTCAACAAGACCCAGTTTAGATAGCTTGTTAATGGTCTTGAAATT
Source organism: Chrysanthemum makinoi (assembly GCA_910596185.1). Taxonomy (NCBI): domain Eukaryota; kingdom Viridiplantae; phylum Streptophyta; class Magnoliopsida; order Asterales; family Asteraceae; genus Chrysanthemum; species Chrysanthemum makinoi. The sequence goes on from OU343223.1 coordinate 249,919,875, forward strand.
CACATGTGCCATCCTTCTATGCCATTTTGTAGACTCATCCAGGGATGCTTTAGCCACCAAACAAGTTATGTCACCTTCTGGTTGAACATTATTCAAGTTGAATGTGTAAAGATTGTGAGTACGAGGAACTCTCAGCAGAATTGATGTATCTTCTGGTAGTTTGAAGTCTTTAGATAGCACAAGACATTCATCCTCAGAGAAGAGTACTTTGTTCTTGGTGTCACAAATTTGAAGAACAAGTTGAAGTGTTGTAGTTCCTTGACATAGTACACATTCTCAAAGTCCAGTTGAGGTGTTTTGATGGTCCCTTTCCCAGTGATTCTACCATCACTTCCACCAAAGCTCACATTGCCTCCTCCTTCAATGGGTACAAAATTATGCATCATATCTCTTTTTCCTGACATGCTTATGGAGCAACCACTATCAACAATGCCAACTTCCTTATGCTTAAGAGGATGATCCTACAACAACAACAACAAAATATACAAAATATTAGTACACTATTGAGGCTCAAGTCATTACTAACTTGAACCTGCCTTGTGGATCTTTAGATTGAGGCCATGCAGATTTATAAGATCCACCATTGTTCTTGGGTTTCCATTGAAATTTAGGTCCCCTTTGTGTCCAAGAACAACCTGCTGAGGGCTTCACAGCAATATCCCTATTACCTTTCCCAGCATTCATTGAGTCAACATATCCAGGCCAATAACCATTTTTAAAATATGAACTGGTTGGTTGCACATATGGTTTAGCAACTGAGCTTCTCCAAGGAAAAGGAGGAGATGCATAAGTTGCTTATGGAACATAAGGTGGTATAGCATTAACATTAGTCCACATTGGTCTAGATTGCCCAGCACAAACACCCATTCTTTGCTCATGATAATCACAATCCTTAATTAAATGAAATTTACTTCCACACACAAAACATGTCTTTTGTTTAGAAGATTTATTCAAACCAAAAGATGTTCTATTACAAGCAAAAGTATTCAAACCAAAACTATGAAAAGAATTGTTTTTAACAGAATTATTATTCAAAGAATGAAAAGACAAGTCTTCAGAGGAAACTGTCTTGGAAGATGATTCCTTAGCAGCAACTCTAATAGGCTTGTAAGTAGGCTTGGGTGCAGGCATAGGTGAGGTCTTGGGTAGGTCTGACTTATCACTTGAATCACAGCTGGCATAAGAAGTAGACCCTTGATCAGAAGATTTGTCACTGTCAGAGCAAGAGACAAAATCAGTAGATGAAGAATCAGGGTCTGGCAAGTCTTTTGACTTTTTGCCATAAAGATGATGTGATCCATCAAAGTCAACAGTAATGGAAAGGTCAACAGGCATAGGTATTCCTCTAATAGATCCACGTACAACATGTAGGTCACCTTCTTTGACATAATTAGCTAAGCCTGCTGGTGTAGTTTTACGCCCATCATGCCTAGCTTCTAATCCTACATACTTTTTAAAACCTAAACCTATTGCAGAGGTCTCAGATTGACTACCATAGATCTCTCTAGCTAGATTATTACCAGATATTAACCATTGTTTATGTCTAGCTATTTCTGCATCTAGTTTTTCTTTAAGCTCTAGGTTTTCAGAGATAACATTAGCTTTTTCTTTCTCAGTCCTTCTTAAGTCATTTTTAGTACATTCTAGATCACATTCTAACACCCTAATCTTCTCATCATAAGCTATTTGATTCTTCTGAAACCAAACCTTTTGTCTTTCTAATATTTTTAATGCCTGTTTATAAGCTTCAACTTCAACATAGCATTCATTATATTTAGGTTTCAAAATATCATATGCTTCCTTAAGTTCATTATAACGTTCACTACAACCAAACAAACAATTTTGTACCTGAGAGAGGCCCATCAAGGCAATTTGATCATGCCTATCCTCTTAATTACAGCTTGCCAGCAACCCAATATTTTCGCCACCAGGACCATCATCATTCTCAGACTTATGTGACTTCCAGTCGACATTGGCATCCAAAGTGACCATAGCAACTGAGGATCTAGGCTTCGAAGTTCCAGCATCCCTTTGATTCTGCTGATAGGAAGAGTATCTCACCTCATCTCCAGCCTTCCTATCCTTGCATTTTCTGGAGAAGTGACCCATCTGATGACATGTAAAGCACTTGACCTTCTTCTTGTCAAACCTTGCTGGATCTCTTCCCTGGAAACCAAACTTCCTCCCAGCCTTACGCTCAAATCTCTTGATGTCCATAGAGAGCATAGCCACTTGCCACTTCAACTTCATCTCTTCCATCTTAAGTGGGTCTACCTGTTCAAAATCCTCATATGCAAGTTCCTGCTGAGGATCATAATCAGCAAAGAAGGATCCAAGCACATCTTCCATTATACCACTAGATGTAGATTGAGAACTTGATGGAGTGGTTGTGTAAGATGATGATGATGAGTAAGTTGGACTTGGAGCATGGATCATCTTTGGAGTGGAGGCCCCAACAAAGGCTGTGTGACTAGCAGTAGATGATGAACGGAAGGGACTTCTGACATCATGCTCAAGAGCTTTAAGTTTGTTGTACAACTCATCAAAGGTAATCATATCAAGCCCACCTTTAGTTTTGAAGGCAATGCTTACTTGTAACCAGGATTGAGGTAAAGATCGCAAAAACTTGGAGTTGCAATCATCATTATCTGGCTTTGCCTTAAGCTGATTCAACTGACTTAAGATCTTGTGAAACCTGTCATAGCCCTTGTGTATTCCTTCCTCTTCAGAGACTTGAAAATCTTCAAACTGTTGTCTCAGCATCGATTTTCTCATTCTCTTAGACTCCTCATTCCCTCCAAACTTAACTTTGATTGCCAACCATATATCCTTAGCATCATTCATGAAGTGAAAATCACTCAAGTGATCCTCAGGAATAGCTTGAAGAAGAATTGTTTTAACTTTGGTTTCTCTCTGAACTGCCAGCAACTCTTCAGCAGATTTAGGAGGAACATAAATAAGATTACCATCAGGATCTGTGGTAGTTCTCTTCAAACTGTTCCCCTTCCTTACAATCTCCCATAGATTCCAATCAATGTTGGAAATCCAGCGCATTCACATCTTCATTGCCCATCCATCGTACTCCTCCTTCTTAAGATAAGGAAACTTGGCGTTGGACTTTGTTCGAGACTCGGAGTTGTTGCAGATGGGTGGTGTTCTGGTTGTTGGTGACTTCGATATCATCTTGTGATCCAAGCATGGTGAATGGTGTGTTGGTTGTATGAGTGTTTAGAAAAGACTGTTCTTAGTATCGTAGAGACTCTCTCGAGGCTCTGATACCACTTGTTGAAACTATAGACCTTGATAGATCTTAAGCACTCGCAGACCGTTAGTATTACTTATGTAATCACAAGCAAACTAATAGACAATATCTACGACTTATATTCTTTAGCCGAAATCAAATATAAGCACAAACACAATAACTAAGAATACGTTGATCCTCTATGGATCTTTATATTACTAAAAACTTTGTTTTTTTTAACTCGTTACATCAATCATACTATTGTGTTCCTTTTATAAGCAAGGAACCCTAACTTGTTTCCTAAGAAACGCATAATCATAAAACTAAATAAGATATACATAATCACTTCCTAATAAAGCTCATGCATATCCTAACTAACTATAGAAAACACGGAAAAACTATTTCAACAGAAACTATCTACGCATTATACTACTTCAGCAGATTCTCTTCTTCAGCAGAAACATTGAACTTCAGCAGAATCCTTCGGTAGTAACATCAGCAGAATTCTAACTTAGCAGAATTCCCAACACTATGTCAGCCAGCCAGAAGGATTCGTTGATCCAGAGTTCCCAAACCATGTCTACAAGCTGAACAAGGCTCTCTACGGCCTCAAACAAGCCCCTCGGGCGTGGTATGATAAGTTATCATCCTTTCTCATTGCCAATAATTTCGTCAAAGGTTCGGTCGACCCTACACTTTTCATACAATATCACGGGGCACACATTTTAATCGTTCAAATTTATGTAGATGACATCATTTTTGGGTCAACACATCTAAAATATTCAAACGCTTTTTCAAAACTTATGAAAAAATATTTTGAAATGTCCATGATGGGTGAACTTACATTCTTTCTTGGATTGCAAGTTCATCAATCACCCCGTGGTATTTTCTTAAGTCAGTCCAAATATGCTCTTGAAATCTTAAACAAACATGGAATGCAAACCTGTGACACCTATGCCACACCAATGGCACACACTAAGAAACTGGATGCTGATTTACATGGGAAATTGGTTGACCCTACCAAATACCGAAGTATTATTGGGTCTCTCATGTATCTAACAGCCAGTAGGCCAGACATTGTCTTTCCTGTATATCTTTGCTCCCGTTATCAGTCGAGACCAACTGAAACACACCTCTCACGAGGATAAAAAGAATCCTCCGATATATCAAGGGAACCATTAACTTGGGGATCTGGTATCGGAAGGATTCTGGTTTTGAACTAATAGCTTTTTCGACGCCTGATCACGCAGGATATTTAGATTCACGGAAAAGTACTTCAGGAGCATTACAATTTCTTGGTGATAAACTGGTGTCATGGCAATCGAAGAAACAGGATTATACATCGCTGTCCTCAACAGAAGCAGAATATGTAGCCATGTCGGCGTGTTGTGCTCAAGTCATTTGGATGAGAACACAACTCAAAGACTATGGTTACGTATTTGAAGAATCGATACTGCGACAATCGGAGTGTTATTGCGATCTCGTGCAACTCAGTTCAACATTCAAAATCAAAGCACATCTATCTTGATATCATTTCATCAGAACGCGTGGAAAAGGGTACAGTTGAATTATACTTTGTGGGTACTGAATACCAACTGGAAGATCTTCTCACCAAAGCCTTAGCTCCTGCTAGGTTTAATGAGTTGGTCCACCGGATTGATATGCGGTGTTTGACTCCAGAGGAACTGGATGAACTTTTTAAACATTCTTAAAACCAGTCAAACACCAAAACATCTTTTGTAAATATTTTCAAAAACAAAATACAAAAATATAAAATCTGATAAAATTCAAAAATATTCTTCTTTCTATATTTCTTTTAACATTGCAAGTACAAATCTTCCATCAATACTTCATTCTCTCAAAATTCATTATTTTCTCGGTCAAGTGTTGAGGGGGAGAAAGTAAATATTTTTTCAGTTTCATAAAACCTTGTACTTGCATGTTACCTCATCCCGGGTGTTTCTTTGATAATGGTGGTCACATCTCTGGTTATTGACACTCCTCGGACCCAAATTTACAAAATTTCATTATTTTTAAGTCAAAGGGGAGTGTCGTCATGTTTATTTCCAATAATCATGCTTTGCGTAACCAAAATGGAAGTTATGGGCGTTGGATGATAATGGTTAAGGTGGAGGGACTAAAGTTGTCAAATGTTTAAACTTATTTTAACAAAAGTCTTCCACCAACCTTTCTTAACACATTAACTTTCACATTTATTGCTACAACTATCAAATCCTACGCTTATCCTTCCTTCTTCAAATTCGTGTTATAAACCTTCAATCTGTAAGTGTTTAAATGATCTTTGTGTTATTACAAACAATGGTTTTGATTTGTTTCAAGATCCAACGGCTAGATTTGTGCCTAGGCATGAATTTGTGTTCTACGCATAAGCGTACGAACACATAATCATGTTTGGGTGTTATTTGTTAAAATGGTTGTGTTAAAATGTTTATCTAATCACTATTATACCATTTCTATCAAACAAATCCACCCAGAAACACGAATTGACCATTTTTCAAAATTAGGGTTTAAGCGTAAATTTGGGTGTTTTCATTTGGGAGTGTTTCTGGTTAAAAAGATGGTTGTGTTATGTTGTTAACATGTTTAATTTACCAAAACCTTGTTTGATACATACCCAGAAACATCAATTTTGTGAAAAATAAGATTTAGGGTTTATGTTCATACGAATTAGGTACTTTTGATTCACAAGTGTTTTTGTGTTAAAACTTGTTTAAGACAACTCACTAGGCCTCTAAGATAACCCAAAAAAGATTTGGTGCAAATTCTATGGCTAGAATCCTTACTCGTAATTTTTGAAACCTAGGGTTTAAGCTTTACGCGTATGTGTATTCTACGCGTAACTCTGTTGAATTGATACTTCATGTTAGACTGAAAAAGATTGAATATGGTGTTAATGAAGGTGTTATGATGAATTTATTTCAGGATTATTACACGTGAAAATTCATAATCAAGGTTAATTGAGCTTCTACGCATAAGGATCACCTTACGCATAGAATGTTATGCGTAAGAGAAATCTTACGCGTAACCTTTACGCGTAAGGTTCTACAAAGGGGACTACGCGTATCCTGTGAAGGATATGCGTAAACAGTAAGCTTTACGCATAAGGTTCACTCTTACGAGTAAGCCTTACGCGTAATCTCCCATATACGCTTACGCGTAAGCTCTATGCTTATGGCCCTCTTTTCCTACGCGTAACATTTCTTACGCGTATGTCAAGATCCTACGCATAAGCTTATAACTACGCGTATGGTTCACTGTTTACGCATAAGCTTGCAAAACCTACGCCTAAGCCTAATTTTTAACCAAAATTGTGAATTGTTACGCGTGCAAACTTGTAAATAAATAAATCGTAACGTCACGTAACCAAAATGTCACTAATAAGCTTGAATGTTTTATAAGTTGTGAAAATAAGTGAAAACTTGGACTTTAAAACTCAAAATTAATCAAATCACGAAACTTATCACGACGTCTATGGACTATTGGACTAACAAGTGACATTGGACACGTAACATTCGTTAACATATCATATTCAATAAATAGACAATACAATCAACTTTTGGCTAAGATAATGTCTTTCGATATGTTGGTTCGTTTGGCTAAATTTCTTTCAGATCACGAAATGGACGCTCAAATGGAAAATGTGGATGCACCAAATGTTCTCCTTTGTTGAAGACATCTTTCCCAATGGTTACCCAATGAAGATGGTAAAGAATAATCTCAGAGTCGACTTTGACAACTTCACATGTTCTGAGTCTTCTTGTCAGATTGCAGTGGACATTCTGAAGACTCACCCGTATCAGAACATGCTCACAAATTCAGCTACTGTACCAGAGATCTACGTTCATCAATTCTGGCACACAATTCAAAAGGTCAAAGGTCAAAGTGTTGTGACGGTGACGTTGAACAACAAACAAGTCACCATCACTCTTGCTGATTTAAGAGTTGTTCTTCTTCTTCCAACCATTGAGCCTACTGAATTCTCTGCTACTCCTACCGAAGAGGTTGTTCTCCAATTCATGGTCGACATCGGCTATGATGAAGCTGCTGGGGTCATCACAAAGCACTCCTCAGTAGATCTCAAGAACATCCCTCAACCATGGAGAACACTGTACATCATGATTGCTAAATCAGTGTCCGGACGTGACAGTGGATATGAGCACCCAAAGCTCATGGAACTTCAAATCTTTTGGGGCATGGTCAACATGAAACACATTGAATTTGCAGCTGTTATCTGGGATGACATGATGACTTACCTTAAAAGGCCTAGCTCCAAGATCCCTTATATCAGATACACAAAATTGTTGATCAACAGGATTCTTGAAATCAATCCTGAGATTCCCCAAAGACTCGAAGACCCCAAACATCACTCCGTGCTACTTGAACCCACACTCAATGTGGTAAGATTTAAAGAATCCACTACGAAGAAACAGGGAGCAGTGTTACCAGAATATCTTCTTACCGATGCTCTTAAAGGACTTTATTCATACAAACGATATCTGGTAGCAGTGGAAGCAGGCAAAGTGGGATTTATTGATGAAAAATCTTCAGGACACTGTTAGGAAAACCGAAGAGGCAGTACAGGAAGTATAGCGAGCACTGAGAGTACTAGAAGGTATCCGAAGAGGAGTCCTTCCCGTAAAAGGAAAGTTCCATTAAATGAGGTAATCCCTATTCCCAAACCTGAACCGCAACAAAAGCTAATGGACTAGGACTCAGAGGAAACTGAAATGGACGAAGAAGTCATCTACTCTGAAACTCCAATTGATGATGCCTTCAAAGTAGCCAAACCTCTAAGTCCCAAGGCTGATAAAGGGAAAACTCCAGTGCTTGAGCAATAAGAAGAGAGCTCAGACGAAGAGCCACTGGATGAAGACAGAGACTACAGAAAGAAGTTGAAGAATGTCAGACTCCAACATGTTGCTCAAGAATTTACCCGTGAATAAACTCATGGCCCCGGAGGGTCAAGTGGTGGTGCACTATCTACACCAGTTTCCGATGCGGTTAATCAACCCGATAAGGAAACTGGTACCACCACCCACGAACAACAACAAAGGCAACTTGAGGATTCTATCAACTATGACTTTGAGGAACCAGAAATGGAGAAGTCTGAGAAAATTCCTGATGAAGATGTTGAGGCTACAGCTAAAGAGAATGCATAAAAAGAAGCTAAAGCTCAAGCAGATGAAGAAGCCATGATTAAGGCTGAAGAAATGGCTAAATCTGGAAAATATGACGATGTTGATTATGATGATTTTATTCTAGATAGTCCAGGATGCTCCAAGGAACTAACTTCTGAGCCACCAAAGGACCCTGAGCCTCCTCATGTCTCATCATCATCAGACTCATCTTCTTACTCTTCTCCACCACCATCCAAAGGCACAACCAGATCCGCGCGTCCAAGTGAAGTCAAAAGAAACCAACCGACTCTTGGATATCCCGTGCTAAGACAAAGATTGTCAAAGCTGTCAGGCAAGTCAAGAAGAAAGATGTGACCAACAAAAAGTTAAATCAACTCGCTGACAGGATCAATCTTCTTCAAGACGGGATAAACGAGATGTTGAAAGAAATGGAGCATATCCAGAAATTTATCAATCGTGATGTCCAAGGGGAAATGAACAAGACGATTAGGGAATATACTCATAAGTTCCTTCTCGACATTGTTCTTGGAGTGACAAAAGAGATGTTCACCAGACAACTCTATCCGAATCTCATGCAGTTGGCCAAACACACAATCAGATCAACGCCCTTAACTGTTACAATCAACCCAATTGAGCCTACAGCTTTCTCTGATGCAGAATTGGTTTCCAAGCTTGTACTCCAAATGTCAAAACGATCTGGAACGTTTACTTCTGACGAAGGTAAACTGTTTGAAGCATTGTTGGATTACCAACTTAAAACGAGATGCAAAGTGGCAGCTGAAATGGCTAAGCGTCCTAGAGACGATGATGATGCGGATAAAGACAAAGAATCAAAACGCAAGAAAAAGTCTGGTGAAACCTCCTCTATGCCACCACCAACCCAAAGGACTCCAACCAAAAGACGATCTCCTCCACGTTCTGCTGCTGATAAACCTCAGGACTCTGAGTTACCACCATCCACAGAGAAAACCGGTGATCATTTCGAATACACTGGTGGTGACGATGAAGAGTTCCCTGAACCCCAAAAACAACCCACCTATCCCGCCACAACAAAGAAAACAGAGTCCTCATCAAAGCCAAAGAAGAAGAAGACGAAGACCGATGTTCTCTCATGGCTAGATGACGATACAACCGAAGAATATGACTGGTTTTCTAGACTTGTTGATGCTACTCCCTCACTACCAGAAGGTCAAGAAATGGTAGATGGCCGTACTATGGAGCATGTGAAGTTTATACAAGAACAGTTTAGAGTAAAGAATATGACTAAGGCTGAGCTAAAGCGAATTAAGAATGATGCCTTTCAACTACTTAAAGACAGCTCAGAAAGTGCAATTGAAGTCGAATACCATCTCGACAACATTGCACGAGCTATGTCGAACAACATCGAATTGCTCAATCCGAAGCTAACATCGACTTCACACGACAAGACAAAGCTCCATACTACACAGACTGGACCAGACCTCTACCAACAATTGGCCGACCGGATCAACCTTAAATTCCATACCGTTACTTCTTCAACAATGACCTCGAGTTTCTTCTACACGGTAGCGATGTTACAAGGAAATACGCTACGTCACTCACATTTCCTTTCCCAGCAGCAATCTATTCTAACAATCCAGCCATCGAGGAAGAAGCCTCACATATGTTTGCTGCCAAAGTGGAAAAGTATGACCTTGATACGATGTATGGGATTCATCATTGGCCTAAACGCCGAAGAATCTTCTACAGAAGCTGCCAGGTTCTTAAGTCTAACAAGGAAGTGTATAGTGACAAACGGATCATTGCAATTAAGCATGTTACTCTGTCGTCGAAGTGGGACTACACATTCCTCAAGAACATTGTGGTCAAACGACAAGACGAAGAGAACTATGACTTATGTGAAGCGGATTTTCCAAGACTGTCGCTAAATCACATTGAAGATAAGTATCTCGCTAAGGTGCAAGGATGAATGCAAAATTTCCCTACAACTGTCCAACGCGAATGCATCAAGTCATTACTCATCTACATCAGAAGCATCATGATCCAAGAACGTGTAGAAGACATACAACTTGCTGTGGAATCTTATCAGAAACGCGTTAATCTCACCAAACCTCAGCTACACCTTCCCGACATCAACCGACTTGCTCAGTACACTATTATCAAGAAACCGTTTGGGGTAGTCTACATCAGTGAACTACACCACAACTGCTTCATGGCGTGCAAAGAGCTATACAAGTTTGGGGATCATACATTGAAGAAAGTCAGGGACGGTTTAGCTTATCGGTTAAAGGAGATACATGAAGGCATCGGGTCACCAATGAGATGGAATTCGAGGGAAAGAAGGGATGTTAGGAAGCTCATCACACGAATTGATGAAAGGTTGTTCAGAAGAGATCAGATCAGAACTTTGGAGAGCTTCGTAGGTGGTCGTCCAAGCATATCTCTCACAGGCTATCAACGTCTAGAATGCATTCCTGGAGTTATTGCTGGACTCACGGAATCTCCTGGTACCCCTTGATTTGTTTCCTTATATTGATTTGGATGTGTGATTTTTTATGACTATGGCTTGTGCACATATAACAGTGTACAACCCGTTCTTGTAATGAAAGGACCCTGTGGTACGCTTCAGTGCCACAATCCTTATAGAAGGAGCGAAAACTTCTTACTTTTGAGTAAAACTTATCAAACCTTTCATTTTTCAAAGTTTTGCTCAAAAGAACAAGTACTTCCCCTTATGATTTTCAAAACCTCAAAAGTTAACATCACTTGTTGAGGGGGAGTATTTGATTAAAAACTTTGTTCACAAATTGTTCTTCGTTGTAATCTTCCCACAAAACTCGAAATTGTCATATTCGATATCAAAATTTCATCAAAAATAACATTTATATGCCATTTTTGAGGGGGAGAAAAATTATGTGATAAGAAATATGTTGTGAACTGCAAATGAATCGTCGCACCAAAAAGACTTAACCAATGAATTGACGAGATCTTAAATGTTAGTAACTCGAAAAGACTTGTCCGGGACGGGTAATAATTTCAAACTAGTTCGCTAGTGATGTAAACGTGTCTCGCAAAGGACTTGTCCTATTAGAATGTACCATTCGAGAAACTCTTGGTAGACATGAACCTTGACGGGTCAAACCTCCTCACCAAGGAGTGTTTACAACTTCAAGCTGACCTAGTCAGTAATGTAACCGTGTTTCGCGGGGAATTGTCTATCTCGAGTTGATCAATTCAAAAGTGCGCGCTCTTCTCTCACCTTGCAAATTTCTGTCAAAATACTTAAGCACGTGTGGAGGGGGAGTATTTCTGCAAAATCTTAAACTCTCAACAGTGGTACAAAATGCTTTTACTCATAACCACTTTGAGAGATTTTCAAGATAATGGTTTTATGGCAACATAGGTTAGTCATGGAGTTATAAGGCGACTAAGGTTAGGAATAACCGTCCTATGATCTGCCAGAGCCGGAGGGATCTACCCAAGGACACCACCAATAGCTAGAATCTAGAAGTCCTTAGGTATGATTATAAAAAGGAGAAAATGAGAATCGGAGAAAGAAGGAGTTGAAGAATTAAAAAGAAAAGTAAAAAAAATGGTGAAAAGAAATAGCCCTCCAGATTATTCAACTTAGGGCAGACACAGGGTTCAATTCATATGCTCTTGGTTGTCACTTGGATGACACCGGTATTGAAAATTAAAGTCGTCATGGACCCAGTGACGCATGCACTAAACCTTCTTAGCCACTCAAGTTTCTCTCAACAGAAGCTTGTTTCATTCTCACAGGGAACCCTACGTAAACTATCATCTTTCTCTTAGAGATTGCTGGTATTGAAGAAGGAGACCCTCTCCCTAGTCTCCGCTCAGGAAAACCAAAGCGCACTATTGAGTCTAGAGCCACGAGATTCATCAAAAGATCTCTTAGGTACACTTGACATTTCATCACTTGTCGTTCAACAATAAGGACGCAAGTGATACATTATCGAGTCCTTCACAGATCTTAGCAATCTGTCGAGAACATTTATGAGAGGTTCACACAAGTGATCCTCAGTGATTGAATGGAAACTCCTGCCAGGGTCAACATCAAACAGCCCTGACAGCAGGTCACTTCGGTAACTCCCCGTGGATTACGCTTAGTGTGTCTCAAACGGTCTACAGTCGTGGGGTGATGCTTCGGTGTACCTCAATGACTCATCTGAACTGTAGGTGTACTTTGGTACATCACGTTATCTCACTTGTGGGACTCCAGTTCAGGAACAACCTTTGTGAGAATTAGAGTTGTGTTTTCACACTATGTTGTTAACACTCTCGAAGTTCAAACTTGTAAGCACTAGATTATTTCTAACCCATGTTTTATGTTTTCTTCTTATGGATGCTTGCGGGTGGAAAAGATCGTGCAGATTCTCCACATGCTTATACCCACAACATCACTAATTGAAGTTCTCTCAAAAGGCAACACAAAGTCAGAATGATTCTTCGTCAAGTCAAAGAATCTACAAAGTTTAAAGACAAAGAGAACTACATCAGTACTGAAATCCAACGTTAAAGAGCGTGTGAGCATGTTGGAGAAAGACGTGGAGACACTGGAGCAACGAAGCGGACCGGATGCAGATAACCACAACATACTATCACTACCATCACAAAGAACAAAAATCAAAGAACAAAGATAATGAAGACGTCAAAGCTGAAATACTTCAAAGTAAACAAGATCCCTACACTGGGGAGATTGTTCGAATCAAGGAAATTCTTCTCACAAGAAAGAAGAATGTCAGAAGACGTCAAAACTACTATTACATCAACACCTACAACGTTTAAAGATCAAATCATCAATCACTAACACTTAGGGGGAGATTGTTGGAATCACTCCTAAACTAGAATTCAAGTGTTAGTAATTAATATGTAATAGTTAGCTTAATTATTGCTTTTATGTTAGTAATCAAGGCTAGGCTCATGTAGAAAGCCCATGAGCCTATGCTAAGCCCAATAAGGAAAGGATGGGAACTTGGTGTGTTGCCCTAGTTCCCTCCTATAAATAATCTTGTAAACTCCCATTTGGGAGTTGGTTGTTCACTCTTACTCATTTCCTACGCATAAACATTCATATATCATTCGTGTCTTGTGTTTGGGTGTTTATCCGATCTATCTCTCATCTATACTTCTTATATTGATGCTTGTGTTACAAATATGGGAACCTAACAGGATATGTAGAAAAACATTTTTAAAAAACTTTAAGGAGTATTATTTAACTTCATCAACGTTTATTATGTGCAACTAAACTTGCATCTTGTGTACATCATAATATCAATAGTGAAATTTAAATAGGAACATCAACATTTATATCAGCTAAATATAGTTGAATCTTGAGTTATCTAACAAAACATTTTTTACAAAATTTGATTATACAAAATTCAAATAGATATTAATGGATAATGAAAAACTCGTGCATAAGTATATAATTATATGTAATTACCTTTAAAGACACAATATTCAGCATTGATACAAAATAAAATTTTTTGTCAAAACCCTGACTATTATAACTAGTTTTTATATTAACAAACAACAGCATCCCCTACTTCTCCTACATTGCATCGGTAACTAGTTTTTATATTAAAAAAAAACAGCATCCCGTACTTCTCCTAATATGTATGTGTTTTTCTTTCAATATGATGCGCCTCACATTCATATAGGGCATGTTGTTCCTTAGTGTGTCTTGAGCCTTTGACAGCTTTTATATTAAATGATCATCATCTGTTGAAAAATATTTTGCATGATATAATGATTGGATGTATTTGTATTACTTAAGGGTTGTGAGGCTGAATTTCCATGCATGGAGGGTATTTAAGCTGCTGGAGCAGCAACTCTTAATCAATGGAGGCAGGTTTGTAGGCTTTGCCGGATATACCTAGATAAAACAGTCCTACATGTACGTAATAGGTGGCTCGGAACAACAACCTTAGCATTTATTCTTGCATTGCGTGTTATTTATCTTCAAAGGGGGTACTTTATTATCTATTTGCCGTGGTCCTTCATGAAAACCGTATATTGCATAATCATCAATGAGTTACAATGTTGTGTATATATAACACGCTAATGGGCCTAACTACAAACATTAAGCTATAATAATAACATTACAATGGGCCTAATACATATGTCTGCTAACAGCCCCCCCCCCCCCCAGTTTGAGTAGGAGAGGAACGAACACTCAAGCTGGAGCGAAACTCATCAAATAAAGCTGTAGGTAAGCCTTTAGTGAAGATATCTGCATACTGACAACGAGATGGAACATGGAGAACACGTACATGCCCAGTGGCTACCAAATCACGAACAAAGTGAATGTCAATCTCAATATGCTTCGTGCGTTGATGCTGCACGGGATAGAAAGAGAGATAGACAGCACTGGCATTATCACAGTAAACAATCGTAGCCAGAGAAAGTGGTGTATGAAGCTTACGTAATAAATTACGTAACCAGCAGGTCTCAGCAACTGCATTGGCAACACCTCTATACTCAGCCTCAGCACTGGAGCGAGAAAGTGTGAACTGCCGCTTAGAGGACCAAGAGAGAAGATTGTTTCCTAGAAAAACACAATAACCTGAAGTGGACCAGCGTGTAGTAGGGCATCCAGCCCGGTCTGCATCTGAATAAGCTACCAAATAGGATGTCGAAGACGAATAGAGCTGTAATCCATAGTCCAAGGTACCTCGAACATAATGTAGTATCCGCTTGAGAGTAGAAAAATGGGGCTCCCGTGAATCATGCATAAAGAGGCAAATCTGTTGAACAACATAAGAGATATCCGGCCTAGTAAAGGTAAGATACTGAAGAGAACCTGCAAGACTACGATACAAAGTAGGGTCAGAAATAGGATCACCATCGGCAGCTAGTTTAGTATCTGTGTCAACAGGAGTCCGACATGGGTTACAAGTGAGCATGTTGGCACGCTCAAGTACTTCAGTGGCATACTTCGATTGAGAAAGAAACATCCCTGAAGTATTACGCGTCACAGAAATGCCCAGAAAGTAATTAAGAGGGCCAAGTTCAGTCATAGAAAACTCTGCATGAAGAGAAGCAATAACCCGTTGTAGAAGAGTAGTTGAGGATGCAATCAAAACTATATCATCAACATATAACAACAAATAAGCAGTATCCGAGCCGTGTTGATAAATAAAAAGTGAGGAGTCACACCGACTATGATGAAAACCGTATATTCCATAATCATCAATGAGTTACAATGTTATGTATATATAACACGCTAATGGGCCTAACTACAAATATTAAGCTATAATAATAACATTACAATGGGCCTAATACATATGTCTACTAAATGAAAACCGTAATACATATGTCTGCTAACACTTCACACTTATATTATTGCTACCTATGAAAGGCTCTGATGAGTTCAGACCATTCATTCAGCGACTATCTGAATTTACTTTATGGTAATTATTCTACACTTCCATCCATTTGGCTGTTTATAACCACTAAATTTTTTTTAATCATAATTGTTAACTATTCTTCTTTTTAGTGGAATGCTTTCTTATGTAATATAGTGTTGCATCAAGTTATTTTACAACCATTATGCTAACTCTAGATTCTCATAATGTTATAATGGTTGAATATAATAGGTCTACCGTTACAAAGGCCCTCATTATATCTATTATTATGACCTTCTTCGAGATATTCCTTTTTTCCTTCCTGACAGGGCCTCTGGTAATTGTTATCTTGTTTTACATGTTCGCCGTGACAGTGAACCGTACTGTTAGATATATGAAGAAATACAAATATGTCCCATTCAGAATTGGTAAACAGGTTAGTAAATCATTCCATTTTCTTTCTGTAAGAAGTTGTTTTGGAGATAAAATGAAATTGGTTTTTTTTTAACAGAAATACGGAGGTAAGATCTTGTCTTCATCAGGTAATAGTGGTGGCGGGTGGATCTTAAACTTATTGAAGGGTGGCTATTAGTTATCATTGGATTGGTTAGTTTAAAACATTAATGAATCACCATCGTGATTCATTATTGTTTAGTAGTTAAATTTTAGTTGTTGATCATATTGGATGTGAAACATATACTAATCGTGTGAAACTGTCAATTCGTTTGTGTTTTTATAATTTCTTATCAGGTAACAAAATTTGACCCATATTTATAAATGACATAATTTATTTACATACGTCAAACCACTTTTTTCATTGCATGTAAACGACTGCGGCAAATGAATGTATGTATTTTATGATGCACATATAGCGTGTTGGACCATTAATGTTATAGAAGCAAAGATAAGGATAGTTAGTGTATATTATTTATTAAGTTTTATGTAAAGCCTGTAAAAACAATTGGGTTATGGGCTGGGTCAATATGGGTCGTTTGGGTTGTTATAGATATAACGGTTATTTAGGTTGTGTCGTTTAGTATTGTTGAATCGGTATAACTGCCACAAAAAGGCAACGATTCATTATGTATATACATGTCTAGAGTCTGTAACAAATATACAATTATCAATAAAGTATCATTAGTTTATATCAAATCTGTTATTATTGTTTTACTTCAATATACAGAACCTGTGTTACTTTGTATTCGAAACCATTAATTGGCATCAGAGCAAGTGTTAATCGATCCAGGGAAGAACAAGTGCAAGTGGCCATCGATTGGAAAGAAAACCCAGAATTTCGTTTTTGAAAAGATTCGCAGAAGAGGAACCAAAGGCAGAATAAACCGAACACAGTGAGATAAGTATTATTTTTCAATTTCGAATTGTGAGTATCTAGTGTTGGAATTAAGAATTATTATGATTAGAAAAGATTAGAATAGTAGATTTGTATCAGGAAGTTGTTTTGGTTTTGTGGTGAAACCAGGAAGTCGTGTTGGTTTTGTGGTGAAACCAGGAGGATAAAGGATAGTTGGTTAATAAGAAACCAGGATTAGTAATTTGAAAAACCCGAGTAGAAAGTAAATTTTTCAATCGGATCAAGATTGGAAAAGGAAGGAAGAAAAAGCAAATGGCAGGCGATAAAAATAAGAACGAGCCTACAAAGGATAATGGAACATCAATGACGTTTCAATGCCCGGTTCTTAATTCAACGAATTATACAATTTGGGCTGTAAAGATTAGAGCAATCTTTAATGTCCATGGAATTTGGGAAGCGGTTGAACCAAC
The DNA here is from genome assembly GCA_910596185.1 of Chrysanthemum makinoi. Classification (NCBI taxonomy): domain Eukaryota; kingdom Viridiplantae; phylum Streptophyta; class Magnoliopsida; order Asterales; family Asteraceae; genus Chrysanthemum; species Chrysanthemum makinoi. The sequence continues at coordinate 249,937,406 of OU343223.1, forward strand.
GCAAGGAACTGAAGTCGATCAAAAGAAATATAACTCGGCAATTGCAATGCTATATCAAGCAATTCCAGAAAGTATGGTATTGCAAGTTGCTAACCTTAAATCGGCAAAGGAGATTTGGGATGCGTTGAAAATTCGACATGTTGGAGTTGATAGAGTTAAGGAGGCGCGTGTTCAAACACTAGAGTCGGAGTTTGAACAATTGAAGATGAAAGACAATGAGTCGCTAGATGTGTATGCCGGGAAGATAAGTGAGATTGCAACACATGCAAACAGTTTGGGGCATACGATGGATGATAAAAGGCTGGTTAGGAAACTTTTAAGTTACGTACAGAGAAGTTTATGCAAATTGTTGCGGCAATAGAAGCGGTTCTGCGATCTTAATACGATGCCATTTCAAGAAGCCATTGGGAGATTAAAAGCTTTCGAAGAACGAATGAAAAAGGCGGTCAAAGAAGAAGATGGATCCAGTGGCCTACTTTTCAAACAAAGTAGATGAAAAGGAGAAGACCAAGGAACATAAGTGTCAACGTTGCGGTCATGAGAATTCAAGTCAAGGAAGACCAGGACGTGGGCAAGACAAGAATTGGAAACCATGGAAGAAAAAGGATGGTGATCAAGACCTGAGTCAGATAAGATGTTACAAGTGCAAAGAACTTGGACACTACAAAGGCGAATGTCCAAAGATGGAAGCAAACCGATTCATGCGAAGATGATGAACCATTGCTATAAAAGAACTTTGAAGAATTGAAGACTTTGTCGTCTATAACATTAGGGGGGTGAATGCTGGACCATTAATGTTATAGAAGCAAAGATAAGGATAGTTAGTGTATATTATTTATTAACTTTTATGCAAATCCTGTAAAAACAAGTGGGTTATGGGCTGGGTCAATATGGGCCGTTTGGGTTGTTATAGATATAACGGTTATTTAGGTTGTGTCGTTTAGTATTGTTGAATCGGTATAACTGCCACAAAAAGGCAACGATTCATTATGTATATATATATGTCCAGAGTCTGTAACAAATATACAATTATCAATAAAGTATCATTAGTTTATATCAAATCTGTTATTATTGTTTTACTTCAATCTACAGAACCTGTGTTACTTTGTATTCAAAACCATTATAGCGGGCCGGGCAGCCTTGAGAACAATGAGGATGATGATGATCAGATCTGATTACACTGGGTTTTGGTTTTTGATTAACTGAAATATGTTTGTTGCCCTGGAAAATGGTGGTCGGTGGAGTAATTGTGGGTCGCTAGGAAATGAATAATAAATGCCACATAAGAAAGATAATAAAAGAAATAGTAAAAGACAAAAATTCGTTTTTACCTGTTTAGAACGCAGTTTGGTCATAAGATTGTTCATATTGGTACAAATTTAGTCACATATAATAGGTTGACAAAATTTGTGGTTTTAATGGCTTGAGGCTACAACCGACCATGACCACCTGTCTGTATCAAATACAATATTCCACACTTGCTAAGTTGCCTAAAAAGAAAAAAATGTCCATAAGTTGACTCCCCGGTCTGTCCAATTCACTCGCAACTTGGAGATTATATATTTGATCTCATTTTCCTTGATATATTTGCCAAAACAATAGTATGTCTTCCATAAAAGTTTTTGATCACCTTAGAGTTCCACTTGAAGCTATAAAACGGGCCACCAACAACTTTGGTGAAGAAAACTACATCAGTCGAGGTGGATTTGGGAAGGTTTACAGAGGAGAACTTGTTTTCTTGGGTGAGCAGATTATGGTTGCTGTAAAGCGATTAGATCCATCACTTGGACAAGGAACTACTGAGTTTTGGAAAGAGATCATGATGCTTTCTCGTTACAGACATGAGAATATTGTCTCTCTCTTGGGCTTTTCTGACGAGGATGGTGAGAATCTTCTTGTATATGAGTATTTACCTAACAAAAGCCTTGACATGTATCTTAGTAGTTCTCATCTCTCATGGATCCAACGCCTTCGCATATGTATTGGGGCAGCTTCTGGGCTAGAGTATCTTCACAACCCTGGTGGTACCACACAGAGACTGTTGCACCGTGATATCAAGAGCTCCAACATCTTGCTGGATGAAAATTGGAATGCCAAGATTTCAGATTTTGGCCTCTCCAAATTCGGACCAGCTAACCAAGAATTCACATTTCTTATTTCCCATGCAGCAGGAACACATGGGTATTGTGATCCACTTTATGTGGATACTGGTTTCTTGTCGAAAGAATCCGATGTCTACTCTTTCGGGGTAGTGTTATTCGAAGTCTTGTGTGGCAGACTTAGTGTAGTTAATTATGGGGATAGTCGCCGATTTCTGTCAAGATGGGCACAAAGTTGCTATGAAGAAAAGAAAATAGGTACAATTGTGCTTGATTGTCTAAAAGAAAAGATTTCACAAGATTGTTTGCATAAGTTCACAGATATTGCGTATCAATGTCTACGTAAAAATCGCAAAGAACGTCCACTAGTAGGCGAGATCGTAACACAACTAAAAGTTGCTCTTCATTATCAATTGCTTGCTACTCATTTACAGTCTGATGTTCAGCCACAGAAATTTGTCTCAGAATCAGTAGGAAGTTTGCATACCAAAGAGTTACCCGTGGAAGATCGTTCAGCTGCCAACAACAATCAGGTTCCAGATGTTAAAATGAAGAACGATAAGAAAGTTAAGTTTGATAAACAATTAGAAACTGGATCAAAAGAGATGCAATACCCTTATCCTGCGCCAGAGAGTCAGATGGCTACTGGTGTTAACGGGAGCGGTGTTAATGTGCAAGGGGAGATTCTTATTGATATCAACAACCGGTTCCGGTTCCCCAATGATTTTCATTCTGATGTACTCACCAGAGCAATGGCCGAAGATGGGACTGGTATGGGTATTTTGCCACAAGATGGAGCGGGAATGAGCATGAACATTGCAAATCAAGAACCTAAACATTGGTCGTTTTTCCAGAAATTAGCAGGGGATGATTTTAGGCAGAAGGTTGTTTCTCTTATTAACCTTGACCATCTTGCACTTTTATCGGGCTCCACATCTATGCAAACTCATTACAATCCTTCACAGATGAAAAGCTTCGAGGGGTTACAGTTTTCTGATGTATCAGAAAACACCCGCATGGCAGACTCAGCATTTGAGGTATTGTTATTTTCCATGGGATATGTACATGCATAAATACCAATGTACTGTTTCATATGTCCCGTTTTAATCATTGTGTCTATTCTGTACATCTAAGTCGTTTAAAATTGATTATAAAATGTTAGATTTATATTGTTAAATATCACATTTTATAAATGTTAAGATTATGGGTTACAAAACGACCCAAAGGGATACAGAGCCATTTTTAATGACTGGGATAGTACCTAAAATATGACAATGAAAAAGTACGTTGGTGTTTCATGCAGAAATACCCTTTATTCTATTGCTAATGTAGATTGAACTTGTTTTTTACTAACTTAGACATTTTTTGGCAAAAAAGATGTGTCTTCTCCTATAGAGGATCCTCATTATTAACTGGACATACAAGCTATAAACAGCCTAAGTGCCTAACATACATATAAGATACAGATTTGGCCTAATCAATAAAACAGCTTATATACATATCCTAATCTAGGTAAAGATAATCATTACAAATAATGATATATGATACCTATGACATTACTGATTTGATTTGGTACTTCATTTCTAATTGGATATCTTTAGGTTTCAACAAGAAACGATGGGGCTCCATCTGTTGATCTTTCTCTGGGTGATCTTGATATTAGCTCGTTGCAGGCATAACAATATGATCAAACTTTTTTTATGATTCCTATAAGTCTATCTATGCGTAGGCACATAGAACCTCTTACAATTGATGAGTGCATGCTAACTTATTCCTTTTGCTTTATGATCATCATGAGCTTTATTGCATCAACTTTTGAATTGATTATTTATTATTCTCATCTGAAATTAAAGGTCCTTTAGATTTGCCTAACACTGTATGTAGTTCTAGCTTTTGGTGGGTTGTTATGCGAAAATGTAGGGTGGGAAAATAATGCACATTGCTTGACTTCCCATGTCTATAAAAATAAACTAACTGAAAACCTTGAAGGGTTACTTCTACTGTGACTGTCGCACATTTAATTATATATAGTTATAATTTGCGTATTCATTCTTTGTACGCTTTCGTCTTATGGAACCAAGTCATCTCTAATACTCTATAGCTATTTGTTGTTGGTGCATTGTGTAATTGTATAATTGTATGTCTCAACTAAAGCATGTCTACTCAATACTGAGTCTAATCATGCACATATTTTATCACTTACAATGAAGCACATGCGCGTTGAAGCTGTTTAGATGACATCTGTTGTAATGTCAAAGCTTGACGATTATGAAAGTTTAATGCATTCATAGGTGCTTCTTGCTACAGATCATAAGAAATGAAGATATTGAAGAATTAAGGGAACTCGGTTCCAGTACCTTTAGTACCATGTACCATGGGAAATGGAGGGGAAAAGATGTTGCAATCAAGCGCATCACGAAGAGCTGCTTTGTGGGCCAATCGTCTGAGGAAGAAAGATTAGTAAGAATCACCATTATTATGTCTCCCTTTAATCATTCAGTTATCCATTTGTCATCTTACATTATGTTTATCTTATTCTAGACCATCGAGTTTTGGCGTGAAGCTGATATTCACTTAAAGCTTCATCATCCCAATGTTTTGGCACTTTATGGTGTGGTACAAGATGGGCCTGGTGGAACGTTAGCTACCGTCACAGAGTTTATGGTTGATGGCTCACTACGGCATGTCCTACTTCACAAAGCTAGGTAACAGTTCCACACTTCCACCTCTAACGCAGTTGATTCTTTTCTTCTATTATACCAATACAAAAAAACAAATTCAACTTGTCAGTTCTATATCTTATAATCAGGCTAATTACATAGACAAATAAAGTCACAAACTTTTTATAAAAAGAAAAGCTTTTTTTATTTTTTATTTTTATTTGTTTCGATTTAGTGTAACTTTGCAGTGGACCCACGATGTGTTGATAGCTTAGACCATGTTGATTTTTTCGTATATTTTATTTTCAACATGGTGCTGAGGAACCACTTTATCAGCTAAGGGCGAAACTTTACTTAAAATTCAATTTCTGGTCTAAACAGAGTTTGGTACATGAAACCGATAATGGAAAAAGCATATGTGTATTATCAACCTAAGTATGTGCAGAATTGGTTGATAACTTATATATTTCTTCTATATGTGATTTATAGGCATCTTGATCGCCGCAAGAGGCTTATAGTTGCAATGGATGCAGCCTCAGGGATGGAATATTTACACTCCAAGAACATTGTCCATTTCGATCTGAGATGTGACAATCTTTTGGTTAACATGAAGAGTTCTTCACGCCCTATTTGCAAGGTTATCACCAAAAAAAAAAAAAAAATTATTATTCTTATTTTTTTAGTAACCATGTATTCCGACCTTTTGGCCGATTAATATACGGGGTTTGAACCCACCGCCACACACACTCAAACCGGGTAAAGCCCTCCCATTTCAGGAGGTTGGCGTGGCCACTTCAAGTTGTTTGCACAGCAGAAATTAAACTTGAGACCTCACACATCTTAGAGTGATAGTCACAAGTCCTTTTGCCACTAGGCCACCCATTGAGTGGTTATATTTAATATTCTTCTGCTACTCGATTCTATTTTTCATACTTTTAATGGTATTTTAACCCCATGCTTATGTAGGTAAGTGACTTTCGACAGTCTACAATCAAGCGGAATACTTTGATTTCTGGTGGAGTTAGGGGAACCCTACCATGGATGGCTCCGGAGCTTATGGACGGTGGCAGCAACAAAGTTTCTGAGAAGGTAAATATGACCCTCTACATCTATGTTTGTGTTACGTAACACCTACTATTTAATGGTTTTAACATTTTCTTTCTATCCGTTGTGATGCAAAAGGTTGACGTTTACTCCTTTGGGATTGTGTTATGGGAGATTCTTACTGGCGAGGAGCCGTATGCAGATATGCACTATGGTGCAATCATAGGTGAGGGTTATGTGATTTATTGTCATTCTTTTTTTGTTAGAATCTCTTAATCAATATTAGGGTTATATAATATTATTTCCTTTTATATTGGGGCCCACCAATTTCTTTGTTTCATCTTACTCCATGTGAGTGTAAAAATATTAAAATACTACTCCTCCCCAGTGATTGTAAACTTGTAATAGAAGGGGACCCACTACCCATTATAAGCCTCTTAATCAAAAAAAAAAAAAAAAAAAACCCTTAGCATTTGACCAAGCCAGAAATTAGCTACATGTCCATAAACAATAATAATAATAATAAAGTAAATAAAGGAAATAAGTGGAAGAATAAAATCTCAAGGGTCGTGAACCATGTGATGTGATACCAATGGCTTCCAATTTTTATTTTATTTTTTCTATTTAGGGGGTGTTTGGATGTGCATATTATTAAAACCTTACATAATGAGTTTTGTTGGAGTTAATATAATTAAATCTAAAAATTTAAAAGTGATTATTGTTACTGGAAGTTGTAATAATCATATAATCAGGTCCAAAGAGCAGTTCAAAACACTCCTTTATACATCTCTATAACTTACATGAAAGTATTTCTGCAGGGGGCATTGTGAATAACACACTTAGACCCACAATTCCAAGTTATTGTGATCCTGAGTGGAAAAGACTAATGGAGCTATGTTGGTCCCCTGATCCTGCGCTGAGGCCATCATTCACTGAGATAACTAAACAATTACACGTAATGTCTGCTGCCTGCAAAAATGTAGGGTGGGAAAATAATGCACATTGCTTGAATTCTCGTTTCTATTATAATAAATTAACTGAAAAACTTGAAGGGTTACTTCTATTGTGACCGTTGCACATATAATTATATATAATTATAATTCGTGTATTCATTTTGTGCTCTTTCGTCTTATGGAACCAAGTCATCTCTATAGCTATTCGTTGTTGGTGCATAGTATATTTCTATAATTGTATGTGTCAACTACAGCATGTCCACTTCATAAAGCACATGCACATTGAAGCTATTTAGATGATATCAGTTGTAATGTCAAAGCTTTACGCTTATGAAATGCATTTGTATGTACTTCTTGCTACAGATCATAAGAAATAAAGATCTTAAAGAATTAAGGGAACTTGGTTCCGGTACCTTTAGTACCATATACCATGGGAAATGGAGGGGAACAGATGTCGCAATCAAGCGCATCAAGAAGAACAGCTTTGTGGGCCTATCATCTGAGGAAGAAAGATTAGTAAGAATCATTATTATTATGTCTCCCTTCAATAATTCAGTTATCCATTTCTCATCTTACATTATGTTTATCTTATTCTAGACCACAGAGTTTTGGCATGAAGTTGATATTCACTCGAAGCTTCATCATCCCAATGTATTGGCACTTTTTGGTGTAGTACAAGATGGTCCAGGTTTAACGTTAGCCACCGTCACAGAGTTTATGGTTGATGGCTCGCTAAGGCATGTCCTACTCCGCAAAGATAGGTAATAATTCCTTATTTTCATCTCATTCAACCGCCAATACAATGTATATCTTCATCTATAAGTTCTGTAAGTTTTATATCTTTTCGTCAGGCTAATTGCATAAAAAGGTAATAGTTATTTGCCCCATGGTAAACGGATGTGGTTTTCCCTATTCAGGTTACCAGGGAAGGGCGAGCAACCTGACTTAGATGTACGTGGCCTCACCGGGCTAATTCCAGGATTAACGCCCTTCCCTGGCCATCCCTAAATGTACACACCTAACGAGGTTTGAACCATTTAACCACTTGTTTGAAAGCCAAAGAACTTACCGCTAGGCCATTTGGTGGTGGTTAGTTATTTGCCCCACCACTAATGTTATAATACTTTGGTAACAAAAAAAGTATTTGATATAGGGTAACTTACAGGTTCAGTTGAAATGACGTTTGGATAACTTTGACCATATTGATTTTTTTTTACTTGCTGAAAAACCACTTTATCTGCCAAGGGTGAAGCTTGACTTAAATTGAATTTCGGGCTATACAGAGCTTGTTACATGATATAGATATTGGAACATTGCATTTTAGCCCTTTATATATTCTCTTTAAAAAACTAAAATTTCAGATAGGCTCATTATTAACTTGAGTTATTGGCAGTATTGGTTGATAACGTAGCTATTTCTTCTCTATATGATCTGTAGGCATCTTGATCACCGCAAGAGGCTTATAATAGCAATGGATGCAGCCTTTGGAATGGAATATTTACACTCTAAGAACATTGTCCATTTTGATCTGAAATGTGACAATCTTCTGGTTAACATGAAGGATTCTTCACGACCAATTTGCAAGGTCATCACAAGATCTATTATTATTCATTTCGTACCCAATTGTATCTCATGTACTCTTTAATGATATTTTTACTTCATGCTTGTGTAGGTTGGTGACTTTGGACTGTCTAAGATCAAGCGTAACACTTTGGTTTCGGGTGAAGTTTGGGGAACCCTACCATGGATGGCTCCGGAGCTTCTGAACGGTGGCAGCAATGAAGTTTCTGAGAAGGTAAATATGACCCTCTAAAGCTTTGTTTGTGTATTTAATGATTTTTGTTTTTGGTTTTAACGTTCTGTTTGTTGGGATAATTACTGATCCGAGCCTACGGACAGTCAAGACAAACCGAGCACATGGATAATTACTTTTACAATTCTAGTCTAATTAGGACTCCTTATTTGTTAAGGACTATTTTGCTTAATTAGAATTGTAGTAGGATTAGAAAGCATATTCTAAATACCTATATATACCAGCCGAGCTTGTGGTTGGATATATGAAAAACCTATCAGTTGTTTGAGCTTATATTTTCTGATTAATAATAGTGAGCGTATTCTAGTATCCGGTTATTGTTTTTTGTGTTTCTGCTTGTGAACTTCGATTCAGATTTGGGACTTGACTGTTTATCTATTGGGATGTTATAGGTTGATGTTTTCTCCTTTGGGATTGTGTTATGGGAGATTCTTACTCGCGAGGAGCCTTATGCAAATATGCACCCTGCTGCGATCATAGGTGAGCGTTATGTGATTTATTGTTGTATTTTTGGCATTTTGAGCATCAGCTGCGTATTTTTTTCAAGTTTAGCAGATAAGCTCCGGAGCCTATCTGCTAAGTTAGTTCGCTTGATGAGTCGTTAAATAAAATCACTAAGCAAGAAACTAGATAATGTCTCCATGAGGAAAAAGGAAGTAAGTGGAAGATGATTATTTAAAGGATGAATCATGCCCGAATACAATGGCTTTCAGAGTTTAACTATTTCTTTTGAAATGATTAGGTGAAATTGAATTATCTGTAAACAGACAATAACTCTTACCTGTAAAACAAATAGACAATAGAAGATAGTGTTCAGATATGTGCTTTTGTTTTGTGCAAGTGTTGCTGAATTTGTGAAATTTCAAGGAATTAATAGAAAAAATGAACATTTTGTGAAATGAGTCTAGAAGTCGTAAAATTCGTTCAAAAGAAGGGAGTAAATAGGTAATTGTAAATTTATCTTAAACAAGGAGTTGTATTGGGTTGATATAAAACAGAGTATCCAAACGTTATAAACTGATTATCGTGACTTTAAGTCACTAAATATCATATCATCACTTCCAAAACGCAACTCAAGACACTCATTTAATACATCTTTTATCTTTACTTGCAGGAAGGTATATTTCCGTATGCCATACAAATGCTTAATTATTGTTGTATATTTGTTTGTTTTGTAGGAGGTGTTGTGAATAACACACTTAGACCCACAATTCCAAGTGATTGTGATCCTGAGTGGAGAAGACTAATGGAGCGATGTTGGTCCCCTGATCCTGCGAAGAGGCCGTCATTCACTGAGATAACTAACCAATTACGCGTAATGTCTGCTGCCTGCCAAAGTAAAGGGCACGCTCACTACAATCCTTCACGTAAAAGCATTGAGGGCATGCAGTTTGATGATCCATCAGAAAACACCAGGATGCCGGACTCAGAATATGAGGTATTTTATTTTTTATTTTTTTCATGGGTTGTTTGCTTAAAATGCCAATGTACCTTTTCATTACTGATTTGATTTGGTGCATAAAATCTGTTAGAGATTGATTTGTTGCATAAAATATGATCAACTAATATCTTTGACTGTTTACTGAACTAGAATGATCCATTTCTCAAATTGATGTCTGTAGGTTTCAACAAGGAACAACGGACTACCATCTGTTGATCTTTCTCTGGGCGATCTAGAAATCAGTTCGTTGCAGGTATACAATAATATCAAGCTTTTGGTATGAATCCTATGAGTCTATCTATGTATAGGCACATAGAACATGTTATATCTGACCTTTTTCTTGTGTATTACGATCATAATATAGGCTATTTAGATTATGAAGGTATAATGTACCTTTATGTGGTTCTTGTTACAGATTATAAGAAACGAAGATCTTGAAGAATTAAGGGAACTTGGTTCCGGTACCTTTGGAACCGTGAACCATGGGAAATGGAGGGGAACAGATGTCGCAATTAAGCGCATGAAGAAGAGCTGCTTTGCAGGCCGATCGTCTGAGCAAGAAAGATTAGTAAGCATCACTATTATCATCTAACCTTGATCAATTCTCACCATTCATTTATCACAGTTCTTGATTTGTCATCTTACATCATCTTTTTCTTATACTAGACCATAGAGTTTTGGCGTGAAGCTGATATTCTCTCAACGCTCCATCATCCCAATGTAACGGCATTTTATGGTGTAGTACAAGATGGGCCTGATGGAACGTTAGCCACTGTCACAGAGTTCATGGTTGATGGCTCGCTAAGGCATGTCCTACTCCGCAAAGATAGGTAATATTTCCTCATTCCACCTCATTCAACCAACTTTATTCTTCTATATACCAATACCAATGTATATCTTCATCTTTTAGTTCTGTAAGTTTTATATCTTTTTGTCGGGCTAATTGCATAAAAAGGTAACAGTTATTTGCCCCTCGGCAAATGGGTAAGCAGATGTGGTTTTCCCTGTTTAGGTTACCAAGGGAGGGCGAGCCGTTTGATCAGTTGTACGCGGCCTCACCGGGTTAATCCTGAGACCGTTTCCGGCCGAGGTTTGAACCTTGACCTCTTGTTTGAAAACCAAGGAACTTGCCACTAGCCCATTTGGTGGTGGTTAGTTATTTTCCACATGAATAATGTTATAATATATTGATAACAAAAACTTGCTTTTAAAATTTTCGGTATAGGGTAACTTACAGGTTCTAGGAGATGACGTTTCGATAACTTTGACCGTATTCACTTTTTTTACTTGGTGCTGAAAAACCGCTTTACCTGCCAAGGGTGAAGCTTGACTTAAATTGACTTTCTGGGCTATACAGAGCTTGTTACATGATATAGAAATTGGGGCAATGCATTTTAGCCCTTTATATATTCTCTTTAAAAAACTAAAATTTCAGTTAGGCGCATTATCAACTTAAGTTATTGGCAGAATTGGTTGATAACTTATCTAATTCTTCTCTATGTGATCTGTAGGCATCTTGATCACCACAAGAGGCTTATAATCGCATTGGATGCAGCCCTTGGAATGGAATATATACACTCTAAGAACATTGTCCATTTCGATCTGAAATGTGACAATCTTCTAGTTAACATGAAGGATACTTCACGCCCTATTTGCAAGGTCATCACAAGATCTATTATTATTCTTTTCTTGCCCAATTGTATCTTTAATGATATTTTTACTCCATACTTGTGTAGGTAGGTGAGTTTAGACTGTCTAAGATCAAGCGTAACACTTTGGTTTCGGGTGGAATTAGAGGAACCCTACCATGGATGGCTCCGGAGCTTCTGAACGGTAGCAGCAATAAAGTTTCTGAGAAAGTAACTATGACCTTCTAAAGCTTTGTTTGTGTATTTTATGATTTTTATTTTTGGTTCTAACGTTCTTTTTATCTATTGGAATGTTATAGGTTGATGTTTTCTCCTTTGGGATTGTGTTATGGGAGATTCTTACTCGCGAGGAGCCTTATGCAAATATGCCCTATCGTGCAATCATAGGTGAGCGTTATGTGATTTATTGTTGTATTTTTTTCCTTTTGAGCATGAGTTGCGTATGTTTTTTCAATTTTAGCAGATAAGCTCCATAGCCTATCTGCTAAGTAAGTTGGCTTGATGAGTCGTTATATAAAATCACTAAGCAAGAAACTAGATAATGTCTCCATGTCCATAGAAAGAAGAGAAAAAATAAGTAAGTGGAAGATGATTATTTTAAAGGATGAATCATGTG
>OU343223.1:249949780-250071565 GCA_910596185.1 Chrysanthemum makinoi
TTTAATGCATCAAATAAGTTTTTCTATTGATTATTTATTATATATCCTCGTCTGACATTAAAGGTCCTTTAGATTTATAGCACTGTTATACTGTTCTAGCTTTCGGTGGGTTGTTATGCGAAAATGTAGGGTGGGGAAATAATGCACATTGCTTAACTTCCCATTCCTATAAAATAAACTAGCTGAAAACCTTGAAGGGTTACTTCCATCATGACTGTCGCACAATTATAATTTGCGTATTCATTCTTTGTGCTCTTTCGTCATGTGGAACCAAGTCATCTCTAATTCTTTGTAGCTATTTGTTGTTGGTGCATTGCATATTTGTATAACTGTATGTGTCAACTAAAGCATGTCTGCTCAATAGTGAGTCTAATAATGCACATATTTTATCACTCAAAACGAAGCACATGCGCATTGAAGCTGTTTAGATTACATCAGTTGTAATGTCAAAGCTTTACGATTATGAAAGTTTAATGCATTCATATGTGCTTCTTGCTACAGATCATAAGAAGTGAAGATATTGAAGAATTAAGGGAACTTGGTTCCAGTACCTTTAGTACCATGTACCATGGGAAATGGAGGGGAACAGATGTCGCAATCAAGCGCATCACGAAGAGCTGCTTTGGGGGCCAATCATATGAGGAAGAAAGATTAGTAAGAATCACCATCATTATGTCTCTCTTCCATCATTCAGTTATCCATTTGTCATCTTACATTATGTTTATGAAATTTAATAACGGCTTTAAAGCACTATCTATCTTTATCGAATAGCGATTCTGGCGTATGACCTAAAAATAAAGCTCTTTTAGACATTAAAGTTGACATTTTTGTCTTTCTTTAAGTATTATGACCATATTATGACCATTTTACCCTTCAAAAATTATTTAAAAAAAAAGAAGAAATTCGAAAAAAAAATTCAGAAATTTAAAAAAAAAGTATTTCGAAAAAAAAATTCAAAAAAGATATTTTGAAAAAAAAAATTCGAAAAAAAATTTCGAAAAAAATTTAGAAAGGGTAAAATGGTCATAATATGGTCATAATATGGTCATAATACTTAAACAAAAATGTCAACTTTAATGTCTAAAAAGAGTTATTTTTAGTTAGATGCTTGAAGCTACTTATTGTGTATAGTCTTAAAAGGTTATTAACCCTATGTTTATCTTATTCTAGACCAGTGAGTTTTGGCGTGAAGCTGATATTCACTCAAAGCTTCACCATCCCAATGTATTGGCACTTTATGGTGTAGTACAAGATGGGCCTGATGGCACGTTAGCTATCGTCACAGAGTTTATGGTTGATGGCTCACTACGGCATGTCTTGCTTCGCAAAGATAGGTATCAGTTCCACACTTCCACCTCTAATGCAATCGATTCTTTTCTTCTATTATACCAATACAAAAAAACAAATTCAACTAGTCAGTTCTATATCTTATAATCGGGCCAATTACATAGAAAGTTAAGTTACTTTCCCCACATATAAAGTCACAAATTTTTTATTTAATTTTTTATTTTTTATTTTTTATTTTTTTATAATTTTTTTTTATGTTTATTTTTTTTTAAATTTCGATTTAGTGTAACTTTGCAGTGGACCCAGGATGTGTTGATAACTTAGACCATGTTGATTTTTTTTACATGGTGCTGAGGAACCACTTTATCAGCTACGGGTGAAGCTTTTCTTAAAATTGAATTTCTGGTCTAAACATAGTTTGGTACATGAAATCTATATTGGAAAAAGCATAGGTGTATTATCAACCTAAGTATGTGCAGAATTGGTTAATAACTTATCTATCCTCCATGTGATTTATAGGCATCTTAATCTCCGCAAGAAGCTTATAGTCGCGTTGGATGTAGCCTATGGGATGGAATATTTGCACTCCAAGAACATTGTCCATTTCGATCTTAGATGTGACAATCTTTTGGTTAACATGAAGAGTTCTTCAAGCCCTGTTTGCAAGGTTATTACAAAAAATATTTAATATTCTTCTATTACTCAATTCTATTTTTTGTGCTTTTAATGGCATTTTAACCCCATGCTTATGTAGGTAAGTGACTTTTCGACATCTAAAATCAAGCGGAGCACTTTGATTTATGGTGGAGTTAGGGAACCCTACCATGGATGGCTCGGAGCTTATGGACGGTGACAACAATAAAGTTTCGAGAAGGTAAATATGACCTCTACATTTTGTTTGTGTTATGTAACACACCTATTATTTTATGGTTTGGTCATTTTCTTTCTATCTGTTGTGATGCAAAAGGTTGACGTTTACTCCTTTGGGATTGTGTTATGGGAGATTCTTACCGGCAATGAGCCATATGCAGATATGCACTATGGTGCAATCATAGGTGAGGGTTATATTGATTGTGTTTCTCTTAGCCTTTTGTGCTTGAGTGGTGTATTTGCTTATATGTTGATAGCATCTATTAATTCTGTGACTTAATGAGTCTTAGCATTTGACCAAGTCAGAAATTAGCTACATGTCCATTAAAAAAAAGAAGGAAATAAGTGGAAGAAGAAAATCTCAAGGGTGAACCATGTGATGTGTTACCAATGGCTTCCAATTTTTATTTCATTTTTCTAGTTAGGGGGTGTTTGGATGTGCATATTATTAAAACCTTACATAACGAGTTTTGTTTGAGTTGATATAAAAAAGAGTATCTAAAAATTTTAAAATTGATTATTGTAACTTCAAGTTGTAATAATCATATCATCAGGTCCAAAGAGCAGCTCAAAACACTCCTTTATACATCTCTACTTACACGAAAGTATTTCTGCAGGGGGCATTGTGAATAACACACTTAGACCCACAATTCCAAGTGATTGCGATCCTGAGTGGAGAAGACTAATGGAGCTATGTTGGGCGACTGATCCTGCGGTGAGGCCTTCCTTCACTGAGATAACTAATCAATTACGCGTAATGTCTGCTGCCTGACAAAGTAAAGGCCACTTAGAATGATTTCCAACTGTTTGACTCTCTTCAAATGGTCATATATACAAACATGGTATACTTTATCATGCATAAACTCACATTATTATTACTATTGTTATTGTATTGTTTCCAGTTGAGAAGAATATTAATATTAATAACATGCATGTCGTGTCGACAAATTTATATGTAAAATCATTATGCACAACTTGTTTGGATCCATACATTTTTTATTAGGTTAATTCCAATCAGCTGTTGAACAAGCAGTTACAAGGCTGCTGGACAAGCAGTTACAAGACAGTTAGAAAGTTAGTTATAGATGTTAGTTATGGTAGTTACAAATGAAGGGTTATGACTGTTGGATTCATCGAACCAACACTCCCTTTCAATCATACCGTTTGAGATAGTATATATAGTTAGAACATGTAATCGAATATGATGATGACAGATTAATAAAGTATTTTACGTTTAAGCAAAGTTCAAATCTTTATCTTGTGTTTTGGTATATTGTGACTACGATTTAGATCATAGATCCGTAACAGGTCCAACATTTGGTATCAGAGCAGGTTCGGTTACTTAACCAAATCATCATATACCATTTTTTTTTTCTGTTTTTGAATCAAAAGGAGTCAGTTTTGTTTCGGTAAAATTTTCTACAAAACCCAACGAACACAAATTAAAATCATCATTTTTGTGTTCCTGAGTTTTATCAAGCAAACGTTTTTTCTGTCACCCAGAGATCATTCACATATAGTGATCAATCAACCGGCATCAGAAAACGTTTTTCATCTCATTTTTAGTTTTGCAAAAAGCATCAAAAGGACACTCAATCCGAAAACAAAAACCAACCTAGAAATTAATCCGGTTAAGATAGGTTGCAAAAAACCTAATAAACAATTGATTTACAAACAAAAAAAACCATACCAACAGATACACAAGGTCATCAGAAAGGGGAATCAATCAAATCAAAAACAAGGAACAAACACACCTGTTTTTGTAAAGATCAGAGATTCACACCCTTAATTGAATCACTAATTGATTCAATTGATCAAGAAATCCCCAATTTACTCGCGATTAAGAAAATCCCCAAATTGACGAAACCCTAGTTTCGCCATCGGAAAGGATTACAGCGTTAAAGAAGAACACCAAACCGTGGAGTAAAGTAAGTTAATCAAGCCATAACAAATCGGCGGATTAACAATCAAGAATCAGAAGACGGGTTTCAAGTCTCAAAGTATTAGGAGAGACGCGTTTCTATCTCAGAAAGGAGAAAAAAGAGAGGCGCAGGAAATAAAAGCATCAAAAGTGGAACCAACAAATATTAGGGCTACGGGTTACACTATCAACCCATCAGGTTCCAAAAAGAACAAAAACACCCTTCCACTCTTATTTTTGATATAGTATATATTACAGTTTTGATATATATTGTATAGATAACTTTAGAAAAATTACTTCCCTTAGTTATAAGTTAGTATCTTTTCGAGGTTTGGAGAATATAATAACCTAGTGTCTACACTGCTTATTATATTAAGAATAACTTAAGACGTAATTAACCTTAGGTTTATTCATTTGAGAGTATAAAAAATCTCATAAGATAGTTTTTGGAATAAACTAGTCCCGATAAGTTTTTGATAGCCTTTAAGGCACAAAACGAAAGAGCTCACCAGAAAGAAAATCCGACACACTTAGTGTTAGGTATTTTGGAGATTTTAGTCAATATCTGAGAGATATGATGAAAGAAGAAAATTTCAAAGAAGGAAGTGGGTACTACTAGTACACCACAATTCCAATGTCCGATGCTGAAACCCTCAAATTACTCATTATGGGCAATTCGAATGTAAATCATCCTAGAAGCGAATGGTATGTGGGAAATGATTGAACCTTTAGAAACAACTAAAAGCGATAACAAGAAAGATAAAATTGCTTTCGCATTCCTTTGCCAATCTTTACCCAAAGAACAATTACCTCAAATAACAAAGCACAAAAGCGCGAAAGCCATATGGGATGCTTTGAAGACTAGATACGTTGGTGAACAAAGAGTTCAACAAGCAAGGTTGCAAACACTCAAATCTGAGTTTGAGATGTTACATATGAAGGAAGAAGAGACAATCGACACCTTCACCTCTAAAATAACTGTTAGGTCACCATATTGTAACATAAGCATCAATATGTAAGAAATATAGATAAGGTGGGCGGATGAACACACACAAACACACACGATAAGATAATGATGACAGGATATGCATAGAGTATATTATGAAGTGAACAACCAACCTTCTAAGGAAGGTTTACATGTCTTTATATAGGGAAAGGAACTAGGGCAACACACAAGTTCCCTTCCTTTCCTTATTGGATATGGGCCAAGGCTTATGGGCTTTCTACTTAAGCCTTGCCTTTAATACAAACATAAAAGCCTAATTAAGCAACCTATTACATGTTAATTACAAACACTTGAAATATAGTTTAGGAGTGATTCCAACAATCTCCCCCTAAGTGTTGGTAATTAATGACTTAAGTAATCTTTAAACGTTGTTGGTGCTGATGTAATAGTTGCTTTGACGTCTTTCGACATTCTTCTTTCTTGTGAGAAGAAGTGCCTTGATTCTAACAATCTCCCTAGTGTGAGGATCTTGTTTTCTTTGAAGTTTTCAGCTTAGACGTCTTCATTTATCTTTGTTCTTTGTTCTGGTGTGGATATGGTGATGTTATGTTGTGGTAATGCATCGAGTTACCGTTGCTTTCAGGGTGTCTCCACGTCCTTCTCCAACATGCTCACACACTCTTTGGCGTTGGATATCAGGATAGATGTAGTTCTCTTAGTCTTTATACTTGTAGATTCTTTGGCTTTGAGGAAGAATCATTCGACTTTGTGTTGCCTTCGAGAGAACTTCAATATGTGTTGTTGTTGGTATGAGCATGTGGAGAATGCGACGATCATCTCCGGAGCATCTATAAGAAGAAAACATAAGAATGGGTTAGTGATATACACCAATCGATCATTGTGGTCGTTTCTTAAAGAGTTGACCACTCGATTGTTCTTGATGAATGTCTTGATTCCATTCACCTTGGTCGGGTGAATCAGCGTCCGAACCCATAAGGGACGTTGGCATTACATTGAACAAGTTCAAGTAACCCACATCTTCGGGGACTGATTCTTGAAAGGAATCTCCTTGGCGGGATTTTGACTTTACAAGTTCGAACTTCGAGCATGTTATGACATAATGTGAAAACACATCTCTAATTCTAGCAAGGCGTTTCGAGGCTGAGTCCTCTCAAGTAGGATAACATGATGTACAAGTACACTGATTCGGTGAGTAGTGAGCTACACGAAACATCACCCACGACTATAGACCGTTTGAGACAACACTAAGCATAACCCACAAGGATTCTTGAAGTGACTTTTCAGCTGTAGGCATTTGATGTTAACCACGCAGGAGTTTCCATTCAATCACGAGGATCAGGTTGTGAACCCTCATAAATGTTCTCGACTGATTGCTAAGATCTGTGTAGGACTCTAGAATAGTATCACTTGCGTCCTTATTGTTGAGCGACAAGTGATGAAATGTCGAGTGTTCCTAAGAGATATTTTGATGAATCTCGTGGCTCTAGACTCAATAGTGCTCTTTGGTTTTCCTAAGCGGAGACTAGGAAGAGGGTCTCCTTCTTCAATACCAGGCAATCTCTAAGAGAGCTGATATTTTACGTAGGGTTCCCTGTGAGAATGAAACAAGCTTCTGTTGAGAGAAACTTGAGTGGCTAATAAGGTTTAGTGCATGCGTCACTGGGTCCATGACGACTTTGATCTTTAATACCGGTGTCATCTAGTGACAATTCTCATTTTCTCCTTTTTATAATCATACCTAAGGACTTCTAAGTTCTAACTATTTGTGGTGTCCTTGGGTAGATCCCTCCGGTTCTGGCGGATCATAGGATGGTTATTCCTAACCTTAGTCACCTTATAACTCCATGACTAACCTATGTTGCCATAAAACCATTTTCATGAAAATCTCTCAAAGTGGTTATGATTGAAAACATTTTGTACCGTGAGTTTTATTTCAAATACTACCTCAACACAAGCTTAAGTGTTTTGAAAAAATCACGGTGAGAGAAGGCGCACACATTTGAATTGATCGACTCAAGATAGACAATTCCCATGAGACATGGTTACGTTGCATAGTTAAAGAGTTACATTGTCAGGTTTTAGGTGACAACTAGCTCTAATAACTACCTTGAAGGTGTGGACAAACCTCGAAAGGTTGTCAAACCCATCAAAGTTCATGTCTATCAAGAGCTTCTCGAATAGGTACAATCTACTTGGATAAGTCTTGAAAGACAAATCTTTTCGATGTATGACAGTTCAGATCTCGTCAATTCATGGGTTAATTCTTTAGCATGAAGATTCAATCACAAATTTCACAACATATTTGTATCACACAATTTTTCTCCCCCTCAAAAATGGCATATAAATGTTATTTTTGACGAAATTTTGATATCGAATATGTCCATTTCGAGTTTTGTGGGAAGATTTCCACGAAGAATCATTTGTGAACAAAGATTTTAAGCAAGTACTCCCCCTCAACAAGTGATATTAACTTTTGAGGTTTTTGGGGAAGTACTTGTTCTTTTGAGCAAAACTTTGAAAAATGAAAGTTTTGATAAGTTTTACTCAAAAGTAAGAAGCTTGCGCTCCTTTTTATAGGATTGTGGCACATGGCAGCGTGCGTACCACGAGGGTCCTTTCATTACAAGTGCAGGTTGTACCTTTGTTATGTGTGCACAAGCCATAGTTAATAATAAAGATCAACAAATCTAAATATTAATCAAGAAAATAATCAAGGAGTACGGTGGTCCATCATGCGCCGAGTTCTTTACGGGCGTTGATAGCTGTTAGAGATACTCGGTCGTCCACCCACGAAGCTCTCCAAAGTCCTTATTTGATCGCGATGAAACAACCTTTCATCAATCCTTGTGATGATTTTCTTCACGTCCCTCTTTTCCCTCGAATTCCACCGCTTACGTGACTGATGCCTTCATGAATCTCCTTTAACCGATATGCTAACCCGTCCGAACCTTCTTCGAAGTGTGATCACAAAACTTGTGAAGCTCATTACATGCCATGTACAGATTATGGTGAAGTTCAACTGCGGTGACTACACCAAACTTTGGTTTCTTGAGAATGGTGTACTGAGCCAGGTGGTTGATATCGGGAATTTTTAGCAGTGGTTTGGTGAGATTTATGCTGGAAGTTGAAGGTCTTCAACATGTTCGTGGATAACGATGCTTCTGATGAATATCAGCAATGACTTGATGTCTTTGTTGGATATTGGTGGAAGTGTCGCATTCAACCTTGTACATTAGCGAGATACATGTCTTCAATGTCATTGAGTGACAATCTCGGAAAATCCGCTTCAGAAAAGTCATATTCCTGTTCGTCTTGGCGTTTGACTACGATTTTCTTCAAGAATGAGTAGTCCCACTTAGTGGAAACGGGCTAAGATGCATTATAGCAACGATCCGTTGGTCATGTACACCTCTTTGTTAGATTTGAGTACTGGCGACCGAGTAGATCTTCCGTTCGGGCCGTGATGAATTCCATACTGATGCATCGAGGTCATAATTAACCACATTATAAACGAACATATGTGTGGCCTCTTCCTCGATGGCCACATTGTTGGAGAAGATTGCTTTGCCGAGTTGGGAAGGTAGTGAGGTAGTGTATTTCTTGCTAACATCGCTCTAGTGTTGAAGAAATTCAGGTCATTGTTAAAGAAGTCCGGTAGGGAATCCGTTGTTGATCAATTCGACCAATGGTGTGTAGTGGCTTTGTCCGTCGGTGTAGTATGGAGCCTTGTCGTCCGGTGAAGTCGATGTTGGATTGAGGTTGAGCCAATCAATATTGTTGGACATGGCTCGTGCTATGTTGTCGAGACGATATTCGACTTCAATAGCTTGTCGGTACGTCCTTAGCATTGAAAAGCATCGTTCTTGATTCGCTTTAACTCTGCTTTCGTCATCTTCTTCACTTTAAACTTTTCTTGGATGATCTTGACATGCTCCATAGTTCGACCATCTACCCGTTCTTGGCCTTCCGGTAAATGAGGGGTGGCATCAACAAGCTTTGAAAACCATTCATATTCTTCAGTTTCATCTTCATCTAGCCATGATACAACTGATGTTGACTTTTTATTCATTGGCTTGGAGGATGATCTTTGGTTGCTTAGTTGATGTAGAAGAAGGGGTTGTTGTTGGGGCTCAGGAATCTCTTCGTCATCACCACCGGTGTATTCGAAATGATCACCAGTTTTCTCCGTTGGTGGTGGAGACTCAGAGTCCTAAGGTTTGTCGCTAGCAGGAGGACGTTGTGAAGATCTTATAGTGGTGGTGGTCCTTTGGGGTGGTGGAGGCATAGATGATGACTCGTCAGTTTTCTTTTTGCGTTTTGGCTCAGAATCCTTGTCCGCATCATTGTCGTCTCTTGGTCGCTTAGCCCTTTTAGCTGACTCTTTACACGATGTTTTGAGTTGATATTCCAATAATGCCTCAAAAAGTTTAGCTTCGTCAGAAGTAAATTTTTCAGATTGTTGAGACATTTGTATAACAAGCTTGGAGATCAATTCCGCATCAGAGACAACCGGAGACGGGACTGGTTTGATTTCCATAGAAACAGGGGTAGTTGCCATTGTTTGTTTGACCAGTGACATGAGATATGGATAGAGTTGTGCGGCGACATCTCTCTTGTAACTCAGTGCAGTCGATCGAAGGAACTTGTGAGTGTAGTCCCTTATCGTCTTGTCCATCTCCCCTTGGATATCTCGATTGAGAAACTGTTGAATCTGTTCTCTTTCCTCCGAAAACTCGTTCATTACATCTTGAAGTAAATTTAGTCTATCGGCGGTGATTGAATTTCTTGTTGACCACGTTTCGTTTCCTTACTTGCCTGACAGCTTTGACAATTTTGGTCTTTGCTCGTGATGCCCAAGTGTTGGTTGGTTTCTTGATAGATTTGGATGTGGATCTGGTGGTAGCATCTTTGGATGGTGGTGGTGATGAGTGGGATGAAGAATCACGAGGAGGATGAGTCATGAGATGGCTCTGGGTCTTTTGGTGGCTCAGAAGTCCTTTCAAGGTTGTGATCAGGATTATCTAGAATGTAACTGTCAGTTTCTATTCGAATCCTTTCTTCTTCATCAGCTTTAGCCCTGGCTTATGCTTCAGCTTTTTCCTTAGCCTCTTCATTTGCTTTAGCTCGAGCTTCCTCGTCAACTTTTTCTTTAGCAGCTTCCTCATGTCTTTATCCGTGATCATCTCATCCTGTTCATGTTCCTCTTCTTCCTCAAAAGTGAATGGAACTTCATAGGTTTGTTGCTGCTGTTCTGTGGATTCCTTCGCGGTGGCACCAGTTCACTTATCGGGTTGATTAACCTCATCATGAATTGGTATGGTAAGTGCACCACCACTGGAACCTCCAGGACCTCTTGTTTGTTCGCGATTAAATTCTAAAGCAGCATGCTGAATCCTTAGATGCTTCAGTGTCTTGTGGTTGTCTCTTTCTTCATCCTTTGGTTCTTCATCTAAACTCTCTTCTTCTTCCTTGCGCAACTAGAGTTTTACCCTTGTCTGTTTTGGGACTAATTGGTTTCAAGCTGTTGTTGTATCATCCGTAACGACTCTGAATAGTGAACCTCTTCATCGGTCTCGGTATCCTCAGTCTTGATCCTCTAATTTAAGTGACGGTTGAGGATTAGGAATGGCATCCTTAGATGGAACTTTCCTTTTGCGGGGAGGATTTCTCTTTGGATACTGGGCACTCCGATGCTTGCTACACTTCCCACTACGATCTCTGGTCTTCTTGATGGGTATGGTGAAGACTTTTCATCCATGAAGACTTTGCCTAAGGCATCACTTGATATCATGAATACGATTGAAGACTTTTAATATCATCGGTGATAAAGGCGTCACATCAATACTACACCTCGTTTCTTTGTTAATGAGTCTTTGAATCTGACAATATTTAATGTAGGCTCAAACAACGCAGAATGATGGTTGGGGTCATCAAGTCTCAAGGGAATGTCTTTATTATTCCCGAGTATCCTCTGGATCAACAATTTTGTATATCTGATGAAAGGGACCTTTGTGCCAGGCTTCTTGAGGTAAGACGTCATGTCTTCCCATATCAGACTTGCGTAGTCAACATGCATTTTGTTGACCATGCCCCAGAATATTTGTAGTTCCATTAGCTTAGGATGCTCATAACCACTGTCTCTACCGGAAACAGACTTTGCGATCATGATGTTTAAAGTTCTCCATGGCTGAGGGATGTTCTTTAAATCTACTGAAGAGTGTTTGGTAATGATTCCCGCAGCTTCATCATAGCCAATATCGACCATGAATCAGTGTAGCCTCTTGGATGGAGTAGTAACATACTCATAAATTTGAATAGCGAGGGAGCGAAGAATTGCTAGTAAAGTCGACAACTGATGACGATGACTTGTTTATTGTTGAGAGTCACCGTGACAACATCTTGACCATCAAATTTATTCATTGTGTGCCAGAATTGATGAATATAGATCTCTGGTACCGTTGCTGAGTTGGTGAGCATGTTGTTGTAGGGATGAATCTTAAGAATATCCACGGTATTGTATGAAGACTCAGAGCATGTGAAGTTCTCAAAGTCAACCTTAAGGTTGTTCTTTCCAAGCTTCATACTATAACCAGTAGAGAATATGTCTTCCATTGTCAGCTCATTTGGTGCGTTAACATTTTCCATAGTGATGTCCATACCGTGATCTGAAAGATATTGAGCCAAAAGAACCAACATATCAAAAGACATTATGTTAGTTAAAAGTTGACTTTATTGTCCAATTATTGAATTTGTTATGTTAATGAATGTTACGAGTCCAAAGTCACTTGTTTGTCCAATAGTCAAAAGTTGATGTGATAAGTTACGTGGGTATTAATTTTGAAGTTTAAAGTCCAAATTTTCACTCATACACTCAACATTTTAACATTTATAGCTTATTAGTGACAATTTGATCTTGTGACGTT
Organism: Chrysanthemum makinoi; assembly: GCA_910596185.1. Taxonomy (NCBI): domain Eukaryota; kingdom Viridiplantae; phylum Streptophyta; class Magnoliopsida; order Asterales; family Asteraceae; genus Chrysanthemum; species Chrysanthemum makinoi. The sequence goes on from OU343223.1 coordinate 249,961,749, forward strand.
ATGAGTAATTTATTTGCAAGCTTGTACACGCAACAATTCACAAGTAAAGTTAAAATTATGGCTTAAGCGTAAGAATGCAAGCTTATGCGTAAACATTGTGTAACCATACGCGTAGACCTAAGTTTATGCGTAGGAGTCCTCTACGGCGTAAGAAATCTTCAGCGTAGGGAAAGGCTCTTGGCATAAGGCTTACGCATAAGCGTATGTTGGGAGCTTATGTGTAAGGTTTACTCGTAAGAGTGAACCTTATGCGTAAGACTCAAAGTTTACGCATATCCTTCACATGATGCGCGTAGTCCCATTGTAGACCCTTACACGTAAGAGTTACGCGTAAGATTTCTCTTATGTGTAAACACATCTGGCGTAAGGTAATCCTTAAGCGTATAATCCAATTTTACCCTTGATTCTGATTTTGCAAGCGTAAAACCTAAAATAAATCATTCATAACGTTTCAGTTAACATTTTTATTCAACCTCTTTCAAAATAACATGTTATCACAAGGTCCATCCAGTTACGCGTAGACATCAAGTTATGCGTAACCTAAAACCGTAGAGTCAAATCTTACGAATAAGAAATCTAGCCATGGGAATTGAACCAAATGATTTATGGTATGTCTAAGAAGCCTTATGAGTTGCTTTCAACTACTTTTAACATCAAACACATCAAGAATCAAAAGTACCCAATTCAACGAATACTTAAACCCTAAATTTTAATTTAGCAAAATTAGAATTTCTGGGTATGATTCAAGGTTGGTTTTGGTTAATTAAACATGTAACAAACGTCATACAAGCTTCTAATTAGACAGAAACACTCACAAATGAGAACCCCCAAATTCATGCATAAACCCTAAATCTTGAAAAATGATTAAAAACGTTTTTTGGATTGATTTAGATGTTGGAAACAGTTTAAGGATTGATATTAGATACATTTTAATACTCCCATTTCACAACAAACAACCAAACGTGATCACATGTTCATACGCTTACGCGTAAAACATATAATCACGCCTAGAGTAAAATCAAACCGTTGGATTTGTATACCATTAAAAACCAATGTATAAAATCACTCAAAGAAGCTTAAAACACTTACAAATTCGAAGTTTATAACACGGATTTGAAGAATGAATAATGAGCGTGGATGATGGCGGTTGTGTTCTTAAATGCAAGTATTAAATGAAAAAGATTATTAGGTAAGGTGTTTTTGTTGAAAGTAAGTTTCGAATTTTAGACAATAATAGTCCCTCCACCTCAACCATTTTCATCCACAGCCCATAACTTCGATTTTGGTTAAGCTTGAAGTAAAAGTTTGGAAAGAAACTTGACGACACTCCCCCTCGACTTTAAAAATAGAGAAATTTTACAAATTTGAGTCCGAGGAGTGTCAAGACACAAGAAACGAGTCCACCATTATCAAAGATACAACCAATACAGGGTAACATGCAAGTACAAGGTTTTATGAAACAGAAAAATATTTACGTTCTCCCCCTCAACACTTGTCCAAGAAAATATGAAATTTTTGAAGGAGCAAAGTGTTGACGGAAGATTTGTACTTGTCATGTTGAAAGAAATTTAGATAGAAGAATATTTTTGAATTTTATAAATTTTATATTTTTGTGTTTTGTTTTTGATAAAATATATACAAAATAGGTTTTGGTGTTTGACTGGTTTTAAGAATGTGTCAAAAGTTCATCCAGTTCCTCTGTAGTCAAACACCTCATACCAATCCGATGGACCAACTCAGTAAACCTAGCAGGAGCTAAGGCTTTGGTGAGAAGTGCACTTGATTGGTATTCATTACCCACAAAATATAATTCAACGGTACCCTTTTCCACGTGCTCCTTGATGAAATGATATCGAAGATTGATGTGCTTAGACTTGAATGTTGGGCCGAGTTGCGAGATTGCAATAGCACCGATTATCGCGATACATCGAGATTCTGTCAAATCATTACCATAGTCTTTGAGTTGTGTTCTCATCCAAATGACTTGAGCACAACATGACGACATGGCTACATATACCTTTGGTTGAGGGCAGCGATGTTCAATCTTGCTTCTTCGATTGCCATAACACGGTTTATCACCAAGAAATTGTAGAGCTCACGAAGTACTTTTCCAAGAATCTAAGCAACCCGCGTGATCGTCTGAAAAAGCTATTAGTTCAAAACCGAATCCTTGGATACCAAATCCCCAAATTAATGGTTCCCTTGATGTATCGGAGGATTCTTTTAGCCTCGAAGAGGTGGGTTTCAGTTGGTCTCAACTGATAGCGGGAGAAAAGATATACAACAAATACAATGTCGAGTCTCTGGTATTAGATACATGAGAGACCAATAATACTTGATTTGGTAGGGTAAACCAATTTCCCATGCAAATCGGCATCCAGGTTTCTTGGTATGCCCGCGTGGCATAGGTATCACACTTTTGCATTCCATGTTTGTTTAAAATTTCAAGAGCATATTTGGACTGACTCAGGAAAATACCGTGGGGTGATTGATGAACTTGCGGTCCTAGAAAAGGTAAGTTTCACCCATCATGGACATTTCAAAATATGTTTTCATAAGTTTTGAAAAAGCGTTTGAGTACTTTAGATGTGTTGACCCAAAAATGATGTCATTCACATAAATTTGAACCATTAAAATGTGTTCCCCGTCATATTGTATGAATAGTGTTGGGTCGACCGATCCTTTGACGAAATTATGAGAGTTGAGAATGGATGACAACTTATCATACCACCGCCGAGGCTTGTTTGAGACCGTAGAGAGCCTTGTTCATTTGTAGGCGTGATTAGGAACTGGATCAACAAATCCTTACGGTGACTAACATAGACTTTTCTTCAGTTACCATTTAGAAAAGCAGTTTTGGCGTCCATCGAGAAAGACCGTGATGTTCATGTGAGCCGCGAATGCGGAAAAAATCGAGCGACCTAAGTCTAGCAACCGGTCGCGAATGATTCCTCGTAGTCAATCCCTTCTTCTGTCTATAACCCTTATAGCCACAGGCGTGACTTATTTCGATAACCGTACCTTGACATCTAATTTGTTTTTCCAAATCATTTCAGACCAATAACGTAGACCCCTGTTGGTTTTTCAACCAATTCCCATACTTCAAGACGTTTAAAATGGTTAAGTTCTTCTTGCATAGATTCAATCCAGTTGTCATATATCATGGCTTCTTTAATATTTTTGGGTTCACCTTGGCAGACAGTGAGTGCATAAATGCAATGTTCACCGTCGATGCGAAGCGTTGTCTAGTTATGACTGGTTGATTCGGGTTTCCAATAATGTTCATAAGAGGATGGTCTCTAGTCCAACGATGTGTGGAGGTTGATGTTGATATACATTATGCGATTAGGAGGATTCAAATGACTTGTAGATCATTCATAACATCCGTGGCGGTTTCATTTGCAAAAGGGTTGAAGAACGCATTTGGATCATAATCTGCAAGTGGGGGTACTTCATGGTTGAAGAGCATCGAGATGGTTCGGTGTCATTGGATGCGGTTTGTTCGTTTTGTTGTGGAATCAATTGGAGGTGCTTCCTCCTTGATTGTTGTTGTTGTTTAGTGTATCGGTATTGGATTATTATCGGGTTGAAGCGGTGGAAACATTTGATACATCTGGACCACGTTGATCAATATCATCACTAAACAAAGGAGCAAATAGTTGTTCTATTTGACGTCGAGTAAGCTGTAAGCTTGGTTCAGCTGATGATGGGGTTTGGGGAAAGTTTAGACGGTTATGTTAGGAATTAGAAAATTCCATAGTGAAGAGTCGGTCACCCCAAATGTTATCTAGCTTAAGTTAGCTCGTGGACTTGTCATTAGTTACGTTATTTAGTAGTTTATTTATTAGTTTGTAGCGTAGTATAGTGTAGTGCAACACCGTGGAGGAAGGACGGGTCTTTACCCACTGTATACCTGATCCACAGGCCAATAGGAGGTCGTATTGTTTGTAACTATAAATACCCTCTACCTCCCAAGGTAGAAGGTTGGACCTTTCATTCTAATCTAACCTTCTATGTTTTCTTTCACTTTCTCTCTCTAGAAGGCTCACTTTCTCTCTCTAAAACCTCTAAATAATTCGACCCATATTATTGTTTGTTATGTGTTTATGAAATCCAATATGTTACAATTGGTATCAAGAGCCATGGTTAGATCATCTCTTACATATCTTTGGATTTCTAGTGGTTTTTAGGTGGTTTTTGAGTTTGAGAAAGTTTAGTGGTTTTTGCATTATTTGGTTGATTTCTAGTGTTAAAGTTTGGATTTTGATTGTACTTTTATGTTTAATATCATCATAAGTGTTTAGGTTTTGATTTGGAAGGATTGAATCATCGTGGTTGGGTTGTTTTTGGATTGAAAAGTGTGTTTTGGAAGTTTTTCAAGTTAGCGACTTGGCTCACGGTATAACTTTTTTGCTAGCGATTTGCTTGAAAAAACGTGAGTTCTGTGTTGTTTGGTGGCGATTTGGTCCTAGCGACTTGCTTTGAGACAAGCGACAAAAATACTTGTTGGTGGATTCTCCACTTCTGGTGCGACTTGGTGAAAGTTAGCGACTTGTACTTAAGTTTGTTAGCGACTTGGTGCTAGCGATTTGGTGCTTAGCGAGTTGCTCTTTAGCGACTTGGTGCTTAGCGACTTCTTTGTCAAAATTTTGCTAGCGACTTGGTGCTTAGCGAGTTGTTCTTTAGCAACTTGATGTGTAGCGACTTGGATACTTGAGCGATTTGCTCTTTAGCGACTTGGTGCTTAGCGACTTGGTGCTTAGCGACTTGGTGCATAGCGACTTGGTACTTAGCGACTTGGTGACTTAGCGACTTGGTTCAAGGGTTATAGTGACTTGGTTTATTTTTTCGAAGAAGAGGTTTGACCAAAGTTGACTTTTCGTCAAAACTTCAGCCATAACTTTTGATCGTAACTCCGTTTTCAATGAAATACTGTCAAAATGACCAGAACGACTGAATATTGTGAGGTTTCACAAATTAAGCGGCGAATTTTTCGAGACCAAATCCCCTCACGAAGGAAGTTATTGAGCTTTTAAGTTTTTAGACCTAAATTTCATATTAAGCGTGCATTTACAAAACCAATTCACAACCAATAACACTTCACTAATCCTTCAAACAATCATCACTCCTAACACATAATCCTCTATCATTGTGTGGGTCCATCAGTTATCTTAACTCGTTCTATTGGTCATTGTATCACGGTTTCTTCTTGATTTAGTAAAATCCCGCGAAAGATTCTATTTCGGTTTAAATCATAGACTTGTAAAATCCCGTGCATACTACCACATCATGTCTTATTCTACTAACCTAGTGATTTCAGAAGTGCTTAAATTGTATGATGATGTGGACACAGCGATAATGTATGCTACGAGCGATTAAAGATGATTGAATCAATCAATGAGGATGTGATATCTCAGGGTTGAGACTACGAAAGACCGAAATGCACCGGTCAATGCTTCTGAGAATGCCATGCAAAGAGGCGGCATTGAAACTTATCAACAACTTCACTCTCACCTCATGTTACTTCTACCCACATCAATGGACGAACATGTATTGCCCTCTTTCGTCAGGACTTATCCACATTAGCAGGAACTCTATTTATTAAACCTAGAGCAATGGAGCTACAACTTGACAAAGAGAGGTTCATAAGGATAGTAGTTTCGGCACTTCAAGTGATCTACAAACACTTTGATCATTCATTAGAAGGAATTCACATGATTATGATCAAGACATGGTTGAAATGTCCTTCAAGAACACAACTGGAATGGAAATGGCGTGTTCAGCGGAGACACTTATCCATCTCATGGATAATGTGGAGAAGTATATTGAGAAGTTACTCGAGAAAGATGCAAAAGTAGATGAGAGTCGAATTAAGTTGAGGATATTTGTGATAAGTTGGGTAATGTATCGAAAGGTCGGGTGTTCTTGAATGCGAGAATATCGAAACTCGAAGAATGATGTAACCTACTCGATGACTCTGTCTCACAAGAAGTGGATGTTTATGTCGAAAAAGCGAATGAATCGGATACAATCAATAAATTGTTGTGTTGAGACGGTATGACACCGGATGTTGGATCGGTTGACGAATCTGAGAGGCTGAGAGACGATAAGCTTGAAATAGCCCGGCGGTTCGGTGACTCTTGTTACACATGATGTGGATGAGATATCGAACCGAAATTGAGCAGAGTCATGTAATGAGGTACCCTTCTTATTCAACATAGTGCATCGCTAAAGTACTTAAACAAGTCATGATCTTTGAACATAACTTTCATAAATGTTCTTACATTCATGAAATTTGTCGAGATTAAGTGTTTCAAAACAAAAGATATGGTTGATAAAAGGCTTTTGATGAACTTTCAAACAAATTCTCAAATCTTGAAAAACAATGCATTTCACTTGAAATGATTGAGTAAGAAAAAGTTTTCAACTTAACAAACCATGTAAAACGGAACTTCACGAATTCCGTGAACTTTTGAAATTAACACTTTGAAGCTCACTTCAAGACAAAGAGTCAACCATTTACAATCAAGAAAACATATCTGTCTTGAATGAGAAAAGTAATTTAGTCATGAATACACAAGACATTGATGCTATTATAACAAGAGAATAATGGCTGTCAATTTATGTGGCTAAATTACTAAAGGAAAATGAGTCTTTGAGTAAGCATCACATAGAACTAAGTGACTCTGTCAAAGATGCTAGAACTAAATCAATAAAACAAACAAACTCTTTGATAGCAAAATTGATGATCAAAGCTCAACGGAAAAAGAGTTTAGCTATTGTTGCCTTAAAAATGAGCTTGAGGCTTGTAGGAAAAGTGTGAATACTAAGTTTACAAAACCATCAACCTTGGGAAACGGTTTCTCATCCCATTAGAAACGGTCCATTGTTAGGCGATACTGCGTTTATATCGAAAGACCAAAATTTTCAAAACACGGTTTGCCTCCCAAGTTGATGAGAAACAAGTTTTGTCAAAACCAGTCACTTCACTTGAGTTACCTAAGAATAAGGCTTCTAGCTCCGTTAACCCTCAACACGTATACTTCTACTCCCGGCACCTCTAGGATTAGTTAAAGATGTCAAAACCAAGCATTAAAACCTAGAATTCATATGATATGAATGACTTGTGGAAGAACTATTATCTAGAAGAAGATAGGAAAAAGGCCTGATTCAAAAAGCGGAATTTTAGGTGCAAGACCTAGGGTGAGAATTCTCTGAGATTTCAAGGCACTACTAGTAGTTGTAAACCACTACCTAGGAACACTCAAAAGACTAGGGATTGGCGTGCATCTAATAGTAGTTATGTGCATAATAATGCTAAACATGTAGAAAACAAAACTAGAAATTCTCCTTATTCACATGCTAAGGTACAATCCACTAAGACTACTAACGTGACTAAGGTTCAACATGTTGTGAAGCAAAACAAGCCAAAAACTTCGCCTAGATGGATACCAACTGCTAAATCTTTGGAAACTAGGAACATGGATAAGTCTTCCACTATGCATAAGAAGCCATACAATCCTAGACCTTGCCATAAGTGGATAACATCGGGTAGAATGTTTAAGGATCTTTGGACTTAGGTGGATTCCTAGGAAGGCTGTTGAATGACAAAATCAAGGTTGACCGTGAAACACCAAAGGGTTTGGATACTAATATCACTAACCAATATATATGCAATCAAGCTTGTAATGTTAGTGCGGTAGCCTCCTTCTGGTTGCGTACTTCGATCCTTCACTACATGGACTGGCTTAAAGTATGGATTACAAATGGATTGATATCTCATAACTCAAGGGTTCAAGTAACTCAATCTTGATATTATTTCGCTATGACGATATTCACATCGGTTAGCCTCGTACTTCAACATAATGGCGTTTGAACACAGGTTCTACCTGCATTACTCTAAAGAAAAGAAAAGGTATGCGCTTGATCGCGCTTTATCTTCAAAAGAAGAGAAATCTTCATTTTATGACCATTCTCATCGACATTCTTCATCAACAAGCTTCATGTTTTTTCCTTGCTCAAACCTCAAGTGGATCGTTCTTTGGTGTATATTCTTATTCACTTGTTAAATCAAAATGGCAACCGAGATGCAATTTTGAGGGGAAAAAGTCTTATACTACATGTTGATGGATGCTTGAACTATGGTCGTGTGACTCTCCTTCAAAGCCTAATGTTTCACTTACTAAGGATAAATTGGATTTATTGTTTGGGATTCATTGTTTCAATATGTTTGATGAGTATTTCCAACCACTAGCGAATGTTGATCATCTAAGAAGTACAACTCAGACTACTCAAGAAGCCTAATCTCGCTTATTCTTCAAGGCGTTGTTAATGACTATCATTGCAGTTGCACTCATGAATAGTGATCCGCTCTTTGGTATTCCTTTGCCAAATCTTCACGGATCATTGTTTCATTGTTTTTTCCTAAATGTGCACTCTGTAAATCTACTACATGAACATTAAGGAAAATGACTTCCTCATCGCTTAAAACATTATTGGTGAATCTTCGGATGAGTTTTCTTCATGTATAAAAGAAGAATGCATTGATGTTGAGGAATCATTTGTTCGGTTCATTCATGGGTCAATGTACATCCGATTGTATGTTTATTCAAGTGTTGGACATTTGACACAAGTTGATTACTTCGAGTTACTCATTTATCACTTATTTAAGGTTGAAGTTGACATTCACAAAGGCGTGTTCTTATTTGATAACTTGCTCGAGCTTAATAATTTGAGTTGAAGTCTTGGGTTATCTAGTTACCAGTGATCAGGTGGATGGTTGAAGACTGGTTAACTATCACTATTAGGAGTTACTTTGATTTACTCGGTGTCACGCATATGACGGTGTGGATAATCTTAAGAGGTGTTAATGTCTCATACTTTGTTTGAGTAGTGAGTACTTAGAGATTTGCGTGAAGCATAAATTCTACACACGTTCTTCAACTTTACTTTAGTGCAAGCATAAGTCCAAGCACAACGGGAAAATTCTACTTGATTTTAAGTTTGGTATATCAGGTTTGCTTCATCGATTGGTCACTTCAAATTGTCTTCATTTGGGTTGGTTAAGATAGTCGGAGAGAGAGAGTTTACTGTAGCGGTTGATTCACAAGATTCATTTGAGCTAATTGTTGTTCTTCTCTATTTCAAAGAATATTTAGTGCATTATAATGTGTGGTATTTTAGGTATCATAACCTTTAGGGGAAGGAGACACAAATCTAAACACATAATGAGTGCATTGATGAAACTAATACTTCTTCTCTATTGAAGTAATCCCGGAAAGACAAATGTCATAGTAGAGAAACTTCGGTGTTTACTCATAGCATTTGGTGTGTTATTCCAACCATTTAGGAGAAAGTGGTCTTTGGATACTTTCGGTATGTGTTAACTTCGGTACCGATTAGAAAGAAATTTGAGAAGAATATTTGGAACGTGAGATGATATTGCTTATCGACATCTTCTGCATGACTTATGATAATGTTCATCCGGTATATGTGTACACTATGAGCTGATTGGTTATATGGAAGATAACTGGAATGCACTTGGTAAAATGAAGATGTTGATATATGGTTCCCCTGAATAGACAACTGCTCAATCTCGAAGAGTAATGTATACCGCAGTGATGATCCATGTTTCAACTTGTTACTTCGGTGTTTTGGTCTTCTTCGTGGTGTTGAGCTTCATTCAATGAGACCGCTTTATCTTCAACTCTACTTCATAGGGAAATGGTCTTTGTTCGATGTTTGTCGGTTTGGGGGGAAGCTACCAAAGATTCACATTTAGAAGGCTCTTGCTCAGATGATTTTTCTTAGAAGCCTCGAATGCTTTGGTGGTGAAAGCTTAAGAGATGATGACTTCTATCTTCTAAAGTCTTTGAAAGATTTTCTTATCTCATTTTCGTATCATCATCTTCTTAAACTATTTCTCTATCTCTGTAAATACTTATGAAAAACCAAATACAAAAATATAAAACCAACAAAAGCAAAATACAAAAATATAAAATCAACAAAAGCCCATAAAAATCAAAAAATTGAAAAATACCAAAAATATGTTTTCTCAAGACATGTCTTCTTGTATCGATAACATCTACGGTCTTAGAAATGTCATTCAATAATGGCATGGGACTTTAGATTAAGTTGAAGCAGGAGGTGTAAATATTCCTTTCTAAACATGTCTCAAAAAATAAAAAATAAAAATAAATATTTGATTATTGTCCAATTCTCATTTTTGGTGTTTCTCAAACTCAACATTCATCATACTTGTCATGCATGGGTTTTGCATTTCACATTAAGGCATAATTGCATATTATATAAACGTTATCGCGTAATAAATTATTTTGAACATTTGATCCGTTACTTCCAAAATTTTATCACAATATATTTTTATACTCATATTAAGTTATAAAAATATTATTTTTAGTTTACCCGATGTTTTAAATTTATTTCGTATATAAATTGTTATGTTTATATAAATTACGACGGTTTCTTAAATTCAACCCGATAAATATTTATTCACTCAAATCTTTCAAGAAATGTATTTTTAAAATTTTTATGACCTCAATATATTTTATCTTGACCCGTTAAAATTTATTTTTATCAACGCTACCTAAATATTCACAAGTGACTACAACTTATCACTTAACTACACTTAATCTCACAAATCTTACACTTATACAATTTAGAAAAAAAAAACATAAACAAGATGACTAGCACCCCTTTGTGACCAAGGGTAGTCACATGATATTTGCAAAATATCCCAAGTAAATGTATTATACTATATCCCATTTCACTTCATTTCTTTCATTTGTAAACCAAAGATCAAATATTTCCTTCTCTTTCTCTCTAAAATTCGCGTAAGGACCAAAGGAGGATCATCTCCAAGTTTTCAGAGACAATTTTAATTAAAACCTAGTATCATTTGTTGCAAGGTTTTTGAATACAAACCTCAAGTTAGGAAAAACCTTTGTCCTTAAACCTCATCAAGTATTCTAGTAAGCATCTCATGTCCATTTTTCATCTTACATATTCATTTCATATTCATTTCATCATATTTGAGCAAAACATGCAAGTCATATGATGTTGTACCACTTTTTCATTGATTTTCAAGAGTTATGAATATATAAGTCATCCTATAATTATTCCTTGTTATATATTAGTTTTGGTGATGTCTAGGAAACCATGACACCCTAAGAAGGTGTATGGTAGGATTAGAATAGCATCGGAGTTGTTTTGAATTGGTTAGAATAGGTTTGGCTGAGAAAACTCATTTGACACATTTTAAATAGGGTCTGTCCATATTTTTTAATTCTGGAAAATCCGACAGTAGATAAATATTTTTGGGCTAGATATTTAGAAAATACACTTTAAAGCGGCAGCATGGCGCTTGAGCGGATTAAAACGGGCTATACTTGAAGAAGTTATGATTTTCAAGTTTGGCGAGGAAAACTATTAATTTCAGAAATTTCAACATGAAAATGTCACTCATACGAGTCAAAAATGAGTCTTAAGCTTAAATTGTTCGACTTATCAAAAATATATTAGTATACCTTGACACGAATCTAAGGATGTAGAAAAGCAGGACTTACTTAACGATTAAATTACAGCAGCGATAAACCAAGTTGCGTAACTTTATTCTATTAGAAAAATTAATATATTCTCTAATAAAACATATCTACGGCACTAAAGGACCATGTTGGGGGCGTTTTAACAATGATGTAGAACTTTTTTTAACGTGATGTCTTCTAGTAAAAGTAAGTTAATAGCATATTTCCCAAAATGTTAAACCGTTTGGTGAGCGGGTTGTACGAATAACATATAGTCACTCAAACTTTGCCGAAAACCATCCTTTAAACTATATTTTTGGCCTAAAATGCAATACTTAACTTATTTTTTCTTTTGTGATTGAGACCTCTAGGATGTAAACTTAAACACTAAAACTTTGAGATAATAACACAAGCTTTCCAAAGCTGAGTTCATTTCCAAACACTCGGTGTGCACCATTTGCGACTATCATAGGGTTGTTTCAACATAACTACATGTAGAGTATTTTTATATCTGACGAGATGTCATAAACATATATTTGTGATAAACATTATTTCCAAAATTACAAGTGGTATAGATATCATATGGGTTGCATGCGACATTGTATCCGCATTCACGACAACATATCATAACTCAAGTCATGACATTCATTTTAGGTCGCGGATAGTTGAGCCTCATTTTATGCACTTCATTTTGTTAGCATATCAATCATACGGGTGAGTTCATACCCGCTTTTACTCATTTAAATTCTATATAAACTATTTGGGTGAGATATATGCTTATTTATCCAAACATTTAAACTCTTTTGCCAAACAACATTACTTATACTTTACACTTGATTGCGTTATATACTTGATTGGGTTATACTTGATTTCATATGCATATGTGGAACAAACATACAAAATTAGTGGCTCCAAATTAAGTTGTTGGAAGGCTATTAATTTACAAACATACCAGAATTAGTGGCTCCAAATTAAGTTGTTGGAAGGCTATTAATTTACAAACATACAAGAATTAGTGGCTCCAAATTAAGTTGTTGTAAGGCTATTAATTTACAAACATCCCAATATTTATATGTTGGAAGGCCATTTTTATGGATCATTAGCGTTGAACGTTGGAGGAACATCCCAACCCGAGTTGTTGGAAGACCCTTGTGGTGACATTTATACTTTTAACTACCTTATTGCGCATATTCATGATTGTCATTCTATTTTGGCGGTGGGTTGTGAACACCAGGTTGCAAGTTTTGTATGGGAGACTTGGAGGTGGATTCACAATGCCTTTCTTTGTGTGTACATTTCTCAAAGTAATTGGATCATTTTATCACAAACTTATGAACTCACCAACCTTTGTGTTGACACTGTTTAGCATATTTATCTCGGTCATAAGGCATTTCATGGAGCTTTGGGTCTGGCATACATTGGAGTCTAGTGTTTTTATCTATTACCATTCGACATGTTTTGTAAACCTTTATGTATGATCAAACTTTGGGATCTCATGTGTTGTAAACTTTAACTTATTTAATCGAATGGTAAATTCTTTAAAAACGTCTCATTATGAGAGTCGTTTTCTTTATCCATACTTTGTGCTATGACGTCATACCCCAATGACACTATCGTTTCATTATGATATTTTGGGGTGTGACATTATTCGAGGCTGTAACCAGCTTCAAATGATGGTTTGCTATTATTTCAGATAGCAACCCGCTCTTCAAAGAAGGAAAGTGCTGCGCTAAACCAATTTTTCAAATATTTCGTGCACTTATCCTAAAACAAAACAAGGAAAGCATGTCGTCAAAAATTTCTTGTTCCTACACAAATGTTTTCCGTCTAAAATTCTTGAGAAAATATTTGTTGTTTTTCAAAAATGGTGAAAATTGAATTGCTTGTAAATCAATGAGTTTAGAGTTTTAGTAAAATTTGCAAACTCAATTAATGACTTAGTGCTTTTAAACTTTTCATAAAATGAGTCATGGATTGAGGGGGATAATGTTTTCAAATCTACATCATCTAACGGGCTTTCTTAATTATCCTAATATGCTTAATTAAAAATGATGTTAACCTATGTTGAAGGACTAGGTGCCTAGGATATGATTGCTAGGATTAGATGATTAGATTTTGATGTACACATTATTCCCATACATTTATATGATCTGATTGATATGTCGCATTGACTTTTATTTAGTCGATTCTTGTTTGGGTGATGTCGACCACCATATATATCACATGTGTGTTCACTAGCATATCTGATATCATGGATATAAGAATGTTCCGATCGGATCCTACTATGAAGATGTTTGGATGCGAAAGGAAGGGTAACTAGATCTTGGGTTGACAAATGAAGAAGCGGAGCTTAATTGGACTTCAATGGAGAGTTGGCATAAATGCAGCGTAAAGGTCTCAACGCATCGTGAGATGGTTTCTTCTAAGTGATTGAAGAAGCGAGCTTAATTTGACCTCGGTTGGCATCAAAAGCGTAAGAAGAAGTCTCTTGCATCTATTGAGCGGTTTTCTTCAACCCTCACAACAACAACAAAAGCTTCTCAACCACTAGCGTATCTTTGTGCGGATACCATTTTAAACAATTTTGAATAATTTGATTAAATTGTTTTGAAAATGGAAAACATTGTTTGAAAATAATTGGACTTAATTTTGAAAATCACCGGACTTCATTTTATCAAAACTTGAGTCACTCAATTATCGACTATGGTCATGGATTGAGGGGAGAGTGATTTAAAATAAAATATTTTCAAACGATATTTCTTCACAAAAGTTCCGCTTTGTACAATATAAGTGGTGATCTAAAGATTTAATGTTATGTCATGGTATGATTTTTCTTTAGAATCAAGGTCTTTCAAAATGAAATTTTTTATGTTCTTGTTTGATTGTGAAATTGTTTTATTTTACCTAAAGATCTCTTAAAAACTATTATACCTGACACTAACAATCTTTAATGTCTTAAAATGGTCATTATCTGTCATTTTTCAAAATAAAATCTTGCCACGTCTTTCCCAAATTTTTTCTAAATGATTTAAATCAGTTGGGATCACAAATCTCAAATTGTTTGATATTTTACGATGGGGTAGAATCGTGATTTAAATCTCAAATATGTTTTAAATGGAATTGGTTTTAGTCCTTCCAAGGCACTCCTGCCTCCATGTGCCAAACGATTTCAAATACACAATGCACATGTTGAGGAGAAGGATTTATCCAAAACGGATGAGTATTTAAACAAGGCCACATTTTCTCCCATGTTTTCTAAACCTAATTAAATCACTTGGGATCCAAAATCTCAAAGGGTTTGATATTTTTGATCGGGGAATGATTTGTGATTTAATAATGAAATTTGATAAAAGGTGATCGTTTTGATTCAATGGTGCATTTGCTCTCTCATATGTGCTAAAGGCTTTGTATCTCAAGCATATATTGAGGGGAGCATTTTAAAGAAAATAAACTATCGAGGTACAAAAGCTTTTATGTTTTAACATAAAGTACCTTGATTGAATTTTCAAATGGTTTTCTTAATGGTTTTGTGATGCGTGGATGTGCTTCAAAGAACTCTTGCCTCTATGTGATAAAATGTTTAAAATATCCTATACATATTGAGGGGAGAATTTTACAAAAGAAATTCAAATGGCTTTTTCTAAGGAAATTGTGATCAAGAAATTATTTCAAAGAAATTATTTCAAAGAACTCTGGCCTCCATGTGCCAAACAATTTTAAATTATATGCACATTTGAGGGGAACATTTTCTAAATGATCAAAACTATTAAGGTACAAAATGCTTTGATCTAGTATCACAAGTACCTTGATTGTTTTTCAAATGATTTTTCAATTGGTTTCAAGAAGGAATGAACAATACCAAAAGACCGACCAAATTTACTTTATGCATGGTGTTATAATGATGGTTAGGTTAGGTATCTGTTCCCACGATCCATGAGCGAGGATCTACCGGGGACAATCCACTAGATAGTGTAGAGTCCTTAGGTATGATGAAAAAAGGAGAAAAATGAAAATATGGGAAGAGTGCGGGGTGAGACGAGCTAATCTTGAATAAACCCAACAAGGTTCTAGTTATATGAAGTCTCGTAGCAGAAGGGTTGAAGAATGGCTGAATGTGAAAAAGGGTGAAAAGAAATAGCCCTCCATCAATTCAACCTTAGAGGCGAAGCGGGTTCAATACATATGCTCTTTGGTTGTTACTAAGGTAACACCGGTATTGAAGACAAGGCGTCATGGACCAAATGGCCTTATTGCACTACAACTTCCCAAACTACTCAAGTTCCTCTTAAAAGGACTTGTTTCATTCTCATGGGGAACCAACATTATCTATCGACTTTCTCTTAGAGTTTGTTGATATTGAAGAAGGAGATCCTCTCCCTAGTCTCGACACGGGGAACCAAATGTGCACTATTAAGTCTAGAGCCAAGAGATCATCCACAATATCTCGTTAGGACACTAAATTCATGAAGACTTGTTGTTTCACACAATGTGGAAAGTAAGTATATATTAAGAGTCCTACGCATTATCCTTGTGTTATGCGAACATCCGAGTGGTATGTAAAAGTATTCACGATGAAGATGGAAATCCTTCTAGAGCCAACATCAAACAAGCTCTTGGTGGGTGACATGTGAGATCTTCTCGTAAGATCAAACTTGTGACAACGGGATAGAAACAATGGGTGATTAGTCTTGAATCAACCTTGGTCGAGGAATAGAATTGACGAAATACTTTTGGAAAAAGCTTCGATGTGCAAATCTTCTTTTCTCTGCACGTCGAATGTGTATATGTTTTCAAAATTCAAAAATATCTCGATTGAAAAATACTTTTAGAAAAAACGTTCGATGTGCGAATCTCTTCTTTTCACTAGCACGTCGAATGTGTACTCATTCTCTAATACAAAAAGTATTTTGTTTGAAAATTGATCTTTCTCATAAAACCTTCGTTGTATTGCAAAACTCTTTCTTCAAGCAATACGCGATTGTGTTTCAAATCAATTTTCATCGTCGATGAATCTCAATCGTGGTTCACTCACTCCGTGTTGTCTTCTTTGAGGCGTTCGGTTTGAGAACGGCTAGAATTTGCGCGAAACCATCCGGGAGATTCTTAGGAATCCTACTAATCACGGTGATTTATCTTGATCAGCGAGGGAACCGTGGGCGTGTACCTCAATTCAACGAAAGTGATCAAAGACACTTTCGGGTGTTTAATACTAGCTGTTGTTTTGCGGGTACATTTGGGCGGATTGCGGTGATGAGGAATTGAAGTCATTCAAATCCGCATGCTCACAACATCACACTTAATTTGAAGAAATCATGACTAGTGCATATCTACATAACCTGGCTTAGATATTTCTATACTATGTTTGTCTTTGCTGCTGTACCAATATCTTGAACCAGTAAAAGCTTCGCTACTCGATGGAAAGATGTCATGATCCAAAGTGTGAGCATGTCGGTCCGAAAGTCACAACTTCACATGATGGCAACACAACAAAGGGTGATCGAGAGATTTCGCTGTGGTGATGATCTCGAAAGCTTCGAAGATCATCAAAGATATGGATCAGTTAAAGGCCTCCACTAAAAGTACAAATCATTGCGGACTTTGAAGAATGCATACAAAAGCACAAAGATTCTTGAACTTGAAGAATTGAAGTCTCTGAGCTCAAAACAAAGTCAAGAATAGAATGCTAGGATTTGAAATGTAAAACATGGGGTGACCTCCCTTAGGGGAGATTGTTAGGAATTAGAAAATTCCATAGTGAAGAGTCGGTCACCCAAAATGTTATCTAGCTTAAGTTAGCTCGTGGACTTGTCATTAATTCGTTATTTAGTAGTTTATTTATTAGTTTGTAGCGTAGTATAGTGTAGTGCAACAGGTGGAGGAAGGGCGGGTCTTTACCCACTGTATGCACGATCCAGGTAGATAGGAGGTGCGTATTGTTTGTAACTATAAATACCCTCTACCTCCCAAGGTAGAGGTTGGACCTTCATTCATCTCAATCTAACCTTCTATGTTTTCTTTCACTTTCTCTCTCTAGAAAGGCTCCACTTTCTCTCTAAAACCTCTAAATAATTGACCCATATTATTGTTTTGTTATGTGTTTATGAATCAATATGTTCACAGGTTATGTCCGGGTTCTAAGTCGTTTTGCTCGAAGTAATTCATTAAAAACTCTCGAAATTTGCATGAATCATTTTCCATAATCTCCCTTAATGCACGATTCAGTCAAGGTATCCCCCGAGTTTTAGAGTATCAACAAAGATGCCTATAATGACTTTGGCTTGAGCTTACCAAAGTCATCACAATCATTATTTGGGTAACAAAGGGATCCAAATACATGAAAGTGTTTGAGATTCGGTTCTGATTGTAATATATAGGATTTCAAAAACACATTAAACCACAAACCATATGGGGTGTTCACAATGTTTAGAGAGAGAAAGTTAGAGAGAGAGAAAGTTCTAGAGAGAAGGGAAGAGAGTTGGGAACTATGTGAAACAAAGAAAAATGGTATTGAAGCTCCAACCCTCTACCTTGGGAGGAAGAGGGTATTTATAGTGTCTTACAATAAACGCCTCCTACGAACGTGGATCGGCATATATAGTGGGTAAAACGTCAGATCCTCGGTTTACTTAACTGACTTCTTACTAACATTAAATAACTACGACTACGAGCTTTCTATTGATTACATATACTTGAGGTGACCGACACTTTAATGACTGAATTTTCAAATTCCTAACAATCTCCCCCTAAGGGAGGTCACCTCAATTTACACATAATACAAACAGATATTACATCAAGATTGTTCTTGAATTCTTGGTTAAGTTCTTTGCTCAGTAGCTCGTAGTCTTTGATTCTTCATGTTATCCATATTTGAATAATTCAAGTGGAGGTCTTTAACTGATCCACGTGATGATGAGTTTTGAGCCAGGCTTTGAGATCATCAGCTTGCATAAACTTCTGACTCTTCCATTGTGGTGTTGACATTATGTGACATTGTGACATGGACGACATGCTCACATTGGATCATGATTTCTTCTTATCGAGTAGTAGCGGAAGCTTTAGATGATTCATGATATTTTAACGACGTAAGCGAAGCATGGAGTGAGAATATCGAGTCATTGATTCACTAATCATGATTTCTTTGAGATGAATCATTGTGTGAGCATGCGCTATGGATTGACTTCTCCATTCGTCAGGTAAAGCGTCGGGTGTACCCGCATACAGGTTAACAATAAAGCGCATGAAAGTGTCTTTGATCACTTTCGTTGAATTGAATTACCGCGACAGCAGTTTCCCGTTGATCATTACAAGTCTTGCTACGGGTCGAGTATAATCGAAGAATCTCCTTGGCTGAGGGTTTCGCATTTGTTCTAGTTGTTCTCAAACCGCGTCTCAAAGAAGACAACGGAGTGAGTGAACCAGCGAATTTGAGATTCACTGATTGATGAAAAGAAATTTGAAAAACAATCGTGTACTGCTCAAAATAAAGTGTTTTTTGCAATACAACGAAGGTTTTAACGAAAATCAATTATCAATCATAAATACCTTTTAATTTTGAAATATTAATACACAGTCGATGTGCTAGAGAAAAGATTTTAGGCACAACGACGGTTTTCAAAGATATCCGTCAATCCATAACCGAACCGAGATTGATTCAAAATTTGATAAGCCCCATTGTTTTACATTCAGTTGTCACATGGTTGATCTATTGGATAGATCTCACATGCCACCTACCAAGAGCTTGTTTGATGATGGCTCAAGAAGGCTTTCCATCTTCATTGTGAGTATGATTGCATATCACTCAGATGTTCTGGAAATACCACAAGGATAATGCGTAGGACTCTAAAAGTATTTTCTCTCTTTCCACATTGTGTGAAACAGAGAGTCTTCATTGATTATGTCCTAATGAGTTTATTGATGATCTCGTGGCTCTAGACTCAATTGTGCACATTTGGTTCCTATCCGGGAGACTAGGAGAGGGTCTCCTTCTTTAATACCAACTATCTCTAAGAGAAAGTTGATAGATTATGTCGGTTCTCCGTGAGAATGAAACAAGCCCTTTTAAGAGGAACTTGAGTAGCTTGGGAAGATGTAGTGCATTGCATCACTGGTCCATGATGTCTTGTCTTCAATACCGGTGTTACCTTGAAAGTAAACTGATGCATATGTGTTGGTATCTGCCCTAAGGTTGAATTATTGGAGGGCTATTTCTTTTACCCTTTTCTCATTTAATTTCTTTTTCATTCTTCAACCCCAGTGCTTAGAGACTTCATTACTAGAACCTTGTTGGGTTTATTCCAGTTCTAGCTCTATCTCAGTCGGCACTCTTCCCATATTCTCATTTTTCTCCTTTTCATCATACCTAAGGACTTCTACACTATCTAGTGGATTGTCCCGAGATCCTCTAGGCTCAGGGATCGTGGGAACGAATACCTAACCTAACCATCCTTATAACACCATGCATAAAATAAATTGGTCGGTCTTTTTGGTATTGTTCATCGGTAGATGGAACCAATTGAAAACCATTTGAAAATCAATCGAAGTACTTGTGATATATTATCAAAGCATTTTGTACCTGAATCATTTTTGATATTTTAGAAAACGGCTCCCCTCAACATGTGCAACATATGTTTGAAATCATTTTGGCACATGGAGGCAAGAGGAAGAATTCACTTCTTTTGATAGATATTTTCTAAAAATATCGACATTACTTTCCGATCAAAAATCGTGATTCACATCTGAGTTAAAGATATTTTCGGAAAGAATGTGGTTTTCAATAAGATTTACTCCCCCTCAGTATGTGCATCGAGATTTGAATGAGTTTTGCACATATAAGGGAAAACTACTGAAACAAATTAATCACGTTTCAATGCTTTTTGGTTTAAAAATAGATGCTCCCCCTTAACATGTGCATGGAAAATATAAAATCGTTTGGCACATGAATGGTGGAGAGTTTGCTAAACGCATATCAAACCAATTATCGAGTTATCAGTTTAAATCCAATTTAAATCACAAATTCTCCCCGGATCACACTTTTCAAATCCATTGAGAGTTGTGATCTCTATTGATTTAAGTTAAATTTTGAGAGCTTTTGAGGAGAATAGTGACTTGCTTTTGAAAAACATTTTAACTGATAAGGATCAGATTTTCATACTTTAAACTCCATTGTTTAAACATGCATGAGTATCTTTTGAAAACATAACATTAGCAAAGGTCTTAAACCACTTGTATAAAACATTGTTCATTTTGATTATCCAAAAGAAGACCTTGCTCGTTTACGTGCCAATTGTTTAAAAATACTCTTTTTAATTCGATTGAAGTCATTCTTCCCTCAATCAATGACACAAGTTGTTGATTGAGAGATAGACATTTTGACAGATCATGAGCACAGATGATTTACAAGAATAATAGAGTACGAGGTATTTTCAAAGCAATTTTGTTTTCATTAGATGGCAAATATTTTTCAGAAGAATCATTAGACGGAAAAATATTTGGAAGAAAAACGTTGTCTTTTGGTGACAAACATTTGTTTTAAATTAGAGCAAGAGATTTGAAAAATAAGATAAAGCATGGCTCTTTGCTTTACTTAACACGGGTTCTTTTGAAATGACAATAAACCACCATTTTTCTCCGCTTTTTTTTTTAAACAATTTATGTACATTCGAAGAACATCTAAAAACCCGTTACATTCTTTGAATGTCAACACAAAGTCCGTAGATGATATCGAATAATAATAAAAAAAACATGACAAGATAACAATATTTTTTGGAAATTTTCAAGATTTTCTAATTTTTATGGATTTTATGAAAGTTTTATATTTTTATATTTTCTTTTGTGGGTTTTGAAATTTTGTATTTTGCTTTTTAAATAAATATATACAAGAGATAGATGAAGAAAGAAACCATTTTTACTCCTCGTCTTTCTCTTGAAGACGTTTGAGTGTTTCCGGTTGTTGGCTCTTTAGACCAAGTCGTGGGAGGATAAACTCAACACGTTCTCTAGGAAGAGCTTTGGTGAAGATGTACTGCTGTGGTATTCATCCTAAAATGAGTTCCAGTTTTTCCACTTGTTCCCGAATGAAATGATGACGAATGTCAATGTGCTTTGCTCTTGAATGTTGAGCGTTGTTGCAAGAGAGAGCAATGGCACTTTATCACAATACAGAGGGATTTTGTTGAATTCAAAGCCATAGTCAGATAATTGGGATCTCATCCATAGTATTTGAGCACAACAAGTTGACAAGGATATGTATTCAGCCTTTGTAGAGGATATGGAAGTGCTCATTTTTTTTCTTTGAAGACCAGCTTACAAGCTTATCACCTAAAAATTGAGCACCTCCAGACGTACTTCGACGTGTATCTTGACCCCTGCATGGTCCTTACGCATATCTTGTTAGTGACATACGGTGTCCTTGGTACCAAAGACCCATGTTGATGGTTCCTTGGAGATACCGAAAGACCCGTTTAACCGCTTCAAGGTGCTATTTGGTAGGCTTAGCACGGTATCTAGAGTACACATGCATACAATGACGAGAATATCGAGGTCTCTTGTTGTGAGGTACATCAGGGATCCAATCATACTTCGATATTTCATTTGATCTACCATGATCCACGGTGGTCCTCATCCAGTTTGGTACGTTCCACCATGGGAGTGTCAACGGTGTCACAAGTGTCAAATCCAAATTTCTTTAAAATTTCAATTGCATATTTAGATTGATTAATAAAAATGCCTCCGGGACTTTGTGAAATTTGTAATCCCAAGAAAAATGACATTTGTCCCATCATTGACATTTGAAATTTGGAGCCCATCTCCTTTGAAAATCGGTCACATTCATTGGGGTCGGTCGAGGCAAAGATAATATCATCAACATAAATTTGAACGTGAATTAAATGTTTGCTTGACTTTCTGGTGAACAATGTTGGATCAACTGCTCCTTTGCTGAATCTAGTAGATAGAAGAAAATTTAATAGCATATCATACCATGCCCTTGGAGCTTGCTTCAAGCGTAAGAGCCTCTAAGCGATAGACATGAGTAGGATGCTCTGGATTCACAAAACCTTCTGGTTGGCTAACGTATACGACTTCTTTAAGATCTCCATTAAGAAAAGCCGTCTTTACATCCATCTAGTAGACAATCATATTCTTACTTGTAGCATTAGCCAGGAAGATTCTGATTGCCTCAATGCGTGCCACTGGAGCAAATGATTCTTCAAAGTCAATACCCTCCTCTTGACGGTATCCTTCTGCAAACAATCGAGCCTTGTTCTTTAAAACATCACCATGCTCATCAAGTTTTACTTTGAAGATCCATTTTAGAACAATGATCATAGCACAGTCAGGGGCAGGTACTAATTCCCATACATCTAGTCGATTAAACTCATGAATTTCTTCTTGCATGGCATTGAACCAATTTGTCTTCATTCATTGCAGTTTTAACATCTTTTGGTTCGACCTTGGATAGTACAGAGTTGAAGAAGAACCATAAGGCATCAGTTGCAAGTTGTTTGCGAGTGGATACAAGACGAGAGGGATTTCCAATGATCTTGACCAATGGATGATCATGTGCCAATTTTCTAAGGTGTTCGTGTGGTTGTTGTTGAGGAACTGAAGTAGCGGTCGATTTCTCGATGAAGATGGTTCGATGATGATTCAGGAGCAAATATGTTTTCAAATGGGGCATCTTCGGGAGTAGCAAAGGGATTCTCTCCATCAAGGGTGCCAGAAACAATTCCATGATGTACACTTCGATGAGTGATGATTTGTTGATGAGACAGTGATGGCGCTTCTTGACTTAACGCAGCTGAAGGTTAACTTATTGAAGGGCAGGCAGCCTGGTTAGACGGATCATTAGCATTGGCTCATAGTGTTCATCAAACATTGGATCAAACAGTTTCTTCAAGTCAACTTCTGAAGGAGGTATAAGGAGTTCTGGCGAAGAATCGAATACAAGAGTAGAACCGATGGGACTACTTGATGATGGTCGGAGGTCAGGTTGTCCGGAGCCATTGGACGGTCGACTCATCGAGCGTAACATGATATTTGGGTTCTTTGTTGTATATACGGTATCCTTTTCTTGCTTAGTGCATATCCTACAAATACTCCAATGTCCGCTTTAGCTTTAAGTTTACTAAGTCTTGGCCTCATTAGTTGGATAACACAATGCACCAAACACCAAGGAAGGAGATTAGGTTTTGATTATGGACAAGTTCATATGGAGTTTTTCCATGAGCAGTGTGAATTAGGGATCGATTTTGAGTGTAGCATGGGTGGCAATGGCTTCACCCGAGAAATATTGGAACCTTTGAGTAAATCAGCATTGTTCTTGCGGCTTCGACAAGAGTTCGATTTCGTCTTTCAACTACACCGTTCTGTTGAGGAGTTTGTGGAACACTTCTTTGATGACTGATTCCAACACTTTCATAAAACTCACTAAGTTCTTTATTGATAAACTCATTCCATTGTCATTCGGATGATTCGTGGTTTATTAAGTCGAACACAATTTGTTTGATAAGTTTAATGATGATATCGGAGTTTCATCCTTTGTCTAGAACTTAACCCAATAAATCGAGTAATCATCAACCACAACTAACACATATTTCTTCCAAATATTCGCACTCTCATGGGTCCACATAAATCAATGTGGTGGTGAAGAACTTATGCTGAGTTTGTAGGTTTGGGTTTGTGGGCATACTTGCTTTTTCCCAATTGGCATCTTGAACAAAGATGATCCTCAGTCTAGGTAGCCTACAGCCTACTGTCCTTTTGGGAGATCATTTATAGTGCCAAAGTTCAAGTGATTGAGACGACGATGCCATAACCATGACTTTGTTTTTGAAGCCTTTGACAACAAGCAAATTGGAGAAGACTTCATCATATCTTCGATAGAGATGGTGTATAGATTTGAACCACGTGTTCCTCTTAAATGTTCTTTACCATCAAGTTCTCTAACGAAACAAGTATGTTTTCTGAAGGCCACTTCTAGAGAATCACGAAATTGACCGTGAGAATAAGTTATGATCAAGACCTTCAACGTAATATACCCTGGAGATAACACTATCACCGACAACATAGTCTCCATAACCCATAATTGCACCGAAATGATCATTCCCGAATCTAACAGTCCCGATAAATTTACTCACAAAGTTCATGAGCCGTGACCGGTCTCTAGTCATATGCTTGGAACAACCTGAGTCCATGTACCACAGAACGATTTGAACGATCTGCAATTGAACACGAAGAGAATGGATAAGCTGGATAATTGGGATCCCCATGCAAGAATGGGTTCCATTTGGTTAGTAACAGAGATTGGAACACCCACATCAGAAGTAGAAACAATGGAATCATCAGGGATAGATGCAATGCTAGTGTCCGTATTTGTCCTACTCAAAGTATGTTCACTTCTTAAAGGAATAGTTCTACCAGTAGGCATCCATTTCCTAATGGGCATTGATCTAGATAATTTAGTGTACATCTCATTAAGATTTTTGGCGGTAGGTATCCACCCATAACCTATGTTACTAAATTTCCTTCTGGGGTTTCCATGTTTTCTAACCTTCTTTCGCCATTGCTTTCTAGCCTTCTTAGCGATTTTTATTACTTTCACATACTTAAGGGCATTTAGCAGTATTAATCAACTCATTCACACCACATTTTGATTAATGCAGAAACCAAACAATCATCATTACATGTTTTGCCAAAAGTAAATTTCGAATTAATTCATACTTATTTATAGCTAATACCAGAATCAACAGGATTCGTTTTATTCAACTCAAATTTAATGTTCCTAGGGTGGTCTTCTACTTTCTTCCATTGCACATTCTTAGCTTGCGAGGTCCTATCTTGCTTTGTATTGCCTAAAGGCTTTGACCCGCTTGCCTTTGTGTCACTAATTACTCCTGTAGAGAGAATTTTGGGAACATTAGTTGGTTGGCTACCTTTGCATTCTGAGGTTTAGAAGTGCTGGGATCTGAGGCGAGTTGAAGCACATTAAATTCACTTTCTTAATGCTTGCATAGAACAGGCATCCGGCTTTACCTTTCTCCAAAATATTTAGGATAGGTAGCTCTTAAACATCGAGTAATCACAGCTCTTGAGATCGTTTGGCCTGAATGCAAGCAAACCTAATTTCTCTATCTAGTGGCTTATTTATGAAATCCTCTTCTACGATCTCTCGGAGACATTCTAGACTATCCTTAAGGTGAGCGAGATAGTTATGAAACGCAAGTTCGTTATTTCTAAGATGAGGAGGAATGTATTTAACATTCATAATATATTTGCAGTTAGCAGATGACTTTGATACAACATTCTCATTAAAGACAAGTGGCATTTTCCCTTTTACCTGACTCCTCAGATTCTCAATTTCCTTTTGTAAAGACGTTATTATCTCGTTGTTCTTGTCACGAGTGACTTTGATTGAATCATATAACTCTTTAAAGTGTTGTTTCACCTTTTCATATTCTTCTAGAAAACTCTCATTTTCCTTTTGTAAAACATTAACCAAGTTTTGAAGATGAAAGGTCTGAGAACTCTGAGAATCTAAAGGAGGAGGGATTTGGGATCCTGTCACATTGTTCTTTTCACCCTTTAATTGTGAAATTTGGGTTCTCATTTTTCTGATCGTGTTACAATGAGCTCGTATCTGTTCATCACGTTCTTTGATTTCAAAAACTGCATCAAATTCAGGGGCATCTAAGGATGTCTTGATATTTGAGGTTTTAACATTTTCTTTTAGATGTTGCTATTTTAATTGCAAAGCAAGATGCTCAACTTCCAATTAGAAAACTGTTTCACCAGGTTATCATGATCATCCCGTTCAAATTTTTCATGCAATTTAGAGTTAGTTTTCTCAAGCTCAATGACACGATCATGGGAGACTTTCAGAGCAACAGATAATTCATGAAATTGAGATGCATTAATTGAAAAATTTGTGGCAGTGTAAAACACATCTTGAGTGATACATTCAGAAATCAGATTCTCATTTAAGGTATGCAAGTTTTTCCTCTCAATCTCATTATATTTTAATTCTCGCTCATAGTCATTGACCTCAACTATCATTGCATCAAATTCCTTTTCAATTTCCTTAATATCTAAATCCATCCCCTTTTTAAGACTCTCAAAATGATCTTTTAATTGTTTAAAGAAAGGCATGCCCTCAGTTAAATAGCATTCTTTAGTTTGCTCAAAACCCCTCTCCCTTCAGTTATCCCAGTAGGTGTGATCCTTTTCTTACATGTCTTCTCAAAATCAAAAAATAATTGATAAATGACATCTTGGTGATTAAGGTCTTGCTCTTAGTGAGAATAGATCTAGGAACTAAATGCAATGGTGTATTGGGGGGATACAGCGGTGGCAAGAAGCATTCTCTTACATGGGGATTCTGTTCAACAAACTCATCACTTTTTCATGTCCATATCCTTTTTCCCGAACACTTGTTCAGGGGTCAGCTGTGTTTGAGGTCTAAACTTGTTAAATGCAATCCAATTATCTTTAGCATAGTTGGGTGTTTTATAACCGATTTTCTTTTCTATGCATAAAGGGCTCTTAAGTTTTTCATCCAATTTCTTTCTAGTGACTTCTTCTTTAACTGCTATCTTCCTTAGTATTCTCAGTACAACTAGGTTTCTCTAGGCTTAAGGATTTCATTGCCATCATAAATTTCCTTCTGTGCTTCTCTAGCTTTCTTACATGCCTCGGGTTCGGTTCATCAACTAATGCAACACTATGTTTGTCACTTAGAACTCTATGCTTAGTGATCATGTGAGCAGTCTGAATGGTGTTTCCTTGTACGTACAATTTGTTTTCAAGTTTGTTTTTCAAAGTTTTTAGGTTGGAAAATTCATTTAAAAGTTTTGATTCCTTAGCATTAAATTCCTGCTTAAGCACTTTCACATTTTCTTGAAGTTCTTGTTTTTGCTTAGCCGTTTTATTAAGCTTTTCTTTTAAGGAATCTAGCTCTTGTTTTAGTATTTCTTCCCTAAAGTTACTTTTTCTAATAATTGTACGCATTTGGTCATCCATTTCCTGCTCACGAGTGGTTAACTCAAACTTAGAGCGTTGTTCATAAATGGCAACTTGTTCTTTATAGGCATTAAGTTCAGAGATAACAGAATCATCAAGGGCACATGGAGTGAATTCATTAAAAACATAGTCATCATTGACCCAGAAGATGCATCACTTGGTTCAATCACATTTTCACTTTGGACCACATATTGATCATATGGGACAATATTACTATTACCCATATTAACAATATCCGTTTCACAAATTTCATGTGATTGCACTTTATCATGTATCTTTTGCTCATCAACTGCATCATATAATTTTAATACCTCTGAGATGATTGATTCTTTGGATGGACCAGCTTGCTTAGATGATGAGACCTTTGGAGAGACCATTGGAGAAATGTTAGCCATGAAGATTGTATGCAGGCAGTGAGGTTCATCATCGACATCAGAGTCATATGCATCACAGTCGGCAACTTGAAATGCATTTTGATGATTGTGACCAATATCGAATTGGTGCTCATCCACATACATCATAGGTTTTGGCATTACCCTCAGCAAGAAACAACAACTCTTCTTCATCCAAAACTGCTCCATTGTCCGAGCTTGCACCAGGCATCTTGTCCCTGAATACTCTGCATTTTGAGGGCGTTTTGGAGATGTGCAGTTCCTTGCAATGTGTCCATCACCACCACAGTTGTAGCACTTGACTGGCTTTACTTGTCCATGATTGTCATTTCTCCTACGATTCTAATTAGCCACATACCCTCCACCTTCTCCACCTCTTCCCTGTTCATACTGCCTACCTTGAATTGGTTGCACCATAATTTTTCCATCTCTGACAACAACATGATTGTGTAAATTGGATGCAGTTCTGATCTCATTGTTAGTGTGAAGACTTTTGGTATGTGGATTGAGGGTCAAGTTTTGTTTAACCATAAGAGCCAGTTGATTGATGAAGTGTCCCATGGCTGCATCAGCATCAGCTTGCTTGAACCTCGGATCGGGAATGAGTTTGTGATTACCATTACCCGTGGGTATGACTTGAGAAGATTTGGTGGTAATTCCAACATTTGTGTAAAAAGCTGTTGAGTCATTTGATGAGCTTGATTCTCACTGTTTAGATTTGAACTGATCAATTATCATTCGCTCAAACATGGCATATCTCTCATTCTGAAGCAGGAAGGCATACAGTTGCTCATAGTTGGTGTTCTTTAATCCTTTGGTTGGCTTCACAGAGGTGACAAATTTGTGCCATTCGGGATTCATGTTGTTCACAAACTTTGAATTCAAATTTGAATATTTGGCATGGTCATTTTGATATTCCTCATATCATTCACAAGCTTGTGGAATCTCACGTATTATTCATAGATACTTTCTTCTACGGTTTCATCTTAAAGTGCTCAAATTCATCATACAGCTGTGATTCTCTGTCTTCCTTAGTTAATTCAGAACCCGAGAGAAGCATCTTGACATTATCCCAAACCGCCTTGGCTTCAGTGTTGTGATTGATGAGCTTGTAGATATCTTTTGAAAGACCTTGAAGTATAATGTTTGAAGCCCTGATATCAGCATCAAATCTCTTTTTCTCCTTATCATTTAGCTCATCATACGTCTTTGGTCTGTCCAATCCAAAGATCATTGTTCCATCTGCAGTAGTATCAATTATGTCTCTTGTGGTCTCTATCTGATAAGGTCCTTCATCAATTGATTTGAGAATGTTGACCCCATTTTCTTTTCCCAAACAGTACAGCCTGATTATTTGAGCCCATGAGTCATAATCAGTTCTATCAAGCATAGGTGGACGAGTATCTGATCCAGCTGCTTGAACATCCTCAGCAACAGAAGAAACGATAGTAGGCACGTTGTTTGACATGATTACAAGTTCTACGGTATTTTACTATTCTTTGATTAAAGCGGGAAATTGATTCTTTCATGGGATTTTACTAAACCAAAAGAACAACCATAAAAATGTAGCACGAAGAAGTGACAAGTCTCAATAGACAAGTAGCTAAACAGTCAACTCGCTTTGGTATCAACTCGCTAACCAGTCAACTCGCTTAAAAGACAAGTTGCTTAAAATTCAAGTCACTTAAAGAAACAACTCGCTTAATAGCCAAGTCGCATACAGAGACAACTCGCTTAACCACCAAGTCGCTTAAACCAACTCGCTGACAATACAACTCGCTTAATAGCCAAGTCGCTTTAAAACTCAAGTCGCTAAAAGAAACAACTCGCTTAATAGACAAGTCGCATATACCAACTCGCTGCTAATACAACTCGCTTAATAGCCAAGTCGCTTATACCAACTCGCTTTCAATAACAAAGCAACTCGCTTCCATGAAATGCAACTCCGTGGCGCAACTCGCTTCGTACACTTTTCAAAAACAACCACTTAATCAATCAAAAACAACCAAACCACAATGATTTTAAGCCTTCCAATTCAAAACCTAAACACATATGATGATCCTAAACACAAAAGTACAATCAAAATTCAAACTTTAACATTAGAAATTGTGCAAATGATTCAAACTCTCCTAAACACTTATAACCCCAAAAACCTTATGAAATCCACCAAAACAAAGAGCATGAAAGATAAGTGATCAAACCATGGCTCTTGATACCAATTGTAATATATAGGATTTCACAAACACATTAAACCACAAACCATATGGGGCATTCACAATGTTTAGAGAGAGAAAGTTAGAGAGAGAAAGGGAAGAGAGTTGGGAACTATGTGAAACAAAGAAAAATGGTATTGAAAGCTCCAACCCTCTACCTTGGGAGGTAGAGGGTATTTATAGTGTCTTACAATAAACGCCTCCTACGGGCTGTGGATCAGGCATATAGTGGGTAAAGACCCGTCCGTCCTCCACGGTTTTACTTAACTGACTTCTTTCTAACATTAAATAACTACGACTACGAGCTTTCTAATGATTACATATACTTGAGGTGACCGACACTTTAATGACTGAATTTTATAATTCCTAACAACGGTTGTGGATAAGCTCATAAGGTGTTTTGTTGTGGCATTTAGTAATCATTGAACGGTTCTGAGTGTAGCATGCAGTTGACACGGCTTCAGCCCACAAGTAATCTGGAAGTTTAGCATTAATTAACATTGTTCTTGCAGCTTCCACTAACGTACGGTTTCGTCTTTCAACAACTCCGTTTTGTTCTGGTGTTCGTGCAATTGATGTTTGATGCTCAATTCCCACTTTCTCAAAATATGCACGAAGAGTTTGATTCACAAATTCTGTTCTTTTCTGTTACGATTTGTCGTGTGTTCGAGTGAACTTGAATTTTTGTGAGAAAGGTGATGATCATCTGTGGAGCTTGATCTTTACTTCGAAGAAAATAAACCCAAGTCCATCTTGTGTAGTCATCGACAATTACCAAAATGTAGCGTTTGCCATTAATCGTCTGCACACGCATCGGGCCACACAAATCCATGTGAAGAAGATGAAGCACATGCTGAGAGCTGTGTTCCACCTTTGAAAGAAAGTGAGCACGAGTGCTTTTCCCTTGTTCACAAGCTGAGCAAAGATGATCTTTAGAGTACCGAAATCTTGGGAGACCTTCAACAAGTTTGTATTGTGCAAGATTGGTTATGGGTTGAAAGTTTAAGTGTGAGAATCGACGGTGCCATAGCCAAGATTTTGTAGATGTTGCCTTTGAAAGTAGACAGATGGGAGATGAAGCACTCATGTCTTGCATTGAGATTGTATAAAGACTTGATGTGCGGGTACCAGACATAAGATCGTTTCCTTGTAGATCATGAATGAAACAAGTTTTCTCTCGAAATGCAACTTCCAGATCTCCATCACAAAATTGACCGACTGAAAAGAGATTGTGACCGAGACCTTCCACATAATAAACCCTGCTA
The DNA here is from genome assembly GCA_910596185.1 of Chrysanthemum makinoi. NCBI lineage: Eukaryota > Viridiplantae > Streptophyta > Magnoliopsida > Asterales > Asteraceae > Chrysanthemum > Chrysanthemum makinoi. The sequence goes on from OU343223.1 coordinate 249,993,173, forward strand.
ATTTTGATGTTTCCGTTGATGTAATATCCGTAGCCCATGATAGTTGCAAAGTGATCATTCCCGAACCTGACAGTGCCAATGAACTTTGAAACAAAGTTTGATTACAGTTTGAGATTGCTTGTCATATGTCGGGAACATCCGCTATCAACAATCCAGAGGATGATCTGTATCACCTGCATTACACACAGATGACACAGATGGAATAGAAGTAGATGTGGAACCCAAAGAGTTAGAGGGTTCCGATGTAGTTATAGTTGAAACACACATGTTTATGATTTTAGGTATCCATTTAAAGCCAAGTGTATTATATAACCATTTCTTCCATCTCCAACTAGTCTTTGCTTTGGCCTTAGTGAACGCACTAGGTAATAAGATCTTCCTAGGGGGTGAAGTGGGGTCTATGGGTACATCAATGGTCGTAGCAGAAACATTAGTGGGCGGTTTACCTAGCACAGACTTAGAAGCATTAGTGGGCCTAGAGTTATTCCGTTTTCTATTATTCTACTTACGAGATAAGATAGCATTAGCAACACATTTATCATGACAACCAGAAAACATGCTTTTACGACAACTAACACAAGAAGCTTCAAACATAACATTTAAAGTACTTAAAGGTTCAACATTCGTTACATCACTTTTTCCATTACATTTGTCAGACGCAATATCTAAAGTGGGAGTAACATGAGTTTTATTCAAAGTCCTAAGGTGTTCTTCTACTTCAGAGGTCTTTATTATTCTTTTCTTACGTCGCAACTTCCTATTCTTCCTTGTGGTTCTCTTAAGCTGTGAAGTGCTAGCGTTGGGAAAAGAGGCAAATATTCCTGTTTCAGTATAGGGAAGCACATTAGTTTTTTGTGATGTGTCATTAGGCAGTTTAAGAATTCCTAGTGCAATTACGTTTGTGTTACTATTCCTATCTTGCTTAAGTTTCACCAACTCTGCTTTTAGATCATGGATAGTGTGTAACAAATCTTGATTTTCAGAGTGAGTGTTTCCATTTTGTCGTAAAACATCTTTGGTATATGCAAGATGATCATCAACATCTTTTGACGCTTGAGCACGAGTCTTTTTGAGCAAATCAATTATGACACCATATTCTATTTTTACTTTTGAAATTTCTTGTTCATATTTTGAAATTTGACACTTCAAAGACACGTTTTCATCATCCAGTTGCTCAAGTTTTGGATTAAGAGTTTTTGTATGCAACTGGTTGATTTTGTTTTGCAAAGCGAGTTCTCGAATTTGAAAATCTTTTTGACACCATTGAAGACGACGTTTGCATTCGAAAGCTCGTTTAACAATCGCTCATTTTCAACTGTTAAATACTTGATTTGTGATACATTATCGGTATTCTCAATATTTTCAGCAGAATCAACAGAATCAACAGCGATATAATCAAATGCATATGCAACAATATGTAGTAACACAACATTTATGGTATCAGCACAGATAACATCTTCCAAGAGTCGATCAACATCTTTTCTTAACATTTTTTTACGTTTAGTATTTGAAATCAATGTTTCTGTTTTCTCGAAAACTGTTTTCATAAGTTCAAGCTCCTTGTGAAAATCCCTTTCCCAATATATTGCACACATTTTTAAATTTCGGACATGTGGTAAAAGCCCTTTCTGAAAAATATCTCTTTGTTGTCGCGCAAATGGCGATTGAAAATGTTCAGCTTTTATTTCAGAATTAACTTCAATTGCATGTTCCAAAAGTTTGATGTCAGACATAAAAGTGTCAAAGTATTTAAGAACCTGACATCGTTCAGCTAATGGCTTTATTTCACTAAAAGAAGGTAAAGGACCATTAATTTGGGCAACATTGGATCGGGGACCATCAGTAGAAGAGGACTCGAGGGTAGGCGTGATAACCCAAGGTGTGTTAGAATTATCCTGTTGTGCAACGAAAGTTATGGCTTTTGAATAGTTAAATGGTTTGCAATAAACAACATTTTCAATTTTTGACCGACTCTCGTCTTCTGCATCTAATTCCTCCATACGATTATATTCAACAACACTCATAATGGAATCATCAATTCTATGTTCTGCACTGTAGACTTGAGGATTTGGTTTGAATGCTCTATTTGAGAAACGTGGTTTGTAATCAGCAAGTTTCGGTCCATATCCATTTGGATTTGGTTTAAAAGTAAAATTTTGAATAGTTGTGATTGACTCACCATGTTTGTAAACAACATTTCGAAACTCTTTGATTTTGTTTTGTAAGTCAAAAATTTCCTCAAGATAGTCATCTATTTGTTTCCTCGAATGCTTTTTGTATTCACAAAACTGTTTTTGACAAGTTAACAACTCAGACTTGGCCTTTTGAGTTTCCGAAGTGAGCGTTAAGTTGTTGTTTATGATCGTATTTCAGTTGTTCTATTTGAGACAACAAAGCATTCTTGGATGCAACTAGATCACATATCTGTTTTTCCAAAAAAATTTCATTTTGGTATGATTTAGCAAATGCGACTTCAAAACCTTTTTCACGTTTCTCTTTAGTTTGAAAAATGTTGAGTTGGAACTTATAGCATTCATTATCCTTAGTCAACAGTGCAATCTTTTCCTGTAATTTCTTATTGATGTCTTGGCACTTTTCCATTCGAGATTTTTGGGTCTTAATTAAGTTGGTCATGAGCTCAAGATCTGGATTAGACATAGGTTCAGCTTGTTCAACGTGAGTCTCAACATGATCATTATTTAGATCCTCAAATATAACCACAGAGTCAACTTGATTATCAATATTAACCATAAGGTCATCTTGATCATCAAATATAACTACGGGATCTATTTGATTATCATCGGAATGAGATGTATACGGCTCATGTTGAACACTCTGATCCTCGTCGGATGCAGATGTTGGCGGAGATATCAGATCAGTAAATAATATAGTTTGATCCGGTACTTGAGACAAGCCGTCAGTGTCATACACTGGGCCTGTGTCACTCATGTGGAGTTCTTGCATGTTTGCCATTAACATCACTGCTGCGTTAGCCTGCAAGTCCTCCATGTCATCATCAGAATCTGAATTTGCCATGAAACTCTGTTCCTTGTTGGTAAGAGTTCCACCAGCTTCATCCTTGAGAGCCAAGAGTAAAGCCTCTTTGTGATAAGCGCTGCCTCTTGTCCTCGGCTTTGGGCATGCATTAGCCAGATGACCCTTCTCATTACAGTTATAACATCGGAGACCATTAATCCCAGTATGAGCATTTCCCTGATCAACCACTTGAACCCTTTGTTGTTGTGGAGCACCCATGTTATTCCTTCCATTAGGATTAAATCCTTGACCACTACCCATCTGACTAACATTACCACAATTCTGAACTTCAACTCTTCCGTTGTTAACAACAGCCTGATTCCTTGTGTTAGATGAGGTACGAATGTGATTGTTGGATTTGTTAGAATATCGACCGAAGGATCTAGCAATCATGACAAATCCTTGTTGCAATGCATCGAAAGCTTCTGCATCCTCATTAGTTTCGCTGTAAAGTGCTTGATCATTGTTGCTGTTGTATGGAACCAGTTGATTTTCTTGTGAGGGATCATATGTTGTGATATGAGCAGTTGGTTATGGAGGATTAGTGAAGATTGTTGGCAAAGTCAGGAATTGAGGATAACACGCTTGAGCCCACAAAGCTAGAGTTTGATGGTTGAGACATCTTGAAACTTGTGTTGATGATGGATCTTTATAGTCGAATGAAAGAATGTTGATGAAGTAACCTTATGCGTAGAAACCAGCTTAAGCGTAGAAATCACCTTACGCGTAAAAACCCACCTTACGCGTAAAAGAGAAAGTTACACGTAGTGAAAGCTTAAGCATAAACTTGAGGAAAAACTTAGCTTAGGCGTAAACCAAAGACTTAGTAGTAGAATCCTTATGCGTAAGATTTGCTTATGCGTAAGACAAGCTTAGGCGTAAGAAAATGCTTAGGCAAAGAAAGATGCTATGCGTAAGTTTTGAAGCTTAGGCGTAAAACCAGGGTTTTGTCACGAGTAGAAAGTACCAACTATCACCAAAACTGATTTTTATGCCCAAAAGTGTTTAGAAACCTAATTTTATTGATGAAATAGCTTCAATATCACCAAAATAACAAGAAAGTTTGAAACTTGATGATCCAAAACCAAGAACACCCTTACGCGTATAAAAGTACACACGAACACAATCAAGCTTAAAAACAAATCTACACACATAAAGTTTGAAACTTTATGCAAAAAACTTAAACTTTAACACCCAATAAACTTTAAACCACAAGAATCTTGAGTTTTTAAGTGTAAAAATTAAAGGTTTAAACGTATGAAAGGTTTAGAACATAAAACCCACGCGTATAGTGAAAAAACTTCAAAAACAAATATGTTTCACCCAACTAGATGGCGAATGATACCACTGTTAGGTCACCATATTGTAACACAAGTATCAATATGTAAGAAATATAGATAAGGTGAGCGGAGAAACACACAAACACACACGACAAGATAATGATGAAAGGATATGCTTAGAGTGTATTATGAAGTGAACAAACAACCTTCTAAGGAAGGTTTACAAGTCTTTATATAGGGAAAGGAACTAGGGCAACACACAAGTTCCCTTCCTTTCTTTATTGGATATGGGCCAAGGCTTATGGGCTTTCTACATAAGCCTTGCCTTTAATACAAACATAAAAGCCTAAGTAAGCAACCTATTACATGTTAATTACAAACACTTGAAATATAGTTTAGGAGTAATTCCAACAATAACAACCTTAGTAAACAAAGCCGCTAGTCTAGGACACACAATTGAAGATCAAACAATAGTTAGAAAGCTATTAAATGTTGTACCCGATAGGTATCTGCAAATAGTTGCATCAATAGAGCAATATTCGGATTTTAATGAAATGACGATAGAAGAAGCAATTGGAAGACTTAATACATATAAGGAAAGAATTGGGCCACAAGAAAGGAAAACAAGTGGACAATCAAGAGAAACTGATGTTCACATGACATGAGAATAGAGGAAAGTATTTTAAAGGACGTGAACGTGGAAAGTATAAATTTTCCTAAGGAAAGAACCACGAAAACTTTAAGGAAGAGAGGAAAGATGGAGAAACGTCTCATAGCAACTCCAAGAAATCAAGCTATGATACTAGCAAGTTGCGATGTTACAAATGTAACAAGTTAGGGCATATTGCACCAAAATGTCCTCAAAGGGCGAATTCAAATGAGTAATCTAATCTTGTAGAGGAGGACTTTGAACCTACCATATTAATGGCAATATTAGAAGACTCAAAAGCTGAAGATCAAAAGGTCTCGCTACATGAAGAAGATGTAGCAAATAAAGAGACGAATATGGATAGTCTATGGTATTTAGACAATGGAGCAATCAATCATATGACTGGAGTGAGAGAACACTTCAAGGAATTAGATGAGAAGGTCAGTGGAAAAGTAAGATTCGGAGATGGTTCACACATAGAAATCAAAGGAAAAGGTTCAATCCTAATAGAATGTAATGATGAGAAGCAAAGAATTATATCACTCGTCTATTACATTCCTAGCTTGAAAAGCAACATATTGAGCATTGGACAATTCACCGAAATTGGTTGTAAAGTAGCAATGGAAGACGACGAGTTATGACTTTATGACATGGATGACGAAATCTTCATGAAAGTTACGCCACAAAGAAACTGACTATACAAAGCAAGTCTAAGGATAGGCACACTTGTTTGCCTATTAGCAAATTTAAAGGATAATAATTGGTTATGGCACGCAAGACTAGGACATCTCAATTTTGAGTCACTAAAATCAATGGCTCAAAGAGACTTAGTTCAAGGAATACCTGCCATCAAACACACAAAACAAATATGTGATGCATGTTTAATTGGTAAACATAGTAGAGCGCCATTTCCCAAGAAAGCAAAAGCTAGATCAACATCACCTTTAGATTTAGTATATGGAGATTTATGTGGACCAGTCACACCACCGACACCTTCTGGAAAGAAATACATATTCTTGTTAGTAGATGATTACTCAAGATATATGTGGTTGTATTTCCTAAATATGAAAGATCAAGAATATGATACTTTCAAAAACTACAAGAATAAGATAGAAAAGGAGTTAAGGACAACATTGAAGATGTTAAGAACTGATCGTGGTGGAGAATTCACATCCAATGAATTCACTTAATACTGCAAAAAAAACGGCATAGCCCGAGAACTTACCACACCTTACTCACCGCAACAAAATGGAGTAGTTGAACGAAGAAATAGGACAATTATGTCTACAACTAGATGTATGGTGAAAGAAACAAACATGCCACAAAACTTTTGGGCTGAAGCTATTAGACACGCTATATACATCTTAAATAGCGTTCCTACAAAAGCATTAGAAGACATTACTCCATATGAAGCGATTAAACGAAGAAAGCAAAACTTACAGAATCTAAGAGTTATAAGCTGCATAGCATATGCAAAGGTACCATCACAATATCTAACGAAGTTAGATGATAGAAGCAGTAAAATGGTATACTTAGGAAATGAACAAGGATAAAAATCTTATCGACTATTTGATCCAACAACACAAAATATATGTGTTAGTAGATGTGAAGTTTAAGGAGGTTGAAACATGGGATTGGAAGGATTACATGACTGAGCACATTAGTGACGAACCCGAGTGGACTGACTTCAAAGTAGAAAATCTCGAAGCCACAAATGATCATCATGATCAAGAAATCCAACCAAGTGACGAAGACAACGATTTCCCTAACAATGATGATGATGAATAAACAACATCATCAACAAGCTCACTGTCACAATCACAAACACTTCACACACCATCAACAAATTCATCGCAAGTAAATTCTCAAGTTACACCCAATAACTCAACACAATCAATCTATCAAAGTGATAATGGTTCAAACACAACCACAAATTCACACTCATGATTCGATCATACACCGTTGAGAGGTTTTAGAACATTAGATGATTTATACAAGAACACCGAGGAATTACTATTGGCTGAAGATGAACCCAAGAACTACAAGTAAGCATCAAGCAATCAAAAATGGATCGAAGCAATGAAGGTCGAGTTAGATTCCATCAATAGGAACAACACATGGGAGTTAACCACACTACCTAAAGGACATAAAGAAATTGGCTTAAAGTGGGTATTCAAGACCAAGAAAGATGCTAATGGAGACACAGTTAAGCACAAAGCAAGACTAGTAGCAAAAGGCTACATACAAGAGCATGTCATAGACTTTGAAGAAGTTTTCGCACCTGTAGCAAGGATGGAAATTGTTCGAATTTTACTAGACATAGTTGCTAACAACAAATGGGAAGTACATCACCTCGACTTCAAATCTGCATTTTTGCATTGAGATTTAAAGGAAGAAGTGTACCTTACTCAACCCGAAGGATTCATAAAGAGAGAGAATCCTGGAAAAGTCTATAGACTTATAAAAGCTCTATATTGACTAAGACAAGCACCACGTGCCTGGAACATAATGTTAGACAACACCTTGAAGTCGTTAGATTTCAAGAAATGTGCACTGGAACAAGCGATCTACACGAAGGTGACAAAAGACTCAATACTATTAATTGGAGTCTACGTAGATGATCTAATCATCACTGGTACACCAAAGAAGGAGATTGACAAGTTTAAAGCTCAAATGGAAGAGAAATTCAAAATGAATGACCTAGGCTTATTAGCTTACTATTTAGGAATTGAAGTCACAAAAATTGGAGGTGACATTTCAATAAAGCAATCCGCATATGCAAGCAAGATCTTGAAGGAAGTTGGAATGTTAGATTGCAATGATACGCTAATACCAATGGATCCAAGAACAAGATTGATAAAGAACACTGGTCAACTCAACCAAATATCGAAGCTTAATTGGATGTTTAAGATATCTGCTTCACACAAGACCCGACTTAAGTTATCCTATTGGATTACTGAGTCGTTTTATGCAGGAACCAAAAGAGCAACACATGAAGTCCGTAAGGCAAGTATTACGCCATGTAAAAGGAAAAAAAGACTATGCTATCACCTACAAGCATAATGGAGAAAACAAGATACAAGGTTTCAACAAAATTAGTTATGGAGTCAACACTAAAGAAGGAAAAGGAACTACTGGAATAATATTTTACTATGGTGAATCACCAATTAGCTGGAGCACACAGAAGCAAGCCACCGTAGCATTATCATCGTGCGAATATGAATTTATTGCAGCAACAGCAGCAGCAAAACAAGCATTATGGTTAAAGAGACTACTAAGTAGGCTTACACACTCAAAGGAATAAAAGGTTACAATTATGGTTGATAACAAATCTGTTATAGATTTGATGAAGAACCCCGTATTTCATGGAAGAAGTAAACACATTGATACAAAGTACCACTTCATAAGAGATGCGTTGAAAGAGAAGACTTACAAGCGGAGTTCATAAGTGGAGAATATCAAAAGGCTGACATACTCACGAAAGCACTACTAAAGATCAAGTTTCTAACAATGAGATAATTTATCGGAGTTAAAGATCTACGCCAAAGCGATTGTGATTAAGGGGGAGAATATTGGGTTAATCCCAATCAGCTGCTGAACAAGTAGTTACAAGGTTGCTGAACAAGTAGTTACTAGACAATTACAAGATAGTTAGGAAGTTAGTTATAGAAGTTAGTTACGGCAGTTACAAATGAAGGGTTATGACTGTTGGATTCATCGAACCAACACACCCTTTCAATCATACCGTTTGAGATAGTATATATAGTTAGAACATGCAATCAAATATGATGATGACAGATTGATAAAGTATTTTACGTTTAAGCAAAGTTCAAATCTTTATCTTGTGTTTTGGTATATTGTGACTACAGTTTAGATCATAGATCTATTACAGGTCCAACATTTTCTAACATTACAGTATCTTATAAAGATATACATCTCAAATCAGGTTGCACATAAGCATAACCCGTTGGTTGAAATAAAGTAAGACATATTAGAACATGCGGTCCCCGAGGAAGGGTTGCATCAGTCCAAAATGGATTCCAGGTTAGGGTTGCCCGTCGAAGCAAAAATTTTGCTTTACTTTTACGTTATAAACTATTAAGAATCACTGTCATTTCTCCGAAACATTTGTGCTATCGATAACCCTTGATGTGGCTATTTTTCTTTGTGTTCCTTAGTTCGTCGCAAGGTTTTTTTTTTCTTTTTTTTTTGACATTAAAATAGGATTTACATAGTGGTAGAAGGCAAATGAGCAACAAGTTGCGCCGCTAGCCCTTTATAGATCATAATGTATAATGTAGTCAATTGGGAAGTGGAAATATTCTTATTGGGACTCCTGCATATTTCTCATCGAACATGCAATATCGAATTGATTTACCACTATATGAGGTACCGGCCTTAATTTGGAATAGATGATGATGAAGATGAGACGAGTTTAAATCAATCGCAAATTAGAGAAACGTTTACGAGAAAGATGTTGGGCTGCCTATACAATTCGTTTTGTTGAAATCAAACAACATATTTTGTAAAATGACTAAAATCATTAGGCTCAGCTTGTTCGAATCCGTTATGCATCTTAAATCATGTTGCTCACATTTTTCACATAGAATACTCAAAATTGCATAAACATAAATCCGTTAGTGAAATAAATATTTACAGAAAAATTTATGAAAATCTTATAACTTAATTATAAGAGTTGATAAAAGTGGTCATTAAAGTTAAGTAACAGATATTTAGAAAAATAAAAATCAAGGTTAAAAAGAACAAAATGATAAAAGTTTGAGGATTAGATAAATTATTACAAACTTTATAACATAATTAACTCTAGGTATTTAATTAATTATCATTAATCTGACCGTCAAATAAGCATGAAAAACGGACCATTAGGTAAGCGTTGTTCAAATAAACTGTCGACTAAAGGTAACTAATTCTCCACAATTTTCAGTTTATGTTCACTATATTTTGTGTTATCGATTGTTTAGTATTAGTATTAAGTAATACACCATGTATATGCAATGCGTTAAAGACAAACATGATCACATTTTTTGCTGCATTTGTTATCGGCTTATCGCAATCATAAGATAATCTCCTCCAAAGCTTGTGTTGTTATGCATGAATTATATTAATTTCAGGTTTACAACTGAGCTAAAAAAATTGATGCTTAGTATGAAATATACTATTGGGTTAATCTCAATCAGTTGCTGAAAGGCTGCTAAACAAGCAGTTACAAGAAGTAAGTTATAGAAGTTAGTTATGGCAGTTACAACAAAGGGTTGTGTCTTTTGGATTCAACAAACTAACATAACCCTTCAACCATAACGTTTCAGATAGTATATATAGTTAGAACATGTAATCAAATATGATGATGACAGATTAATAAAGCATTTTACGTTTAAGCAAAGTTCAAATCTTTATCTTGTGTTTTGGTATATTGTGACAATGGTTTAGATCATAGATCCGTAACAGGTCCAACATTTGGTATTAGAAGCGAGGTTTGGTTACTTAACCAAATCATTATATACCAATTTTTTTTTCTGTTTTTGAATCAAAAGGAGTCAGTTTTGTTTCGGTAAACTTTTTACGCAAAACCCAAGGAACACAAATCAAAATCATCATTTACGTGTTTCATGAGTTTTATCAAGCAAACGTTTTTTCTGTCACCCAGAGATCATTCACATATAGTGATCAATCAACCGGCATCAGAAAACGTTTTTCATCTCATTTTTAGTTTTGCAAAAAAATCTGTCAAAAGGACACTCAATCCGAAAATAAAAACCAACCCACAAATTAATCCGGTTAAGATAGGTTGCAAAAAACCAAATAACCAATTGATTCACAAACAAAAAAAACCATACCAACAGATACAAAAAGTCATCAGAAAGGGGAATCAATCAAATCAAAAACAAGGAACAAACACACCTGTTTTTGTAAAGATCAGAGATTCACACCCTTAATTGAATCACTAATTGATTGATTGATCAAGAAAGCCCCAATTTACTCACGATTGAAAATCCCCAAATTGTGAAACCTAGTTTCGCCATCAGAAAAATTCAGTTCAATAAGAACACCAAACCGTGGATTAAAGTAAGTTAATCAAGCCATAACAAATCGGCAGATTAACCATCAAGAATCAGAAGATGGGTTTCAAGTCTCAAATTATTAGGAGAGAGCGTTTTTATCTCAAAAAGGAGAAAAGAGAGGCAGAAATAAGAGCATCAAAGGGGAACCAACAACTATTAGGGCTACGGGTTTTCAATATAACCCATCGGGTTCCAAAAAGAACAAAACACCCTTCCACTTTTCATTTTTTGATATAGTATATATTATAGTTTTTTATATATATTGAATAGATAACTTTAGAAAAGTTACTTCCCTTAGTTATAAGTTAGTATCTTTTCGAGGTTTGAAGAATATAATAACCTAGTGTCTACTTGCTTATTATATTAAGAATAACATAAGACGTAATTAACCTTAGGTTTATTCATTTGAGAGTATAAAAAATCTCATAAGATAGTTTTTGGAATAAACTAGTCACGATAAGTTTTGATAGCCTTCAAGGCACAAAACGAAAGAGCTCACCATAAAGAAAATCAGACACACTTAGTGTTAGGTATTTTGGAGATTTTAGTCAATATCCGAGAGATATGACGAAAGAAAGTGGAGAAAGTTCAAAGAAAGAAGTGGGTACTTCTAGTACACACAATTGCAATGTCCGATCTTTGAAACCCCTGAATTACTCATTATGGGAAATTCGAATGCAAATCATCCTAGAAGCGAATGGTTTCTGAGAAATGATAGAACCTTTAGAAACAAAAAAAGGCGATAAAAAGAAAGAAAAAGCTGTTATCGCATTCCTTTACCAATCCTTACCCGAAGAACAATTACTTCAAAAACAAAGCACAAAAGCGTGAAAGCCATATGGGATGCTCTGAAGACTAGATACGTTGGTGAACAAAGAGTTCAACAAGGAAGGTTACAAACACTCAAATATGAGTTTGAGATGTTACACATGAAGGAGGAAGAGACAATCGAAACCTTCACCACAAAAATAACAACCTTAGTAAACAAAGCCGCTAGTCTAGGACACATAACTGAAGATCAAAAAATAGTTAGAAAGCTATTAAACATCGTATCCGATAGGTATCTGTAAATAGTTGCATCAATAGAGCAATATTCTGATCTCAATGAAATGACGATAGAAGAAGCAATTGGAAGACTTAAGACATATGAGGAAAGAATTAGACACAAGAAAGGAAAAAAAGTGGAAAATCAAGAGAAACTGATGTTCACACGACATGAGAATAGAGGAAAGTATTTTAAAGGATGTAGACGTGGAAAGTATAAATTTTCACAAGGAAAGAACCATGAAAAATTTAGGGAAGAGAGGAAAGATGGAGAAACCTCTCATAGCAACTCCAAGAAATCAAGCTATGATACTAGCAAGTTGTGATGTTACAAATGTAACAAGTTAGGGCATATTGCACCTAAATGTCCTCAAAGGACGAATTCAAATGAGCAATCTAATCTTGTAGAGGAGGACTTAGAACCTAACCTATTAATGGCAATATAAAAAGACTCGGAAATTGAAGATCAAAAGGTCTCGCTACATGAACAAGATGTAGCATATAAAGAGACGAATATAGATAGTCTATGGTATTTAGACAATAGAGCAAGCAATCATATGACTGGAGTAAGAGAACACTTCAAGGAGTTAGATGAGAAGGTCAGTGGAAAAGTAAGATTCGGAGATGGTTCACACATAGAAATCAAAGGAAAAGGTTCAATCCTAATAGAATGTGATTATGAGAAGAAAAGAATTATATCACATGTCTATTAAATTCCTAGCTTGAAAAGCAATTTATTGAGCCATGGACAATTCACCGAAATTGGTTGTAAAGTAGTAATGGAAGACGACGAGTTACGAATTTATGACATGGATGACAAAATCTTCATGAAAGTTACGCGACAAAGAAACTGTCTATACAAAGCAAGTCTCAGGATAGGCACACATGTTTGCCTAATAGCAAATTTAAAGGATAATACTTGGTTATGGCATGCAAGACTAGGACATCTCAATTTTGAGTCACTAAAATCAATGGCTCAGAGAGATTTAGTTCAAGGAATACCTGCCATTAAACACACAACACAAATCTGTGATGTTTGTTTGATTGGTAAACATAGTAGAGCCCCATTTCCCAAGAAAGCGAAAGCTAGATCAACATCACCTTTAGATTCAGTATATGGAGATTTATGCGGACCAATCACACCACCGACACCTTCTGGAAAGAAATACATATTCTTGTTAGTAGATGCTTACTCAAGATATATGTGGGTGTATTTCCTAAATACGAAAGATCAAGCATTTGATACTTTCAAGGAATACAAGAACACGATAGAAAAGGAGTTAAGGACAACATTGAAGATGTTAAGAACGGATCGTGGTAGATAATTCACATCCAATGAATTCACTCAACACTGCAAAGAAAATGGCATAGCACGACAGCTTACCGCACCTTACTCAACGCAACAAAATGGAGTAGTTGAACGAAGAAATAGGACAATTATGTCTACAACTAGATGTATGATGAAAGAAACGAAAATGCCACAAAAGCATTAGAAGACATTACTACATATGAAGCAATTAAACAAAGAAAGCCAAACTTAGAGAATCGAAGAGTTTCCAGCTGCATAGCTTATGAAAAGATACCATCACAACGTTTAACGAAGTTATATTATAGAAGCAGTAGAATTGTATACTTAGGAAATGAACAAGGATCAAACGCTTATCGTCTATTTGATCCAACAACACAAAAGACATGTGTTAGTAGAGATGTGAAGTTTAAGGAGGATGAAACATGGGATTGGAAGGATTACTTGACTGAGCACATTAGTGATGAACCCGAGTGGACTGGCTTCAAAGTAGAAAATCTTGAAGCTACAAATGAACATCATGATCAAGAAATCCAACCAAGTGACGAAGACAACGATTTCCCTAAAAATGATGATGATGAATATACAACATCAGCAACAAGCTCACCCTCACAATCATAAATACTTCACACGCCATCAACAAATTCATCACAAGTAAATTATCAAGTTACACCCAATAACTCAACACAATCAATCTGTCAAAGTGATAATGGTTCAAACACAACCACAAATTTACACTCACGATTTGATCATACACCGTTGAGAGGTTTTAGAACATTAGATGATTTATACGAGAACACCCAGGCATTACTATTGGCTGAAGATGAACCCAAAACTACAAGGAAGCATCAAGCGATAAAAAATGGATCGAAGCAATAAAGGTCGAGTTAAATTCCATCAATAGGAACAACACATGGGAATTAACCAGACTACCTAAAGGACACAAAGCAATTGGCTTAAATTGGATGTTCAAGACCATGAAAGATGCTAATGGAGACACAATCAATCATAAAGCAAGACTAGTAGCAAAAGGCTACATACAAGAGCATGGCATAGACTTTCAAGAAGTTTTCGTACCTGTAGCAAGGATGGATATTGTTCAACTTTTACTAGCCATAGCTGCTAACAACAAATGGGAAGTACATCACCTCGATGTCAAATCTGCATTTTTGCATGGAGATTGTGGAAAACTAGAAGGGGGGTTGAATAGTTTTGCCAATTAAAACTTGGTTTTATACTATCTAGATCGACTTATGTCAATCTACTAAAACGTGTATGTTGGATGTTGATAGATAAGCATATGAATAAATAAGACTAAGATAAAGAGTAAGAAGCACAAAACCACAACGCGAGTATTTATAGTCGTTCGGCTACAAGGACACCTTCCTTGCCCTACTCCACTCCCCGAGTCACCTACTCGAGAGTTCGTAATCACTACACAACACAAACTCCTTGTGGCGGGGAAGCCTTCACAACGTCGCCTAATCTTTTTCTGGTACAAGGCTAGACATCGGGTTCTTCCACGAGGTAGAACCAAACCTATCACAACATCGCCTACACTTTATCCGGTACAAGGCTAGATACTGAGTTCCTATTACAAAGGATGGAACTACTGCCCAACACTACACAACACCTATCCCAAAGGAGATCTACTCCTTATGACAACATCAATAAGGATATCAATATCCTTTGACCCAATACAAATCTGTCTTGTACATCGACACCCCATATCGAATGTACACCTTAGGCACCTTTCACTAATGCCGTAGACTCGACTTCTAGGCACCTTTCACTAATGCCTTTTGACTTGACCTTTAGGCACCCTTCACTAATGCCTTCAACACGGACTCTCAGCACCTTTCTCTAATGCATTTGACATGGATCTTTGGCACCTTTCACTAATGCCTTCAATATGACTCTTCGACACTTTTTCACTAATGTCTTCATCTTGACCCTTTAGACATCTTTCACGTTATGTCTTTAGCACAACACTTCTAATGAGAATGGAAAGAACTATCAACAAGATACCATCAGTAGTCTTGATGATGACAAAACTCGGCAACCCATGGACTTGATCTTGCTCGACTTCAAGAGGTGGTGATCTCGCCTTTAAGAGGAACCTAGAGAATCACACAAACATAAAACTACATAGAAAGATCACTTGGATCTGACGTTAGAGAGTTTACAACACTAAGAGAAAATGTGTGTAAAAGGGGTTGGTTACAGTGAAGAAATGGCTCACTATTTATAGACAAAATATGCTACTGTCCCACGGATCCGTGGATCTGTAGTGACAAAAAAAATGATTTTGACGAAAAGAAGATTTTTGCATCTTTTAGGCTTATAAAAGAAGTGTATTTTAGCCAATATTTACTTAGTTAAGCATGCATTGTAGGTTTCTAAGGTATCTCATGACCAAATAGCGAAAGATAAAAAAGAAAAGAAATGACAAACACATTATGAAAAATAAACTAGATAAAATAACACATTAGTAATATTTCATTTCAATGCTAAGAACGATACTAAGGATTGGATATATAACACCAATGTAGATTAACAACACAAAGTACATGTCTCCATGATAAAACTTGATCATGGGGTACACGAGAGCGATGAGTGTCAAGGCGATGATCACGAAGGTGATGTAAACCATGATGATGAAGTTCTTCCTTGGTTTTGATTTGAGATGAGATGAGATGAGAAGGAAGATGAAGTTTGAATGAGAGGTAATTTTTGAAAGTGGAGGATTTGAAAAATGAGGGTTTGGTGGAGTTTGACGAGCGGAGGAAGGTTTATGAGGAAGGGGGAATTTTTGAGATTTGTGTTTTGTTTTATTATTAGAAAGATTTGATTTTTGGATTAAGTAAAAATAAAACACATGTTTATAAACCTAGACTATAGACGGAAAAAGTAACACGTATGCAAGAAAAAGTTTCCTAACGAAGCTACGTGTAATACATGAGTATGTGAAAATATAATCATATAAGTTCCTATACAAGCATACTTATTCTAAGCTAATGTTATTTAAAAAGAATTAGAAAGTCATACCTCTAATGTAATTATGAGTGTCTTCTACTTTTGACAAAAGAATGTCAATAGACAACTCCGGTTCCTTTGTGATCAAGATGATAATTAAGATACCTTCTTAGGAAAGGTAATCTTTTATCAAGTAATTCCTATAGCTTGACACATATGAACTAAGCAAAATGACAAGAAAGGTTAGTGTATTTTAGTAAGATAAAATAAGAAATAAAAAGTATAATGTTGTCATCTAATCAACATCCTACAAAAGTGTTTTTAAGCCATGATGTTTATTTTTGTAAAAGACCTTCTTTGTAGTTTTCAATTATACACGGATCGTGTCAAGTTTTTAAGGTACAATATACTTTAAAAACTTGGTAACGTAGCTCTGGTACCAATTGTGGAAAACTAGAAGGGGGGGGGGGGGTTGAATAGTTTTGCCAATTAAAACTTGGTTTTAAACTTTTTAGGTCGACTTATGTCAATCTATTGAAACGTGTATGTTGGATGTTGATAGATAAGCATATGAATAAATAAGACTAAGATAAAGAGTAAGAAGCACAAAACCACAATGCGAGTGTTTATAGTGGTTCGGCTACAAGGACACCTTCCTTGCCCTACTTCACTCCTCGAGTCACCTACTCAAGAGTTCGTAATCACTACACAACACAAAATCCTTGCGGCGGAGAAGCCTTCACAACGTCGCCTACTCTTTTTCCGGTACTAGGCTAGACACCGGGTTCTTCCACGAGGTAGAACCAAACCTATCACAACGTCTCCTACACTTTATCCGGTACAAGGCTAGATACCGAGTTCCTATTACAAAGGTGGAACTACTACCCAACACTACACAACACCTATCCCAAAGGAGATCTACTCCTTATGACAACATCAATAAGGATATCAATATCCTTTGACCCAATACAAATCTATCTTGTACATCGACACCCCATATCGAATGTACACCTTAGGTGCCTTTCACTAATGTCGTTGACTCGACTTCTAGGCAACTTTCACTAATGCCTTTTGACTTGACTTTTAGGTACCCTTCACTAATGCCTTCAACACGGACTCTCGACACCTTTCTCTAATGCCTTTGACACAGATCTTTGGCACCTTTCACTAATGCCTTCAATATGACTCTTTGACACTTTTTCACTAATGTCTTCGTCTTGACCCTTTAGACATCTTTCACCTTATGTCTTTAGCACAACACTTCTAATGAGAAAGGAAAGAACTATCAACAAGATACCATCAGTAGTCTTGATGATGACAAAGTTCGGCAACCCATGAACTTGAGCTTGCTCGAATTCAAGAGGTGGTGATCTTGCCTTTAAGAGGAAACTAGAGAATAACACAAACACAAAACTACATAGAAAGATCACTTGGATCTGAGGTTAGAGAGTTTACAACACTAAGAGAAAATGTGTGTGAAAGGGGTTGGTTACAATGAAGAAATGGTCACTATTTATAGACAAAATATGCTACTGTCCTACGGATCCCACGGATCCCTTACTTGAGGGATCCGTCCAGTGTAAACAGGGGGAATCGTGAGACGCTCCTCTTTGCCTATGAGTTTTGGGTCATGGGTCATGGGTCCTAGACTTTGGACCATGGGTATCCAAGTAGATAAAATGTATCTAGTAGATGCAATGTATCTAGTCCATGGGTTATGGGTTAGCTCCATGGGTCATGGATAATGCCCATTATGACTTATGCATGATGTCATGCAATGGGTTATGGATTATGCTCCATGGGTATGGGTCATGGACTTTGGGTTTTACCCAACTATATTCAATGTGTTAAGTCAATGGGTTAACTACTTAAACTTCTACCCATTCTATTACCCATTATAATACATACTAAGTATTACTAAATCATGAAAGCATTATTACTTGTTTAGTGTTTTATATTAAATTTAAGTGTGTTAGTAAACTATTGACTTAAACCATTTATGTATTTTATTTGTTACGTTAAATTGATTTTACGTTTGTTATCGAGAAAACATTAGAAGATCATAAAATATAAATAAACGTTTTTACGGCTTATTTGTATTAACAGAGTTTTAAAAGAAGAAGTGTACGTTACTCAGCCCAAAGGATTCATAAAGAGAGAGAATTCTGGAAAAGTCTATAGACTTATAAAAGCTCTATATGGACTAAGACAAGCACCACATGCATGGAACATAAAGTTAGACAACACCTTGAAGTCGTTAGATTTCAAGAAATGTGCACAGGAACAAGCGATCTACACGAAGGCAACAAAAGACTCAATACTACTAATAGGAGTCTACGTAAATGATCTAATCATCACTGGTACACCAAAGAAGGAGATCGACAGGTTTAAAGCTCAAATGGAAAAGAAATTCGAAATGAGTGACCTAGGCTTATTAGCTTACTATTTAGGATTTGAAGTCACACAAACTAGAGGTGACATTTCATTAAAGCAACCGCCTATGCAAGCAAGATCTTGAAGGAAGTTGGAATGTTAGACTGAAATGAGACGCTAATACCAATGGATCCATGAACAAGATTGATGAAGAATACTGAAGGAACACTAGTCAACTCAACCGAATATCGAAGATTAATTGGATGTTTAAGATATCTGCTTCACACAAGACCCGACTTAAGTTATCCTATTGGATTACTTAGTCGTTTTATGCAGGAACGAAAAGAGCAACATAAGAAGGCCGTAAGGCAAGTATTACGCTATGTAAAAGGAACAAAAGACAATGGTATCACCTACAAGCATAATGGAGGAAACAAGATACAAGGTTTCAGCGAAAGTAGTTATGGAGTCAACACTCAAGAAGGAAAAGGAACTACTAGAATAATATTTTACTATGGTGAATCACCAATTAGCTGGAGCACACAGAAGGAAGCCACCGTAGCATTATCATCATGGGAATCTAAATTTATTGCAGCAACAACAGCAGCAAAACAAGCATTATGATTAAAGAGACTACTAAGCAGGCTTACACACTCAAAGGAATAAAAGGTTACAATTGGCAGCAATGTGTCCCCTAACACCACAACTATAGCAAACATACCTTTTATGTTTTTCTATGTTGCTTTGTGGTTTTTGTAAGGACTGGTTGTATGCTTCTATGTCCAGTAATTTCTTCTTCAACATGGTTTTGCAATCTTGTGAAAGTTGCCTCATACATCTCCTAAACTTGGTGTTGCTTTCTCTTTGAATCTATCTTGATTTAAATTCCCTTTGGAATCATTTGGCATGATTCTCCCGGTTTTTGTGCTCGATACCATTTATTTTAGTGGCCAAGGGTGTTAGTGTTTCTAGGCCATTTGGTATCAGTGAGTTTGTGATTATATGCCATTTTGTGCAGTGATTTGAGAGAATAATGAGTGCGAGAAAAAACAAGTGATGTTGTGTACAAAAGATATGTGCGAGAGTATGATAAAGAAAAGGAGGAAAAGTTTAACAAGAAATATAAAGCATTATTGATAATAATAACTGTAATTACAATCCTATTTATAGGTTATGAAAGAGTATGACAGAAAAGTTGTGTTGGTTCATTAGAACCAACAGTTATGTCCCTTAACAACAATAAGCGCCATATAACTACCCTTCCTATAAGCTGTCTAAAGCGACCAAACCATGTGCTCAATCTAAAGTCTAAGTGGCTTGTAGCCATAACTAAGAGTATCTGTGATCATTGATCATACATTTGATCATGACTGCATATGTTTAATATTTATAATAAAACCAAATAAAATTGTCTTAAAACATGGCATGAACAACAAGTTCTGCATTTTGAACTTATAAAAATATCCAACATTCCTCCCTAAGGACAAAATGCTGGTGTTCTTTGTCTTCATTCTTGGTCCATTCAAATGATGATGGTAAAATCATCATTTGAGGAACTGTCATGGTCTCCTTCAATCTTAGAGCTTCATGTCCCTCTTCTTCTTGAAAATTCATTTTGCTTGATTCATCATTGCTGTTGAGATTCTCCAGTATCACACCAAAGTGCTCCAATCTTTTGCCTTCTTGCGTGAATATGGGCTCTCTCTTTAGAATCCCACCATAGCATTTCTCCATGCTTCCTGAAACAAGTCCTTCTGTTTCAGTGTGTGAGGCCCTAGTTGTGTTGTAATAACACTTAAAGACATCTAAATAATGATTGTAGCATTCTTTTATCTCATGGCTTTTTTCCTTTTGTAGACCAAATATTTCTGCAATGTAATCAAAGTCTTGTGCAAACACCACACTGAGGTATCCCCCTAGTGTGTCCACAAGTTTGTAGAGATCCATTAAGTGGACCTCACTATTATTAATTTTGGGTGGAATGGGTCCTGGTAGGTCCCTATTTAAATAGACAGTATAGAACCAAATAAAAGCTTTATCAAATGCTTTTCTAAAATTGTCCCATTCTTGGCTTATAGTTTCATCAATCTGTATTAAGTCAAGAAATGCAACATAATCTTTAAAAGAGGAAATTTTAGTAGGGTAGTGTACACCTTTAACACAGATGAAGTCATCTTGTTTTGGTTTGGTGTCATACTGATTTTCTCCCTTTTGCAAAGAGCTCGTCAAGGAGTTTATAGAAATCATTCATGTATTTGTTCTGCCTCTTCTTCATCTTTTCTTGATCAAAACAACAATCTTGTGTGTTCTTAAACATAGGTGTTGGCTTGCATCTATTTCCTTTGAAGGTAAGTTCCAAGCCTTGTGACTCTAGTTGCTTAGCAGATAGAATATTAAAAGAAACATCACGGTGTGAAGTGCACACGGGGATGATCAATATGTTTGATCCTATCAAGATTTGTACCTCTCAATCCATGGACAAACATAAGTTTGTGTTGGTCTTGTATCTTCTCCACAACAAACTTCTCTTTCATCCTTGCAAGTATATTCAAGTTAGAGAACGGACATGTTTGTCTATTTGGTTCTTGATATACGGATCTTATCCCAACCCTCTTCATCTATCCCTTCCACCATGAAGTCGTGGGACGGATGTATGAATTCGGGTAGGTGATTTGGATATTTGAAGTTCTGTGTTCTCTGTTTACTGCGAGTCGCTTCTTCTTTTCTTTATTAGGACAATTGGCAGCAATGTATCCCCTAACATCACAACCATAGCAAACATACCTTTTATGTTTTTCTATGTTGCTTTGTGGTTTTTGTAAGGACTGGTTGTATGCTTCTATGTCCAGTAATTTCTTCTTCAACATGGTTTTGCAATCTTGTGAAAGTTGCCTCATACATCTCCCAAACTTGGTGTTGCTTTCTCTTTGAATCTATCTTGATTTAAATTCCCTTTGGAATCTGTTTGGCATGATTCTCCCAGTTTTTGTGCTCTGATACCATTTATTTTAGTGGCCAAGGGTGTTAGTGTTTCTAGGCCATTTGGTATCGATGAGTTTGTGATTATATGCCATTTTGTGCGAGTGATTTGAGAGAATAATGAGTCGCGAGAAAAACAAGTGCGGTGTTGTGTACAAAAGATATGTGCAGAGTATGATAAAGAAAATGAGGGAAAATTTTAACAAGAAATATAAGCATGTATTGATAATAATAACTATAATTACAATCCTATTTATAGGTTATGAAAGAGTATGACAGAAAAGTTGTGTTGGTTCATTAGAACCAACAGTTATGTCCTTAACAACAATAAGCGCCATATAACTACCCTTCCTATAACTGTCTAAACGACCAAACCATGTGGTCAATCTAAAGTCTAAGTGGCTTGTAGCCATAACTAAGAGTATCGCGATCATTGATCATACATTTGATCATGACTGCATATGTTTAATATTTACAATAAAACCAAATAAAATTGTCTTAAAACATGGCATGAACAACAAGTTACGCATTTTGAACTTATAAAATATCCAACATTCCTCCCTAAGGACAAAATCTTTGGTGTTCTTTGTCTTCATTCTTGGTCCATTCAAATGATGATGGTAAAATCATCATTTGAGGAAATCATGGTCTCCTTCAATCTTAGAGCTTCATGTCCCTCTTCTTCTTGAAAATTCATTTTGCTTGATTCATCATTCTTTGTTGAGATTCTCGATATCACACCAAAGTGCTCCAATCTTTTGCCTTCTTGCGTGAATATGGGCTCTCTCTTTAGAATCCCACCATAGCATTTCTCCATGCTTCGAAACAAGTCCTTACGTTTTAGGTGTGTGAAGCCCTAGTTGTCTTTGTAATAACACTTAAAGACATCTAAATAATGATTGTAGCATTCTTTTATCTCATGGCTTTTTTCCTTTTGTAGACCAAATATTTACGCAATGTAATCAAAGTCTTGTGCAAACACCACTTGAGGTATCCCCTAGTGTGTCCACAAGTTTGTAGAGATCCATTAAGTGGACCTCACTATTATTTATTTTGGGTGGAATGGGTCCTGGTAGGTCCCTATTTAAATAGACAGTATAGAACCAAATAAAAGCTTTATCAAATGCTTTTCTAAAATTGTCCCATTCTTGGCTTATAGTTTCATCAATCTGTATTAAGTCAAGAAATGCAACATAATCTTTAAAAGAGGAAATTTTAGTAGGGTAGTGTACACCTTTAACACAGATGAAGTCATCTTGTTTTGGTTTGGTGTCATACTGATTTTCTCCCTTTTCTGCAAAGAGCTCTCGTCAAGGAGTTTATAGAAATCATTCATGTATTTGTTCTGCCTCTTCTTCATCTTTTCTTGATCAAAACAACAATCTTGTGTGTTCTTAAACATAGGTACTGGCTTGCATCTATTTCCTTTGAAGGTAAGTTCCAAGCCTTGTGACTCTAGTTGCTTAGCAGATAGAATATTAAAAGAAACATCTGGTGTGAAGTGCACACCGGGGATGATCAATATGTTTGATCCTATCAAGATTTGTACCTCTCCAATCCCATGGACAAACATAAGTTTGTGTTGGTCTTGTATCTTCTCCACAACAAACTTCTCTTTCATCCTTGCAAGTATATTCAAGTTAGAACAGACATGTTTGTCTATTTGGTTGCTGATATACCAGATCTTATCCCAACCCTCTTCATCTATCCCTTCCACCATGAAGTCGTGGACGGATGTATGAATTACGGGTAGGTGATTTGGATATTTGAAGTTCTGTGTTCTCTGTTTCTGCGATGCCTTCTTCTTTTCTTTATTAGGACAATTGGCGCAATGTATCCCTAACATCACAACCATAGCAAACATACCTTTTATGTTTTTCTATGTTGCTTTGTGGTTTTGTAAGGGCTGGTTATATGCTTCTATGTCCAGTAATTTCTTCTTCAACATGGTTTTGCAATCTTGTGAAAGTTGCCTCATACATCTCCCAAACTTGGTGTTGCTTTCTCTTTGAATCTATCTTGATTTAAATTCCCTTTGGAATCTGTTTGGCATGATTCTCCCAGTTTTTGTGCTCTGATAACATTTATTTTAGTGGCCAAGGGTGTTAGTGTTTCTAGGCCATTTGGTATCAGTGAGTTTGTGATTATATGCCATTTTGTGCAGTGATTTGAGAGAATAATGAGTGTAGAAAAACAAGTGCGGTGTTGTGTACAAAAGATATGTGCAGAGTATGATAAATAAAAGGAGGGAAAATTTTAACAAGAAATATAAACTGTTATTGATAATAATAACTGTAATTACAATCCTATTTATAGGTTATGAAAGAGTATGATGAAAAAGTTGTGTTGGTTCATTAGAACCAACGGTTATGTCCTTAACAACAATAAGCGCCATATAACTACCCTTCCTATAACTGTCTAAACGACCAAACCATGTGCTCAATCTAAAGTCTAAGTGGCTTGTAGCCATAACTAAGAGTATCTGCTGATCATTGATCATACATTTGATCATGACTGCATATGTTTAATATTTATAATAAAACCAAATAAAATTGTCTTAAAACATGGCATGAACAACAAGTTCTGCATTTTGAACTTATAAAAATATCCAACATTCCTCCCTAAGGACAAAATCTTTGGTGTTCTTTGTCTTCATTCTTGGTCCATTCAAATGATGATGGTAAAATCATCATTTGAGGCTATCATGGTCTCCTTCAATCTTAGAGCTTCATGTCCCTCTTCTTCTTGAAAATTCATTTTGCTTGATTCATCATTCTTTGTTGAGATTCTCCAGTATCACACCAAAGTGCTCCAATCTTTTGCCTTCTTGCGTGAATATGGGCTCTCTCTTTAGAATCCCACCATAGCATTTCTCCATGCTTCCTAAAACAAGTCCTTCTGTTTCAGTGTGTGAGGCCCTAGTTGTGCTGTAATAACACTTAAAGACATCTAAATAATGATTGTAGCATTCTTTTATCTCATGGCTTTTTTCCTTTTGTAGACCAAATATTTCTGCAATGTAATCAAAGTCTTGTGCAAACACCACACTGAGGTATCCCCCTAGTGTGTCCACAAGTTTGTAGAGATCCATTAAGTGGACCTCACTATTATTTATTTTGGGTGGAATGGGTCCTGGTAGGTCCCTATTTAAATAGACAGTATAGAACCAAATAAAAGCTTTATCAAATGCTTTTCTAAAATTGTCCCATTCTTGGCTTATAGTTTCATCAATCTGTATTAAGTCAAGAAATGCAACATAATCTTTAAAAGAGGAAATTTTAGTAGGGTAGTGTACACCTTTAACACAGATGAAGTCATCTTGTTTTGGTTTGGTGTCATACTGATTTTCTCCCTTTTCTGCAAAGAGCTCTCGTCAAGGAGTTTATAGAAATCATTCATGTATTTGTTCTGCCTCTTCTTCATCTTTTCTTGATCAAAACAACAATCTTGTGTGTTCTTAAACATAGGTACTGGCTTGCATCTATTTCCTTTGAAGGTAAGTTCCAAGCCTTGTGACTCTAGTTGCTTAGCAGATAGAATATTAAAAGAAACATCTGGTGTGAAGTGCACACCGGGGATGATCAATATGTTTGATCCTATCAAGATTTGTACCTCTCCAATCCCATGGACAAACATAAGTTTGTGTTGGTCTTGTATCTTCTCCACAACAAACTTCTCTTTCATCCTTGCAAGTATATTCAAGTTAGAACAGACATGTTTGTCTATTTGGTTGCTGATATACCAGATCTTATCCCAACCCTCTTCATCTATCCCTTCCACCATGAAGTCTGTGGACAGATGTATGAATTCTAGGTAGGTGATTTGGATATTTGAAGTTCCTGTGTTCTCTGTTTCTGCAGTCTGCTTCTTCTTTTCTTTATTAGGACAATTGGCAGCAATGTATCCCCTAACATCACAACCATAGCAAACATACCTTTTATGTTTTTCTATGTTGCTTTGTGGTTTTTGTAAGGACTGGTTGTATGCTTCTATGTCCAGTAATTTCTTCTTCAACATGGTTTTGCAATCTTGTGAAAGTTGCCTCATACATCTCCCAAACTTGGTGTTGCTTTCTCTTTGAATCTATCTTGATTTAAATTCCCTTTGGAATCTGTTTGGCATGATTCTCCCAGTTTTTGTGCTCTGATACCATTTATTTTAGTGGCCAAGGGTGTTAGTGTTTCTAGGCCATTTGGTATCAGTGAGTTTGTGATTATATGCCATTTTGTGCAGTGATTTGAGAGAATACTGAGTGCAGAAAAAACAAGTGCAGTGTTGTGTACAAAAGATATGTGCAGAGTATGATAAAGAAAAGGAGGGAAAAGTTTAACAAGAAATATAAACTGTTATTGATAATAATAATTGTAATTACAATCCTATTTATAGGTTATGAAAGAGTATGACAGAAAAGTTGTGTTGGTTCATTAGAACCAACAGTTATGTCCTTAACAACAATAACTGCCATATAACTACCCTTCCTATAACTGTCTAAATGACCAAACCATGTGGTCAATCTAAAGTCTAAGTGGCTTGTAGCCATAACTAAGAGTATGTGCAGTCATTGATCATACATTTGATCATGACTGCATATGTTTAATATTTACAATAAAACCAAATAAAATTGTCTTAAAACATGGCATGAACAACAAGTTCTGCATTTTGAACTTATAAAAATATCCAACATTCCTCCCTAAGGACAAAAGCTGGTGTTCTTTGTCTTCATTCTTGGTCCATTCAAATGATGATGGTAAAATCATCATTTGAGGAACTGCCATGGTCTCCTTCAATCTTAGAGCTTCATGTCCCTTCTTCTTCTTGAAAATTCATTTTGCTTGATTCATCATTGCTGTTGAGATTCTCTAGTATCACACCAAAGTGCTCCAATCTTTTGCCTTCTTGCGTGAATATGGGCTCTCTCTTTAGAATCCCTCCATAGCATTTCTCCATGCTCCCTGAAACAAGTCCTTCTGTTTCAGTGTGTGAGGCCCTAGTTGTGCTGTTATAACACTTAAAGACATCTAAATAATGATTGTAGCATTCTTTTATCTCATGGCCTTTTTCCTTTTGTAGACCAAATATTTCTGCAATGTAATCAAAGTCTTGTGCAAACACCACACTGAGGTATCCCCCTAGTGTGTCCACAAGTTTGTAGAGATCCATTAAGTGGATCTCTCTATTATTAATTATGGGTGGAATGGGTCCTGGTAGGTCCCTATTTAAATAGACAGTATAGAACCAAATAAAAGCTTTATCAAATGCTTTTCTAAAATTTTCCCATTCTTGGCTTATAATTTCATCAATCTGTATTAAGTCAAGAAATGCAACATAATCTTTAAAAGAGGAAATTTTAGTAAGGTAGTGTACACCTTTAACACAGATGAAGTCATCTTGTTTTGGTTTGGTGTCATACTGATTTTCCTCCCTTTTCTGCAAAGAGCTCTCATCAAGGAGTTTATAGAAATCATTCATGTATTTTTTCTGCCTCTTCTTCATGTTATCTTGATCAAAACAACAATCTTGTGGGTTCTTAAACATAGGTACTGGCTTGCATCTATTTCCTTTGAAGGTAAGTTCCAAGCCTTATGACTCTAGTTGCTTGGCAGATAGAATATTAAAAGAAACATCTGGTGTGAAGTGCACACCAGGGATGATCAGTATGTCTGATCCTATCAAGATTTGTACCTCTCCAATCCCATGGACAAACATAAGTTTGTGTTGGTCTTGTATCTTCTCCACAGCAAACTTCTCTTTCATCCTTGCAAATAGATTCAAGTTAGAACAGACATGTTTGTCTATTTGGTTGCTGATATACCAGATCTTATCCCAACCCTCCTCATCTGTCCCTTCCACCATGAAGTCTGTGGACAGATGTATGAATTCTGGGTAGGTGATTTGGATATTTGAAGTTCCTGTGTTCTCCTTTGTTTCTACAGTCTGCTTCTTCTTTTCTTTATTAGGACAATTGGCAGCAATGTGTCCCCTAACACCACAACCATAGCAAACATACCTTTTATGTTTTTCTATGTTGCTTTGTGGTTTTTGTAAGGACTGGTTGTATGCTTCTATGTCCAGTAATTTCTTCTTCAACATGGCTTTGCAATCTTGTGAAAGTTGCCTCATACATCTCCCAAACTTGGTGTTGCTTTCTCTTTGAATCTGTCTTGATATAAATTCCCTTTGGAATCTGTTTAGCATGATTCTCCCAGTTTTTTTGCTCTGATACCATTTATTATAATAGCCAAGGGTGTAAGTTTTTCTAGGCCATTTGGTATCAGTGAGTTTGTGATTATATGCCATTTTGTGCAGTGATTTGAGAGAATACTGAGTGCAGAAAAAACAAGTGCAGTGTTGTGTACAAAAGATATGTGCAGAGTATGATAAAGAAAATGAGGGAAAATTTTAACAAGAAATATAAACTGTTATTGATAATAATAACTGTAAGACTAAAATACATGGTTGGTCCCTAAACTTGGCAAGGCGCATCGCGTTGGGACAAAACACGGCCTTTTCATCGTTGGGGGTCCTTTTTTTCACTGTTTATAGTCTAAAGTGGTCCCTTGACCAAGTCAATGTCTGTTTTTTATTTTGTAGTCGAGGGTATTTTAATCCATACACATTTATACTGTTATAACACATTTATATTTTAGCCCTTCATCTTTCATCCTCGTCATCATCTCCCCAAATTATTATCTCCCTAAATCATCATCTCCCCAACATCATCCTGGTCATCATCTCCCCAACATCATGCTGCCGAAAACTTGATGTTTCTTAGTTTCGTGTGCGAAAAGGTTGGTTCTTCAAAGCGCACAAAAGGGGTAACAACTCTTAGAAATAAAAAATAAAAAAAGAATAAAATGAGAAGTAGTATTGATTGATGTGACAAGTGAAACCTCTGGTCTTCCCCTTCCTGCATGACGAAGATCAGCCGTCTACACCTCCTCTTTCTCCTAAACCAATTATTTTACACCCTCTCCATTCAAATCAAATCATCATCATCACAAAACTTCATATTTTCTTAATTCAAATCTTAAAAGAAAAATAATAATAATAATCGAATGATGAAGAGCCCGTTTAGAAAAGTGTGTGGATTACATAAACGACATCGTCGTGATCTTCAACGTTCTTTTGTTCAATTAGATGAGCTCTCTTTAGCTTCTCAGGTATTATTTTTATTTCATTTTTCACTTATTTATATAATTTTGATTTGTTATTTATATGTTTGACTTTTTGGTTTAATTGTTGTTGTTGGGCATGATATGCAAGATATGAGAGATTGTTACGGTAGTTTACTATCTGCTACAGCCAGTACTACTAACAATGCTTATGGTAGTATTTCATTCATTAATTCATGTTCCTTTTTTTGTTTGTTTCGGTTAAAATGAGTTGTTTCAACTTACGTATACTCCAAAAGGTTTAAATCGGCGTTGGGATTACCTATTTCTCCAAACCCCCCTTGACCGGTCAAAACTAATTGGAATCTAATGAAGAAATGATAAGGAGCAATAGATTTATATAAACTTCTCTTGCTAGTGCAGTTTGAAAATTTAGAATTTTTCCCTTGCTCAGTGTATTGTTTATGTGTAATAACTTTTGAATCTCATGTTTCTGCTCTCAAGCATATGGACATGCTTTTTACCAACCGTTATTTTTTTTCAGTGATGATGGAGGATCTAGCAGTGCAAGTGCCTTCATTGGTGGCTTTGTTCTAGGGGGAGTACTTGTTGGCACACTTGGCTGCATTTTCGCCCCTCAGGTATGATATGTCGACATGACTAGTAAATTGATGTTGCATTATATTTTTGTTTGATATATGCAAAAAGAAATTTATTCTTGATGCACATGAATATTGTTGAGAGTGTATTTGCATTATTATGTAGCTGAGTTTATTTTTTAACAGATAAGTAAGGCACTAGCTGGAACTGACAAAAAAGAGTTGCTGAAGAAGCTGCCCAATTTCATCTATGATGAAGAAAAGGCTTTGGAGGTAATATATTCTATCAATCTGTCATACTGTTGGTATAAGAAATAAAGTGAGATCACAGTTCTCATACTTAACTGTATTATCACCAAGCACGCAATTACTTTGGCTCGGATTTTACATCCATAAGGTGTTTATATTAGCTTCTGGTTTCCTTTTACTTTCACTTAACATTCCCCTTTCAGACATTATGTGTATATTGCAACCATTGTATGGTAAGGTTCGAGTCTTCGGTAATTAGTAAGGTCTGATGGTCACCCTTTGTGATGCAATCTGACCAAGTCACATAATAACCTAGTGAAAATGCTGCATATGTGGACTATTTTGTATCTCTTGCAAATTATCTTTTATCATTTGCTTATAGAGCAGTGGTGGAGACATGGGTGGGTCTGGTTGAACCAAAAGACTTTCTGAATTATTTGAATAATATTTTAAAGTGTTGAATACTTGAATGGTTAAATTGAGGAGCTTTAAAAAATACACTATTGCACGCCTATTCCCCCCACCGCAATCGTCCTTGTGGGGCCAGGAAAGCGATGGCTTTTGGAGAAAAATACACTACTGGGCAGTCGACTCATTTCCTATTTAACTTTTTTTCTTTACGTTTACCCGTTAGAGATAAAACATAACCCAACCCATTTATCTATAGTTTGGTCGAAATTGTTAATCCTCTGATGTAGTGATACATACAGATATAAAATTTTTATTGCAGAAAACACGCCAAAAGTTGGCGCAGAAGATAGCGGAGCTGAATTCTGCTATAGATGATGTATCATCTCAGTTGAAATCAAATGATGACGAGCCATACACAAACCAACGGAAAACTTGTTCATGGGAACATAAAAGCCTCCAACATCTTCCTAAACCCACAGCGATATGGTTGTGTATGTGACCTCGACCTAGCAACAGTAATGACACCATTAGCACCACCCGTAATGCGCATTGGTGGCTACCGGGCCCCAGAAGTCTCAGACACCCGAAAAGTATACCAAGCATCAGATGTTTACTCTTTTGGAGTTGTGCTTCTTGAACTTTTAACCGGGAAATCACCTACTCATGCAACGGGTGGTGAAGAGGTTGTGCATTTAGTGTGATGGGTTCACTCTGTGGTTCGGGAGGAATGGACTGCTGAGGTGTTTGATGTGGAACTATTAAAGTATCCAAAAATTGAAGAGGAGATGGTTAAAATGCTGCAGATAGGGATGCAATGTGTTGCAAGGTCACCCGAGCAGAGGCCAAAAATGAAAGACGTGGTAAAACTTGTGGAGGATATTAATAGGACGACAAATGCAGGTGTGTCGGACGTGTCTACGCCAATGACGGAGGTGAC
Organism: Chrysanthemum makinoi; assembly: GCA_910596185.1. Taxonomy (NCBI): domain Eukaryota; kingdom Viridiplantae; phylum Streptophyta; class Magnoliopsida; order Asterales; family Asteraceae; genus Chrysanthemum; species Chrysanthemum makinoi. Next base: position 250,024,204 of record OU343223.1, read on the forward strand.
TGCTTCTCCGGTGGTGGCGCAACAAATAGGGTCCTCTGTAGTTGCAATGTAAGAAGATTGAATTATAAAAGAATTAGTTGTGGAAATAATTGTGTTCTTAACCTCATTCTTTGACAATTTGCCACTTTTGAGGTTGATCAAAAGTTTAGTATACCAGATTATTTCATTTTGTAAGTTTTAGATTATATTATTTGCTACTTATAATTCATGTGATTTCAAGAGAGAATTAAACAATTTTATGTTTGGTTTTAGCTTTGCTCATTTGCAATTCTGTTGATATTATAAATGTTTGACATTTAGATGATTAACAACCAACCATCAAATCGTTCTTCTTGTTATCATCTATTTATTTGTTTTTAACTAAGATAACAATAATGAAAGATGAAGGGGTAAAATATAAATGTGTTATAAAAGTATAAGTGTGTATGGACTAAAATACTCTCGACTACAAAACAAAAATCAGACTTTGACTTTGTCAAAGGACTAATTTGGCATTTAAAGGCCATGTTTTGGACCTGTGGCGATGAAAAGACCGAGTTTTGTCCCATCATGATGCTTTGGTACAAGTTTAGGGACCAACGGTGTATTTTAGTCTAACTGTAATTACAATCCTATTTATAGGTTATGAAAGGGTATGACAGAAAAGTTGTGTTGGTTCATTAGAACCAACAGTTATGTCCTTAACAACAATAACTGTCATATAACTACCCTTCCTATAACTGTCTAAACGACCAAACCATGTGGTCAATCTAAAGTCTAAGTGGCTTGTAGCCATAACTAAGAGTATGTGCAGTCATTGATCATACATTTGATCATGACTGCATATGTTTAATATTTACAATAAAACCAAATAAAATTGTCTTAAAACATGGCATGAACAACAAGTTCTACATTTTGAACTTATAAAAATATCCAACAATGGTTGAATATAATAGGTCTACCGTTACAAAGGGCCTTCATAATATCTATTATGATGACCTTTTTCGAGATATTCCTTTTTCCCTTCCTGACGGGGCCTCTGGTAATTGTTATCTTGTTTTACATGTTCACCATGACAATGAGGTATACTATCGCATATATGAAGGAATACAAATATGTGCCGTTCAGCATTGGTAAACAGGTTAGTAAATCATTCCATTTTCTTGCTGTAAGAAGCTGTTTTGGAGATAAAATGAAATTGGTTTTTTTTTTAACAGAAATACGGGGTAAGATCTTGTCTTCATCAGGTAGCAGTACAGAAGGGTGGTTATTAGTTATCATTGGAGTGGTTAGTATAAAACATGAATGAATCACCATCGTTATTCATTACCGTTTAGTAGTTAAATTTTAGTTGTTGATCATATTGGATGTGGAACATATACTAATCGCGTCAAACTGTCAATTCGTTTGTGTTTTTATAAATTCTTATCAGGTAACAAAATTTGACCCATATTTATAGATGACATATATTTACATACATCAAACCACTTTTTTCATTGCATGTAAACGACTGCGGCAAATGAATGTATGTATTTTATGATTCACATATAGCGGGCTGGGCAGCCCTGAGATCAATGAGGATGATGATGATCAGATCTGATTACACTGGGTTTTTGGTTTTTGATTAACTGAAATATGTTTGTTGCCCTGGAAAATGGCGTCGGTGGAGTAATTGTGGGTCGCTAGGAAATGAATAATAAATGCCACACAAGAAAGATAACAAAAGAAATAGTAAAAGACAAAAATTCGTTTTTACCTGTTTAGAACGCAGTTGGTCATAAGATTGTTCATATTGGTACAAATTAGTCACATATAATAGGTTGACAAAATGTGTGGTTTTAATGGCTTGAGGCTACAACCGACCATGACCACCTGTCCATATCAAATACAATATTCCACACTTGCTAAGTTGCCTAAAAAGAAAAAAATGTCCATAAGTTGACTCCCCGGTCTGTCCAATTCACTCGCAACTTGGAGATTATATATTTGATCTCATTTTCCTTGATATATTCGCCAAAACAATAGTATGTCTTCCATAAAAGTTTTTGATCACCTTAGAGTTCCACTTGAAGCTATAAAACGGGCCACCAACAACTTTGGTGAAGAAAACTACATCAGTCGAGGTGGATTTGGGAAGGTTTACAGAGGAGAACTTGTTTTCTTGGGTGAGCAGATTATGGTTGCTGTAAAGCGATTAGATCCATCACTTGGACAAGGAACTACTGAGTTTTGGAAAGAGATCATGATGCTTTCTCGTTACAGACATGAGAATATTGTCTCTCTCTTGGGCTTTTCTGACGAGGATTGTGAGAATCTTCTTGTATATGAGTATTTACCTAACAAAATCCTTGACATGTATCTTCGTAGTTCTCATCTCTCATGGATCCAACGCCTTCATATATGTATTGGGGCAGCTTCTGGGCTAGAGTATCTTCACAACCCTGGTGGTACCGCACAGAGACTGCTGCACCGTGATATCAAGAGCTCCAACATTTTGCTGGATGAAAATTGGAATGCCAAGATTTCAGATTTTGGCCTCTCCAAATTCGGACCAGCTAGCCAAGAATTCACATTTCTTATCTCCTATGCAGCAGGCACGTTTGGGTATTGTGATCCACTTTATGTCGATACTGGTTTCTTGTCAAAAGAATCTGATGTCTATTCTTTTGGGGTAGTGCTATTCGAAGTCTTGTGCGGCAGACTTAGTGTAGTTAATTATGGAGATAGTCGCCGATTTCTGTCAAGATGGGCACAAAGTTGCTACGAAGAAAAGAAAATAGGTACAATTGTGCTTGATTGTCTAAAAGAGAAGATTTCACAAGATTGTTTGCATAAATTCACAGATATTGCGTATCAATGTCTACGCAGAAATCGCAAAGAACGTCCACTAGCAGGCGAGATAGTAACACAACTAAAAGTTGCACTTCATTGTCAATTGCTTGCTACTCATTTACAGTCTGATGTTCAGCCACATAATTTTGTTTCAGAATCAGTTGGAAGTTTGCATACCAAAGAGTTGCCCGTGGAGGATCGTCCAGCTGCCAACAACGATCAGGTTCCAGATGTTAAAATGAAGACTGATAAGAAAGTTAAGTTTGATAAGCAATTAGAAACTGGATCAAAAAAGATGCAATACCCTTATCTTGTGCCAAACAGTCAGATGGCTACTGGTGTTAACTAGAGTGGTGTTAAGGTGCAAGAAGAGATTCTTACTGATATCAATGACCGGTTCTCCGGTGATTTTCTTTCTGATCTTATTGATTTGAATTATCTCGAGCTTCCTCCACGTGTTTATCATTCTGAAATAATTCCACGTGGCCAGGTGGAAAAGAATAGGCTGACCAAGTCAGATGATTCACGTGGATCTCAATTGCTTGCTAGTCATTTACAGTCTGATGTTGAGCCACATGATTTTTTTTCAGAATCAGTTGGAAGTTTTGATAACGAAAATTTACCTGCGGAAGATCGTACAGCTGTCAATAACGATCAGGTTCCTGAAGCTGCTAATACTTCAGATGTTAAAATGAAGAATGATAAGAAAGTTAAGTTTGATAAATCAGCAGAAACTGGATCAAAAAAGATGCACCACCTTTATCCTGAACCAAACAGTCAGAAGGCTACTGGTGTTACCGATAGCAGTGTTAAGGTGCAAGAAGAGATTCTTATCGATACCAATGACCGGTTCCCAAGTAATTTTCTTTCTGGTGTATTCAAAAGAGCAATGGCCGAAGATGGGCCTGGTATGGGTGTTTTGCCACAAGATGGAGTGGGAATGAGCATGAACATTGCAAATCACGAACCTAAGCATTGGTCATTTTTCCAGACATTAGCAGGGGATGAGTTTAGGCAGCAGAATGTTTCTCTTATTGACCAGGATCATCTTGCATATTTATCGAGACCTCAGAACGTTCAAGAAGAGGTCTCTGTGGGCTATAATGCTTCCCAGTTTCCAGATGACGTTGATTCCCGAAACACTATCATTGAAGATGAAGGAAAAGAAATTCATGGATCAGAATCCACATCTATGCAACCTCACTACAATCCTTCACATAAAAGCATTGAGGGCATGCAGTTTGATGATCCATCAGAAAACACCAGGATGCTGGACTCAGAATATGAGGTATTTATTTTGTTCATGGGTTATTTGCTTAAAATACCAATGCATCTTTTCATTACTGATTTGATTTGGTGCATACAATCTGTAGTTTATAACAGGTCTGATACTTCCAGGATCGTATATGATATCAAACAAGCATCATGTATGTATCAACCATTCAAAGAATCAATAAGGACACAAAGAAGATGGGGGTTGAACCCTTCTATAAATCTGGATATGTATAACTTGAAAGGGTTAACATAAACTGTTTACATGTACATATATTTATACTAAAGATGGGGATTCAAAAAAACCTGTTCACATAACAGTTGTGTCCCTTCAATTTATAACTTCCATTCTAACTAATAACCAACTTATTTACACCTTATTAATGTTCATAGTAAAGATTAAGGTTGAATTGATCTTAAATCTTCCAACATCCTCGTCTGACATTAAAGGTCCTTTAGATTTATAACATCGTTACACAGTTCTAGCTTTCGGTGGGTTGTTATGCGAAAATGTAGGGTGGGAAAATAATGCACATTGCTTGACTTCTGACTTCCCACCCCTATAAAAATAAACTAACTGAAAACCTTGAAGGGTTACTTTTATCTTAACTGTCGCACAATTTGTTATATACAATTATAATTTGCGTATTCATTCTTTGTGCTCTTTCGTCATGTGGAACCAAGTCATATCTAATTCTTTGTAGCTATTTGTTTTTGGTGCATTGTATATTTGTATAACTGTATGTGTCAACTAAAGCATGTCTACTCAATAGTGAGTCTAATCATGCACATATTTTATCACTTAAAATGAAGCACATGCGCATTGAAGTTGTTTAGATGACATCGGTTGTAATGTCAAAGCTTTACGATTATGAAAGTTTAATGCATTCATATGTGTTTCTTGATACAGATCATAAGAAATGAAGATATTGAAGAATTAAGGGAACTTGGTTCCAGTACCTTTAGTACCATGTACCATGGGAAATGGAGGGGAACAGATGTCGCAATCAAGCGCATCACGAAGAGCTTCTTTGTGGAGCAATCATCTGAGGAAGAAAGATTAGTAAGAATCACCATCATTATGTCTCTCTTCAATCATTCAGTTATCCATTTGTCATCTTACATTATGTTTATCTTATTCTAGACCATTGAGTTTTGGCGTGAAGCTGATATTCGCTCAAAGCTTCATCATCCCAATGTATTGGCATTTTATGGTGTAGTACAAGATGGGCCTGATGGAACGTTAGCTATCGTCACAGAGTTTATGGTTGATGGCTCACTACGGCCTGTCTTGCTTTGCAAAGATAGGTAACAGTTCCACACTTCCACCTCTAATGCAATCAATTCTTTTCTTCTATTATACCAATACAAAAAAACAAATTCAACTAGTCAGTTCAATATCTGATAATTGGGCTAATTACATACAAGAAAATTAAGTTACTTTCCCCACATATAAAATCACAAATATTTTATTTAAATTATTATTATTCTTTTTTTTATTTATTTATTTTTTTAAACTTCGATTTAGTGTAACTTTGCAGTGGACCCAAGATGTGTTGATAACTTAGACAATGTTGATTTTTTTACATGACCGATATTGGAAAAAACATAGGTGTATTATCAACCTAAGTATGTGCAGAATTGGTTAATAACTTACCTATCCTCCATGTGATTTATAGGCATCTTAATCACCGCAAGAAGCTTATAGTCGCGTTGGATGCAGCCTTTGGGATGGAATATTTGCACTCCAAGAACATCGTCCATTTCGATCTTAGATGTGACAATCTTTTGGTTAACATGAAGTGTTCTTCACGCCCTGTTTGCAAGGTTATCACAAAAAAAATGTTTAATATTCTTCTGTTGCTCAATTCTATTTTTTGTGCTTTTAGTGGCATTTTAACCCCGTGCTTATGTAGGTAAGTGACTTTCGACAGTCTAAAATCAAGCGGAGCACTTTGATTTCTGGTGGAGTTAGGGGAACCCTACCATGGATGGCTCCGGAGCTTATGGACGGTGACAGCAATAAAGTTTCTGAGAAGGTAGATATGACCCTCTAAATTTTTGTTTGTGTTATGTAACACACCTGTTATTTTATGGTTTGAACATTTTCTTTCTATCTGTTGTGATGCAAAAGGTTGACGTTTACTCCTTTGGGATTGTGTTATGGGAGATTCTTACTGGCGAGGAGCCATATGCAGATATGCACTATGGTGCAATCATAAGTGAGGGTTATGTGATTTATTGTCATTCTTTTAGCCTTTTGAGCTTGAGTCGTGTATTTGCTTATATGTTGATAGCATCTATTCATTTTGTGACTTAATGAGTCTTAGCGTTTGACCAAGTCAGAAATTAGCTACATGTCCATTACAAAAAAGAAGAAAATAACTGGAAGAAGAAAATCTCAAGGGTGAACCATGACCAATGACTTCCAATTTTTATTTCATTTTTCTATTTAGGAGGTGTTTGAAAGTGCATATTATTAAAACCTTACATAACGAGTTTTTTTGGAGTTGATATAAAAAAGAGTATCTAAAAATTTTAAAATTGATTATTGTAACTTCAAGTTGTAATAATCATATCATCAGGTCCAAAGAGCAGCTCAAAACACTCCTTTATCCATCTCTACTTACACGAAAGTATTTCTGCAGGGGGCATTGTGAATAACACACTTAGACCCACAATTCCAAGTGATTGCGATCCTGAGTGGAGAAGACTAATGGAGCTATGTTGGGCGACTGATCCTGCGGTGAGGCCGTCCTTCACTGAGATAACTAATCAATTACGCGTAATGTCTGCTGCCTGCCAAAGTAAAGGCCACTTAGAATGATTTCCAACTGTTTGACTCTCTTCAAATGGTCATATATACAAACATGGTATACTTTATCATGCATAAACTCACATTATTATTACTATTGTTATTGTATTGTTTCTAGTTGAGAAGAATATTAATATTAATAACATGCATGTCGTCGACAAATTTATATGTAAAATCATTATGCACAACTTGTTTGGATCGATACATTTTTTAACATTACAGCATCTTATAGAGATATACATCTCAAATCAGGTTGCTCATAAGCATAACCCGTTGGTTGAAGGCAAACGAGCAACAAGTTGTGCCGCTAGCCCTTTATAGATTATAATGTATAATGTAGTCAATTGGGAAGTGGAAATATTCTTATTGGGAATCCTACATATTTCCCATCAAACATGCAATATCAAATTGATTTACCACTATATGAGGTACCGGCCATTTGGAATAGATGATGATGAAGATGAGACGAGTTTAAATCAATCGCAAATTAGAGAAACGTTTACGAGAAAGATGTTGGGCTGCCTATACAATTCGTTTTGTTGAAATCAAACAACATATTTTGTAAAATGACTAAAATCATTAGGCTCAGCTTGTTCGGATCCGTTATGCATCTTAAATCATGTTGCTCACATTTTTCACATAGAATACTCAAAATCGCATAAACATAAATCTGTTAGTGAAATAAATATTTACAGAAAAAATTATGAAAATCTTATAACTTATAAGAGTTGATAAAAGTGGTCATTAGAGTTAAGTAACAGATATTTTGAAAAATAAAAATCAAGATTAAAAAGAACAAAATGATAAAATTTTGAGGATTAGATAAATTATTACAAACTTTATAACATAATTAGCTCTAGGTATTTAACTAATTATCATTAATACGGCCGTCAAATAAGCATGAAAAACAGGACCATTCGTACAACGTTGTTCAAATAAACCTGTCGACTAAAGGTAACTGATTCTCCACAATTTTCAGTTTATGTTCACTATTTTTTGTGTTATCGATTGTTTAGTATTAGTGTTCAGTAATACACCATGTATATGCAATGTGATACGACTCGTTGAGGTTGTATCGAGATAGGGCACAACTCAAGCGGGCGCGAGCTCCTTAAGAATATTTAGAGAAGAGAAAAGAATTATTTGTTTGACATAACTATGGTTTTCATTAATGAATGATTCACTATTTATACTGAATAAACCCTAACTTATATCACAAGTTGAATACAAGATAAACTCCTAAAAAAAAGATACTTTCCTAGATACTGACTAACATAACACAATCCTAACATGACTCGAATATGACTAAAAGAAAGATAGTTATCCACAACAGTAGGCGTATCATTCTCAACTCTTTCAAAAACCACCTTGTCCTCAAGGTGTTGCTTCTGAATGATCGTGATTCCCGGATCCCATGTTCTTCGTTGAATCCCATTTTGACGAAACTGTTAGACAATGATAAAACCCCATAAGTATAACTTTATTGATGACCATTATTTATAATGGTAAAACCCTAATTCCCAAAACCCACAAACTGGGCTTGGGCCTAATTATCCACTAATACTCCCTCGTAGTTCGAGCAGCGAAATCGCGAAAGCTCGAACTGGAGTAGTAAACTAACAAAGCAAAATAAAACAATAACCAAAATAAAACGAGATAACCCAAAGTATTCTTTTTTTTTCGGATAACCAAAGTATCCGAAGGATAAACCAAAGTATCCAAACAGTCGTCTCGGGAATAAGAAACATAGACACCAACAAAAGTAGTCTCAGGAATAAGAACCCTATATTCGACACCAACAAAAGTCGTCTCGGGAATAAAAACCCTAGATTCGACAATAACAAAAATTGACTCTGGAATTAATATCCTGGATTTGACATAAAACAAAAACAAACAAAATAATAACTGTAACCACATCTTTCAAATACACGTCAAGGGTGTACCTAGTTGGCATTATGTGATTCTATCACTATTCAATCAGTAACAAACAATGGTTGTGGTGGGAACATAAAAGAAAAAATAATAATTATTACAGAAAAGACGAGCAATATGAGATTTGGTTTCGGGATTTGGTGTATGGGAATGATGTGTTTTTCTGAATGTTGTGTTTTTGTGATTAGTGTTTGACGGGGTGGCTGGTTGCTCAACATAACCACCTAGGTGGCCAGGTCTGAGGATCAGACCCGCTCTGATACCATGTTAGACAATGATAAAACCCCGTAGGTATAACCTTATTGATGACCATTATTTATAATGGTAAAACCCTAATTCCCAAAACCCACAAACCGGACTTGGGCCTAATTAATCACTAATAGAAACCAAGTACATGTAGCAGTCATGAAATTCTTTCACGTTATGCATAATAGTGTATTACACATGGTAGCCAAGTTACTCATGCATGAGACAACATCATACTCTGTAGTCGTTATATTAATGCTAATACCAATATAATTAATACCATGTTTTTTTAGCAAAATCACCACCAAAATGTTTTTGATCAAAATCACTCACAGGGGAAGTGGTGCCCTGCTCAACCCCACAAGATCCAAGTTTTTGTTACAAATCACTTGTCACACCATTCACAACATCAGGTTGAACATCAAAAGAACCGATCTTGTCATTATAATTGTGACAATCATGCTCCCTCTCACCAACGGTAGGCTCAAGATAACCAGTTAGTCCTTCAACGTTTGGTTCCACACTTTCATTCTCATGCAGATTCACATGTTCATCGACCACATTAGAAAGCTCCATGTTATCAAGATTACCAGTTTCCAAACCGACATCATTAGCATTAGTAACACTAACACTTACAACTGATGTAGAACGTTGATACTGCCGACCGCCATTGGTACTCGCAGCTCTGGAAACAATAGAAGCCATACTTTGATCTTCCAACCTTGCCTCTGTGACACGAGCCAATGAAAACGCATCCCCAAGAGACGTTGGTTTTGCCACCAACAGCTCTCGTTGCAGAGAGAATTCAATACCAGATATAAAGAAAGAGATGAGCAAAGTGTCAGAGATATCCCTAACCCGATTCATGAGTTTTTCAAACTCCCGTTGGTACTCCTCGACGGTACTGAGTTGTAGCAGATTCGACAAAACACCCTGTGGATCTTCATATTTGGAAGGTCTAAACCGGTTCTTAACACTTTCCACAAACCCCTCCCAGCTGGTAACAAGCTTATTACATGAAATCCATCGAAACCATTCTGCTGCGTCTCCTTCCAGATTAAACGCTACAATTTGTAGTCGTTTTTCATTCGGTGTTGCGATGAGATCAATGTACTCGTGGATGGAAAACTTTCAGGATCTATACCATTAAACTTAGGCACATCCAAACGCATGGACCGTGATAACGGCGAACCTTGATCACTGCTGATAACATCAAATTATCTTGAATATTAAGTGTCAGTTTCCCCCGATAATGCTTGTAATTTATATAATTTATATGGATTTACGCTTGTTTTCCATTATATTTTCACTTTCTGGCCAATTACGAGCATTGGAGCTAAAGAGACGCGGAATTGGAGAGTTTATTGAAGAATTATGATAGTATGCTCACTTTGAAGAAGTTACGGTGTAACTCCTCTCTCACATTACGCCTTAACTAAAGCGTGGCTTAGAAAACCAACTTATCAGAAGATTACGGCGTAACTCTCCCAAAGATTACGACGTAACCATATTAGGTCAAATGAGGTTCCGCGCCGCTGATAATTACGCCGTAACTCATGCACCAACTACGGCGTAACCAAGATTTATTGAAGATACGGCGTAACTCCTTCCTGAGGTTACGCCGTAACCAGCATTACTAGTGCAATTTACGAAGAATTATATGTTACGGCGTAACTATTTTATTAGTTACGCCGTAACCAAGATCTGGCCTATAAATACTTCACGTTTTCCAGTATTTCAAAGCATCCCCTTTCACACACAACAATCAGAGAACGTGAGAAGAAGCCAAAGGCAGATCTAGAGGAGCATACAGAGCTATCTCCAAGGGAGAAATCACTCCCCTACGATAGGCATTAGCTTTTTATCCTTTCTTTACTTTCGATTCATGTATTTCGTAACATTAAACATTGAATTGATTTGTATGGTTAATATGAGCGGCTAAGCACCTCTTGGTGCTGGCCTAGTTATGATTTCTTAATTTTTTGTTTGCGTTTACATTGCTTCCGTATAATTATTTCTAAGTGTATGCATGCATAGCTTATTGGTAGCTACCCTTGTTTCGGTAGTTTTCAATGGCGGTAGAGGCTAGTTGCTTAGGAGATATGACCAACTGACCCTAAGTGAGTCGACTGAGACGGGAAGGGTAAGATATGACCAACTGACGACCCTTTCTACTTGTGCGATTTGACCAACTGATCACCTATCGTTTGGATGAACTTAAGAATTAAGGGGTGAGTGTTTAAGATGCTAGCGCCCGGGCACTCACTATTATAAGTCTAGCATGCAGCGGAACTTAATGACTTGGCTTAGGGGACCAGGAACAACTGAACTTATGAGGGGACACCTGACTTCTCCAGTGGTGGCTCTTTGCTGATAGGTTAGGACGAACTGACCAAATGATGTCCTCTCGAATTTGACCCCACCCGAAGTAATTGGAAGTAATTAGACGTAAACATTACTAGCTAGGACGAGTAACTAGGTTAGCACCACTCTCCTCTATTGATCACATCCTTTGCCTTTATTTGCTTTAGTAGTTAATTAGTTAATTTCTTATCAAAATCATATTAAAATCTGTGACACCTAGACTTAGTATTAATCCACACACATAGCTCTTGGGACGACCTCGGTTTTACCGAATACTACACTACACACGACCGGGTACACTGCCCGTTAGTGCATTAGGGTAGACCATAGGTATAACGAGACATTATAAATATTAAAACCTGGTCAGTAAAACCTACATCAAGTTTTTGGCGCCGCTGCCGGGGAGTTATATTAGGATTGCTATTAAGTCTTTCATTTTTGTTTTGTTTTAAAATTTTCTCAAATTCTCATTATCTCTTTTCAAGTTTCAGGTATCATGGAAGTTGTTAACATTGATAACCTCACTCTCGAGGAATATTTGGCGTTAACAAGAGAAGAACAAGGACCAGGGATTGTTAGGCCGGCCATCGCAGAGGATGCTCAATTCGAAATCAAACCTCAATTTATGAGGGAATTGCGTGCAAACCCTTTCTCTGGAAGCATTACCAATGATGCTCATGAGCATATAGACAACGTGGAATACATTGTCAGCCTATTCAAAATTCCTAGAGTCTCAAACGATGCTGTCATGTTACGTATGTTCCCTATTTCTCTCACTGGAGCTGCTAAAAGGTGGGTTGATCGATTACCTGCAGGAACAGTCAACACCTGGCCTCTCCTAAAAACGTATTTCATTCAGAGATACTGTCCTCCATCCAGGACTGATAAGCAATTAGACGAAATCCATAACTTCAAGCAAGAGGGTGATGAAACGTTGTACCAAGCATGGGAAAGGTATAAAATATTATTATACAAGTGCCCTACTCACGACCTTAACAGCCAACAAAAGGTGAACGTCTTTTACAAAGGTCTGAACATCTCCTCAAGGCAAATGATCGATTCTCAAGGACCAATACCTGGAATGACTCCAACATTGGCTCTGGAAACTATTCAGAAGATGGTTGACCACTCTCACAAGTGGCACAATGGGGGAAGCAATCGAAGTAAGAATGGAAATATGGAAGGCCTTGCAGCAATAAACAACAAATTAGAAAGTCTCGGAAGAGACATGAAAAAGCTCAAGGAAAATGTGCATTCCATACAAGTTGAACGAAGTGGACACAATGGAGCTCTCCCTACTAAGGAATGCCCCTCCAACGAGGAAGTTAAAAGGATTGAAGAAGTAAAATATGGAGGTGGAAGTCCCTTCAACGGATACAATGGTAACGGGGCCAGATACCGAGAAAAGTCCCCAGGGTTCTATACCAGAGTCAACAACAATCCTCCTAGACCAAGCCTTAAAGAAATAATGCATAAGCACATCGAGGAATCTACAAAAAAGGGCGATAGACTCAAAGAATGGATGGTCAAGGTAAAAGAAGACACCAACATGAACTTGCGAAACCAAGATGCTGCAATTAAAAACCTCAAAACCCAAATTGGGCAATTAGCTAAAAACCTTGAGACCAGTAATGCCAAAGCCATTGCCTGTAAAGCCATATTTACACAAGATAAACCAAAGAAAGAGCAGTGCACCTCTTCTGTCACCAAGGATCTATCAGGGATTAACTACCTAAAAGAAAATGATAAATCAGAAGACGACAAGGACCTGCCAAGCCAACTTCCTGAGAAACAACAATATCAGGAATGTTTTCTTCTTCCATGCACTATCGGTAATCTTAAAATTCCCGCATTAGATGATTTGGGGGCTGGGGTAAACCTGATTTCTACCACTTTGTTTGATAAAATAAAACTTACCAATTTAAAAGAAACAACAATGATGATAGAAATGGCTGATTCCTCTAAAGCTGTACCAAGGGGAGTAGTTAATAATGTCTCCTTAAAATTGGAAAATTCCTTTTTCCCACTGATTTTGTGGTTATTGACATGGGAAAACGGGAGACTTACAACTTAATTGTTGGAAGACCTTTTTTGGCCACTTGTCGTGCACAAATTAAGGTCTTTGAAAAACAAATTTTTTTGGGAACTGTAAAAGAACGAATAACTTTCAGCATGAAAGAGCAATTAAACCCAAAATTAGAAGTTTTAAATAAAGTTGATGTTGTTAATATTCAATCGCTCCATCCACCCTTGTGTTATAATCCTAGTACTAACAATGGTGGAGAAAATATTGATAGTTGTAAGCAGGAACATGAAAAGACTGTCAGGGTTGAGGGTATTAAGGAAGCTCCGGATCCAAACAAACATTACTGTAATCCTATATTAACCGAAGATAACGAATCAATGAAAGGATGGCCCTCGTGTAACCCTTTTCGTGATTTTTGTGAAGGAAGGGCGGATGAATGGATGTGCCCTCACGAGGCTGAAAGACATGATATAAAATTCAGGAAGTTATCATTCGAAGATTGGTACAAGATAAGATTTGGAGACTCACAAATCAATACGGGATTGGTAAAACAACTAAAATGCAATTACGATAACTATCGCCTTATTGATGCAATAACCAATGATGAAAGATCAACCATGAGTACAATAATTGGTCCGATAGCTGAAGGTGACGACTGGGGAAAGTCATGTTTATCATTTAATGAGTAGCTCTCGCAAAAATTTGGAACATGTAGCATCGGTAACACAGCAAGAAAAAAGGTTTTTATCAAATGGATGAATGATTGCCGCCAACTAGTAGAGGAAGTTGGCCAAGTCCAAAGGCCACCATAAATCCCCAAGGCTCTGAGTCTAACTTAAAGACTCGTAAATAAAGGTGCTCTTTCGGGAGACAACCCGAATTATCCCTTTCTTTTGTTTTATTTCCATTTCTGTTGGGTTTTGTGTTTTTAACCATTTTTGCAGGAAACGAAGAAAATTTGCTGCTGCAACATGCTGATCTGACCAGAGTTACGGCGTAACTAATTCTCATGGTTACGCCGTAACAGGCCCCTTGCAGCAGAACTTCTAATGCACTACCAATTACGGCGTAATCCCATCTCAGTGGTTACGCCGTAGCTACACTTTTGAAGCGTATGCCAGGTTTTGCCTAATTACGGCGTAACTCCTTCTGGAGTTACGACGTAACTATCCTCTGCACTACTTCTTTTATTTTAAACACAATAACCTTGTATTAGTATTTTAAATGAACTTTGTGGGTGTGTTCCTTGTAAACCCTTATGAGACTTCACTCGTCCACTTGGGACACCAAGTGGTTTAAAAGGCTTGTTGCATATGTTAAATGCAACCGTGATTCCTACGAAAGTGAGTTAGGTTTATTTTTCATTTTTTCATTTTTCTTTTTTAGAATTATGCTTGTCGGTAGTGTGATTTCAGGGATTGAAGTTTGCTTATGGATGCTTATACGAAGGCACGACTCTTTTTCGTGGGCCTTCTTTCTTTTTGGAGCAAATTTCAGGGAAGTTCTCGCTCTAATTCTACTTTTCTCTTCACCTTTATTTAACGCTTAGTACAAAAGGGACTTTGTACAATACAAGTGGGGGGACGGGAGTCGAATTTTCTCTTGAACTTTATTTTGCCCTCGTTTTTCTAGTTTATTTTGAAAAATTATGCCATTTTTAAAATTTTGACATGTTTTTCTTAACCTAACTAGATTAGACCTTAGTTGAGCACATACAACCCTTGATATATTATGGTGAGATTAGCCTTATCCGTTTCCAAAATTTTACCCCAAATCCACCAAATTATGAGTGTGCCGGTAGCTTGTAAAATTTAGAACTTGGCATTTGCATCATTTCGAGACCATAGACGAGGTATGTTGAGTTAGCTCGATGTATTTGGACTTTTCAGTTTAAGATGGCAGTATCATAGGATTATCACCCAAATAGCCTACCATTGTGTGTCTATCGATTAGTCACCTCGACTTCTCGACCCCCATGTGAAACCCTTTTGTTGCACTCACCTTTAGTGCAAGATACCCTTAGATACACCCATCTGAGCCATTCCTTTCATTTTGTTAACCCAATATATTGTTTCGATACACCCACACACCTTAGCCTACCCTGTAGTCTTTATTTGTGATTGGGAATTCATCATTCGCCTAAAGTTCAAGGTTCAAGTGGAAAGGTTCAGGAATCACGCTTTCATCGACGACATATTCTTTAAGTGGGGGGATATTATGTTTAGTTGTTATGTTTATGTTTAAAAAAATAAATAAAATAAAAAAAAATAAAAAAATAATAAAAAAATTATGTTATTCAGTTTATTGTAAAGTGCGATGTTATAAGCACTACGTTATAAGCTTATTATAGATTTAGTATCGAGGAGGCCACATCGGTCACATTTGAAGATTGGAGTTGGTAATTGCGCCAACAATTGGAGAAAAGGTAGTGTGCCCATCATGATGTCCTCTAATGACACATCTACCTAGTATATCATGATCCGGTTTCTTAACTTCGAAACTTGAACTTTGGGCGGACGGTAAGTGGTGATGACTTAGTTACGGATTTAGACTATTTGCTTGATTTTTATTTTACACCATTTATATATCCCATGTCTTATCCTACCCTTTAGTCATGAAGCGTGTCTAGGTGATGCAGCGAGCTATCTTTGGTGTCTTGGCCATGAATTTGGTCATGTATCATTGATTTTGTCCACTTCGCCGTGACATGTTAGTAATGACAAATCACCCTTAACCCTTGTCGTGTCTACCCATATTGCCTTCGAGAATTGTTGTGTCCTTAACACTAGTGGTGCAGATTTGTGTAACCACCAAGCTTATGATAGAATACATGCTATGACTGTGCGATTGAGTGATCACCCCGAAATTGACACTTAGAATAGTTGAGAGATTTGAGTGTTTCGTTCCCATTTCGTGAGGTGTTCGGCTTTGTTTTTATTCTAGCATAAGGGATTTATAAACTTATATCTTCCAGGTAATGGGAGATACCTTTTTAGGAATCTATCTAATAAGGTCTACTTAAAGGCAAGTAGAGTTCAAGTGGGGGGATATTTGATAACATCAAATTATCCTGAATATTAAGTGTCAATTTCCCCCGATAATGCTTGTAATTTATATCATTTATATGGATTTACGCTTGTTTTCCATTATATTTCACTTTCAGACCAATTATGAGCATTGGAGCTAAAGAGACGCGGAATTGGAGAGTTTATTAAAGAATTATCATAGTATTCTCACTTTGAAGAAGTTACGGCGTAAATCCTCTCTCACATTACGCCATAACTAAAGCGTGGCTCAAAAAACCAACTTATCAGAAGATTACGGCGTAACTCTCCCAAAGATTACGACGTAACCATATTAGGTCAAATGAGGTTCCGCGCCGCTGATAATTACGCCGTAACTCATGCACCAACTACGGTGTAACCAAGATTTATTGAAGATACGGCGTAACTCCTTCCTGAGGTTACGCCGTAACCAGCATTACTAGTGCAATTTACGAAGAATTATATGTTACGGCGTAACTATTTTATTAGTTACGCCGTAACCAAGATCTGGCCTATAAATACCTCACGTTTTCCAGCATTTCAAAGCATCCCCTTTCACACACAACAATCAGAGAACGTGAGAAGAAGCCAAAGGCAGATCTAGAGGAGCATACAGAGCTATCTCCAAGGGAGAAATCACTCCCCTACGATAGGCATTAGCTTTTTATCCTTTCTTTACTTTCGATTCATGTATTTCGTAACATTAAACATTGAATTGATTTGTATGGTTAATATGAGCGGCTAAGCACCTCTTGGTGCTGGCCTAGTTATGATTCCTTAATTTTTTGTTTGCGTTTACATTGCTTCCGTATAATTGTTGCTAAGTGTATGCATGCATAGTTTATTGGTAGCTACCCTTGTTTCGGTAGTTTTGAATGGCGGTAGAGGCTAGTTGCTTAAGAGATATGACCAACTGACCCTAAGTGAGTAGACTGAGACGGGAAGGGTAAGATATGACCAACTAACGACCCTTTCTACTTGTGCGATTTGACCAACTGATCACCTACCGTTTGGATGAACTTAAGAATTAGGGGGTGAGTGTTTAAGATGCTAGCGCCCGGGCACTCACTATTATAAGTCTAGCATGTAGCGGAACTTAATGACTTGGCTAAAGGGACCAAGAACAACTGGACTTATGAGGGGACACCTGACTTCTCCAGTGGTGGCTCTTTGCTGATAGGTTAGGACGAACTGACCAAATGTTGTCCTCTCGACTTTGACCCCACCTGAAGTAATTGGAAGTAATTATACGTAAACATTACTAGCTAGGACGAGTAACTAGGTTAGCACCACTCTCCTCTATTGATCACATCCTTTGCCTTTATTTGCTTTAGTAGTTAATTAGTTAATTTCTTATCAAAATCATATTAAAATCTGTGACACCTAAACTTAGTATTAATCCACACACATAGCTCTTGGGACGACCTCGGTTTTACCGAATACTACACTACACACGACCGGGTACACTGCCCGTTAGTGCATTATGGTAGACCATAGGTATAACGAGACATTATAAATATTAAAACCTGGTCAGTAAAACCTGCATCAACCGCCTTCCCCATGACGAGCCTGGAGTAGTCCCCGAGTAGCTTGCAATTCGGTACGTAATGCATCAACTTGTTCATTAAAATCGCAGCATGTTGTTGCGCGAGCTGTTATGCCGCGTCGGCTTGTTCATTAAGCAACAATCAAACAGTGTTTTCATCCATTCTTATGAGATCAATGAAAACAATGAAACAGGAAATTCCGGCAATGAACAATAATTCGTGAATAGTGATTGATGAACATTATTATTTTTTTAATTGGAACCCTAATTTGGTAGCCCTCTCAGCGAGAACTCTCAATGAAAGCACCAATTGATATGACCCGTTGAGGTTGTATCGAGATAGGGCATCACTTCAAGCGGGCGAGCTCCTTAAGAATATTTAGAGAAGAGAAAAGAATTATTTGTTTGACATAACTATGGTTTTCATTAATGAATGATTCGGTATTTATACCGAATAAACCATAACTTGTATCACAAATTGAATACAAGATAAACTCTAAAAACAAAAGATACTTTCCTAATGACTAATATAACACAATCCTAACATGACTCGAATATGACTAAAAGAAAGATAGGTATCCACGACAGTAGGCGTATCACAATGTGTTAAGGATAAACATGATCACATTTTTTTTTGCTACGTTTGCAAGTTATCGCAATCATAAGATAATCTCCTCCAAAGCTTGTGTTGTTATGCATTACGTATATTAATTTCAGGTTACAAACTCAGCTAAAAAATTTTGATGGTTAGCATAAGTATGAAATATACTTCTAGACAGGGGCGGTACTACAATGGGGGCAGTGTGGGCAGTTACCCCCAAAAATTTCCTAGTAGATGTTAAGACTTTTATCAATGTTGATTTTCTTTGGATGATCATGATGCACAATTTTATGCTGCCCCCATAAGAGAATATAATGGTAAAACATTAACCAATAGCTACATCTTAGTATATCGGTTAAGGACATTCTTTACTTTAGAAGAGATGATCTAATGTTCGATTTTTGTGCTATTTTGTATTTTGTAATCTGAATTTCTGTTTTCACTTTCTCTATTCGTGATAATATCAATCGGGAAAAGTAAGTACGTTCTAAATATTTTCCATATAATAACAACTAGTTTAGGTTCTAGCAAAACAAGTTCACTTTCATTCAAAATAAAATCGCTATCATTACATCAACAAAGGTCGAGTTAGTGACATGACCCGACTTGACATTTACTCTCAACTTTTTGCCCCTTTTAAAAAAAATTGGTACCGCCCCTGCTTCTAGATAATATAATACGTACGTGTTTTTGTTGACAGGTTCATAATGGGTTTTTCCAGGATCGTATGTGATCAAACAAAAAACATGTATAATCAACCATTCAAAGAATCAATAATAGTGAAACAAAGAAGATTTGGTGAACCCTTATAAGTGATGTATTGAATCGAATGGGTTACCAATTGTTTACAGAATCCTAGACCTATTTATACAAGATGAAACGCTGCCTTTGATACATCATAACTGTTAGAAAAGAGGCATACCGTTTCAATAAAAGTAAAAGACACAATGTTTTTAAATACCTAACTAACTGCCTTTCGTTTCTCCTAATGGGTTTGTTGGCCTGCTGGCCCAAACCAAAAACTTGCAGGCTTATTTCATACTTAATATAATCAAAGATTAATGGATTAAAGTTTCCAACATATTCCCTCCTAATCTATTAATCTTTGTTTCTTCAATCTTCTTGTTCCTTGATTTCTTCTTGCTCTTGATCCTTGGTGTTGATGACTTTTCGGCTTCTATTTGAACCAAATTCCAGCAGGGTTAGTGCCGCCATCACCACTTGAATCTATATGACTTTTGGTTTGTTGAGCAAAGGTTTTAATAACCTTTTCTTTGCATCTCGCAACTGACAGCCTTTCTTCTCCTTTCCCAACCAGTGTGGGTCTTCGGTTTTGGCATAAAACTTACCTTCATCAACCCTCTCGGTTGATACTACTCTCATAGGTTCTTTATTGAACCGAGATCTTGGATATCCAAATTCTTCCTTTTGTTATAAATCTCTTATAACCAGGCAAACCAACAAGTCTTTTTTTTTCTTTTCTTTCTTTCTCTTGAGACTGTTGTCTCTTTTCTTCTTGGTTAACCACCGTCTTGGTGTTGCAACCATTTCTAAATCCTTTCTTCTTAATTGGCATGGCTTCCTTCATGGTGATTAAACATGAATTGTTGTTGTTTGATCCCCTTGGACTCTGATGCCACTGTTGACAGGTTCATAATGGGTTTTTCTAGGATCATATGTGATCAAACAAACAACATGTATAATCAACCATTCAAAGAATCAATAATAATGAAACAATGAAGATTTGGTGAACCCTTATAAGTGATGTATTGACTCTAATGGGTTACCAATTGTTTACAGAATCCTAGACCTATTTATACAAGATGAAACGCTGCCTTTGATACATCATAACTTTTAGAAAAGAGGCATACCATTTCAATAAAAGTAAAAGACACACTATTTCTAAAATACCTAACTAACTGCCTTTTGTTTCTCCTAATGGGTTTGTTGTCCTGCTGGCCCAAACCAAAAACTTGCAGGCTTATTTCATACTTAATATAATCAAAGATTAATGGATTAAAGTTTCCAACAGTTTTTCTTTAAATATGATGTGCCTCACATTCATATAAGGCATGTTTTTCCTTAGTGTGTCTTGAGCCTTTGACAGCTTTTATATTAAATGATCATCATCTTTTGAAAAAGATTTTGCATGATATAGTGATTGGATGTATTTGTATTACTTAAGGGTTGTGAGGTTGAATTTCCATGGAGGGCATTAAAGCTGTCGGAGCAGCAACTCTGGATCAATGGAGGCAGTTGTGTAGGCTTTACCGGATATACCTAGATAAAACAGTCCTACATATAAGTAATAGGTGGCTCGGAACAACAACCTTAGTATTTATTCTTGTACTGCATGTTATTCACCTTCAAAGGGGTTACCTTATTATCTATTTGTTGGGTTCTTTCAGCATCTTATCATTGCACTCTTTTTTGTCACCACTGGTTAATCCTGAAGTTGATGCTAGTCCGTTGCTACCTGTGAAAGGCTCTGATGAGTTCAGACCATTCATTCGGAAACTTTCTGAATTTACTTTTTGGTAAATTATTCTACACTGCCACCCATTTGGTAGTTTACCTCCTAAACTTTATTTTAATCCTAATTGTTAACGATTCTTCTTTTTAGTGGAATGATTTTGTGGAAAACTAGAAGGGGGGGTTGAATAGTTTTACCAATTTAAAACTTCCTTTTAAATATTTAGATCGACTTATGTCAATCTATTTGGATGTGTATGTTGGACGTTGATAGATAGATATATAAAAGTGTAATGAAAGAGAAAGAGTAAGAAGCACATAACCACAACACGCGTATTTATAGTGGTTCGGCTACAAGGACACCTTCCTTGCCCTAATCCACTCCCCAAGTCACCTACTCGAGAGTTCGTAAACACTACACGACACCAATCTCCTTATGGCGGAGAAGCCTTCACAACATCGCCTACTCTTTTTCCGGTACTAGGCTAACCACCGGGTTCTTTCACTCCAAGGTGAACCACACCTATCACAACGTCGCCTACCCTTTATTAGGTACTAGGCTAAGTACCTAGTTCCATTACTATGGAGGAACTACTACCCAACACAACACAACACCTAATCCCAAGGAGATCCACTCCTTATTACAACACCATCAAGGATATCACCATCCTTGAAAATAAGCTAATACTATATGTATAACGATGCACCTCATCGATTATACGACCTAGGCATTCTTCCCTAATGCCACTTGATTTGATTCCTAGGCATCCTTCACTAATGCCTTTGACACAACGCTTGGCACCTTTCACTAATTCCTTCGTCTTGACACCTTTAGCATTCTTCACTAATGCTTTTGACACGGACGTGAAGCACCTTTCACTAATGCTTTCGTCTTGACTCTTTCGGCATCCTTCACTAATGCCTTCAACACAACACATCTACGGAGGAAGAAAGAACTATCAACAAAAGAACCTCAGTTGTCTTGATGATGACGAAGCATGGCAACTCATGGACTTGAGCTTGCTCGACTTCAAGAAGTGGTGATCTCGCCTTTAAGAGTAACCTAGAGAATCACACAAAAACAAAAGACAAACTACATAGAAAGATCCCATAGGATCAGTGATTAGAGAGTTACAATACTTGGGGAAAGTATGTGTGAGAGTGGTGAGCCAAAAGGAAGAAATGGCTCACTATTTATAGAGGAGAAAACTTACTGTTCCCCGGATCCCACGGATCCCTCCCACAAGGGATCCGTCTAGCGTAAAGCTAGGGATCCGTGGGACGCTCCTCTTTACCCATGGGTATTTTGGTTATGGGTCATGGGTCATGGGTTATGGGTTGATCCATGGGTTACTTATTAGATACAATGTATCTTATAAGTTCAATGTACCAAGTCAAGTGGTTTGGATAATACCATGGGTTATGGGTCAATACCATTTGTTAGTTTTTACCCATTTTAGTATATACTAGTTAAGTATATATTTACCCAAATATGTAAACACTAGTTGTTGTACATATGTATTACTAAATCATAAAATCACTTCTACTTGTTTTAGTGTTTTATGTGAAAGCGTGAGTGTGTTAGAAAACTATTGGCTCAAACAATTACGTATTTTATTTGTTTCGTTAAAATGATTTTACGTTTGTTATCGACAAAAAATTGGAAGATCGTAAAATATAAATAAACGTTTTTACGGCTTATTTGTATTAACAATCTCCCCCTTTTTGTTGATGACAAAACATAAAATTATTTTAAGGAAAAACTAAAATTCGTAAAAGTTTGAATTGGAGTTTTTTACTCACTTCTCCCCCTTTTTGTCGAAACAAAAAGATCGTCGAAAAGAAACTAACACAAAGTTTTATGAAAAAACATGTAAAAAGAAAAAATGTAAAGAGAGCAAGTGACGGGAATGGTTCTCGTCTTAACTCCCCCTTGACAAGTCCATCCCTTTGTGAGGGCGTCAAGTACATAAAATAAGTAAGCTAATGTATTGCAATTACGTTTGCAAATGGTGCGTCCTTGTGACGAAAATGCTCCCCCTTGAAGATTGCAGCGTTGCAATGGGGTGTCATGAAGTATAATCCAAATAAGGATTATGTTGCAAATGGTTTTGCAATATGGTTTGACACAAAGCTCCCCCTAGCTTTATGGTGTCAAGTTCTTCATGTGTATTTTGAAAATATACAGAATAGAGGTTAGAGAACAAGAGTATAGTTCATAATTTCCTGCAAATAAGACTCAAGTTAGTAGTAAATTGTTCTTCTGTACCACGGATCCTACGGTTCCCTTTGTGGAGGGATCCGTCTAGGTATTTTGGAGGGATCCGTCTGTCTGGTGACAGGTTATTCAGCAGAGATAATATATCAAGCAATGCTAAATATAAGGTCAAGATATGTATACAAACAACACACATATACTCAGGGAAATATGGCAAACAAGTTATCATTCAACAAAATAACGAGATAATCAACAAATCTCTAAAACTAAGAGAATGATTTAGCCATACATTTTCTACTAATGAGTTACTAAAGCCTAGAATGCAACAAAGGGCTAGAGTCTAAGGATGAGTAGACTTGTTGATTTGGTCCAATCTTTCAAGAAGATGATTAAACATGAAATGTAACTCATTTCGTATTTCTTGAACAAGTCCTTGGGTGATTAGACAATTTTGGGCAACTATTTCCTTGATTGGGAACCGGAGAAGAATGGATGTTTTGAGGAGGCTCTACGAATGATTGCGGGGTTTCATTTTGAGGTGTGGGATGAGGTTCTACTAAAGGTGAGGGTGGTGGTAGTGGAAATTCCTCCATATGATCATGTCCATGATTGTTCCTTTTTTCCCATGATGGACTATTCGGTGTTGTGGGTGGTTCCCTAATTAACGAGAAAGTTGGTGAGTGGGAGGTTCTTGGTGGTGAGTGCTCTAGTGCATAGAGATTTGGGTGAGGAAGAGGCTCGTTAGATCTATGCTCAAGGAATGAGGACTTAGAAGGCTTGCTAGAACTAGCTATGTTTGGTTTTGAACTAGATGACCCTTTTTGTAGCCCAAACGGTTTGATGCTAATCCTTGCGGTTCTCTTAGCAATTGTTGAATGAGTTTGTTGAGGTGGGATTCTCCCATTGTTATCTCTTATGGGAGATGATTCGGTGGATGAGATTTCATGGATCATATGACCCTTTCTTTTGGATGAGCCTTTTGTTGAGGAGTTGTTGCTAAGAGCTTTAGTAATGGTGGTGATAAGGATGCTATATGAGCTTTTAGTGACTGGTTTTTGAGAGCTAGGTAGAAGTGATGCCCTAACCTTAAGAGTGTTTGGTTTATAAAGGGTAATTTGAATTAGAGAATTAAATTCTTGGCCACTAAGAGGATTAAGCATGCACTTAGGATTTTGATCAGCTCTAGAGAGACAATAAATGAAAGCTAAAAGTGGTTAGATAACCAAAAGGTGGTTTAAAACTGAAGAGGGAAACTGATTTAAGCTTTCTGCAGCCACGGATCCCGCGGATCCCTCTCACCAGGGATCCGTCTGTCAGACAGGTTCTAGGTTAAATGATTGTGCTTTTGTGAGGTTTATTACCTATGTATTTCGAGGTTTTGACTTAATTTTGAAGTTTTTAACTGGTGGATATCTTAAATGCTCAACCATAATGGGTGATGGTGCTTAATGATGGTTTTGGGTAAGAAATTTGACTTTAGGTAGTCTAACTAAGTGTTTGACAAGGATACCATTTGATTTGATATGGAGAAATGGTGGTAATTAGTCCTAGAAGTCAGATGATGACTCAAGAAAAATTTACTAAAATCTTAAAAAATAACGAAAAAATGAAAAACTAGTTTTGAGCCTAATTTTGAGTCAAAAGTGATTAAAACCAATTTGCTAAAATTGATGGATATACCAAACTAAGTGTTATAAGATGTGATAAATAAAGTGTGAGCGTTGGAGCGGAAGTATGGTGAGTTTTGATGAGTTGATAAATCAAAAACACTTTGAAATATATCCTAGGTAAGCCATGGGTGAGTGTGAGGCTTTCAAATATTTGCGGAAGACTTAGTTGGTTCTAATGCTTTATGTTTGGCTAGTGTGATGTGATCTAGTGAGCTATTTTTTATGTAAGTAAGTCTGCATTGTTCATCAGTAGTCACGGATCCCACGGTTCCCTTCTGGGAGGGATCCGGCTAGTTATAATGCTGGGATCCGCCTACTGCAGATCATAAGTTTTCAAGCAAATGTGCAACTTTGCACTTTTTAGAAAATGCTTCTCCTAGTTGTTTCTATAAGGGCTAAATGCAAGAACACAACAAATATAAGGCATAGCAAAGTAGGGAGAGCTAAAAGTTCCTAAAATTAGTGACGACGACCACTTGAATGTTTTCAAGGAGTCGTAAAATCTCATTCTACAAGTTCCTGAGTTAAGATTGTTTAGTGCCAAAATATGGCAAGTCCTACATGCTACATCCTATTCTACATAAGTATTATTTAAGTGTTACAACCCATTGTTTGAAATTGTTTTTCACAAACTTTAGGTCCTTATGACCTTACCTTGCTTCTCCCGTCTTCACCCATCCTCCACTCTTTATCACACCATCTCTACTTCTTTTTCTTCAAGAAGTTGGCGAAGCACTTGAAGATTCCCTTGGTTTGTTGCCATTCGTGTGATGCACTAGGAACGTCCGGCAATTGGTTGATGTAGTCCAAGGGGTCGAGATCGGTATTTCCGAGTGGGTTGCTACTACCTTTACCTTCTCTTTTCCTTTCCCTTTCATCCGAGGAATCCGTGGGTGGGTGAGTCCTTTTGACTTCCACCATAAACCTTGTAGTTCTACCCTCGGTTAGTGGTACCATAACTTTGTTGCAATAGCTATGATCAAAGGATTGCAGAGAAGGATTGATAACGCTACACGCGTCGTTCGGGGTCAAAGGAACTTCCTGTTAGGTCACTAGTTTTACCACACAAGCTTATATAAGAGATAGAGAGGCGATTGAACAAGATACCAAACACACACACATGATATAGTGAACACGGTTATGCGTAGAGCATATGTGAAAGGAATAACTTGAACAACCAACCTTCAAATGAAGGTTTACATAAGGTATTTATAGGCAAGGAGCTAGGGCAACACACCTACTCCTTCCCTTTCTCCTATGGGCTTGGGCTTAAGCTCATGGGCCTTCTACATAAGCTTAAGGCTAATAACAAACATAAAGGCCATACTAAGCTAACTATTACATATGAGTAACTAATACTTGAATAAGGTTTAGGAGTGATTCCAACAATCTCCCCCTCAAGTGTTATTACAAATGAGTAACAAACACTCAAGTGTTGGTGATGAAAACGGTGAAGGCGTTGATGTAATAGTAGCTTTGACGCCTTCTCGACATTCTTCTTCTTGTGCAGAAGAATTGCCTTGATTTGAACAATCTCCCCAGAGTAGAGAGATAGTTTACTTTGAACGGTTATGCTTTGACGCCATCTTTAACTTTGTTCTTTGATCATTGTTCTTTGTGGTGAAAGTGATAGTATGTTGTTGTCTGCATCAAGTTTGCCTCAGTTCGCTTCTCGCCGCTACAAGAGTCTCCACGTCGCTCTTCAACATGCTCACACGCCCTTTGACGCTTGGAATTCAAGATCGATAGAGTTCTTTAAGTCTTTAACTTTGTAAATTCTCTCAGTATTGACGAAGAATCATTCCGATCGTTGTGTTGCTTTGGTTAGAACTTCCATTAGTGATGATATTGGCTGAGCATGAGAAGAATCCAGACGATCATTCCAGCCCGAGCTTCCATAAGAAGAAAACATTTAAACGGTTAGTAATAAGCGGATTCCAGCTCTTACAAGTTTGAACTTCGAGAGTGTTAACAAAGATAGTGTGAAAACACAACTCTAATTTACAAAGGCCGCTCGAATCCGAGTCCCACAAGTGAGATAACACGACAAAAATCGGCACCTACGATTCGTGATGAGTCGCCGAGGTACACCAAGCATCACCTCACGACAGAGACCGCTTGAGACCACTGCGCTAATCCACGGAGTTGCCGGCGTAATTCGGCCGCCGTGGTCTTTAATGTTGACCTTGGCAGAGTTTCCATTCATTCACCGAGGATCACAAATGTGAACCTCTCATAAATGTTCTCGGCTGATTGCTAAGATCCTGTGAAGGACTCGACATATGAACCATCGATAACCTTATTTGTTGATCATCAAGTGATTAAATGTCAAGTGTACCTAAGAGATCTTTTGATGAATCTCATGGCTCTAGACTCAATAGTGCATTTTGGTTTTCCTGAGCGAGACTAGGGAGAGGGTCTCCTTCTTCAATACCAGCAATCTCTAAGAGCAAGCCGATAGTTTACGTGAGGGTTCCCAAGGAGAATGAAACAAGCTTCGTTAGAGAGAAACTTGAGTGGATAAGAAGGTTTAGTGCATGCGCCACTGGGTCCATGACGACTTTTAATCTTCAATACCGGCGTCACAAAGTGACAACCAAGAGTATATGAATTGAACCCGTGTCCGCCCTAAGTTGAATAATCTGGAGGGCTATTTCTTTTCACCCTTTTCTTTGCATTTCTTTTAATTCTTCAACTCCTTCTTTCTCCGATTCTCATTTTTTCCTTTTTCAATCATACCTAAGGACTTCTAAATACTAACTATTTGTGGTGTCCGGGTAGATCCTCCGCTCAAGGGATCATAGGACGGTTATTCCTAACCTTAGTCACCTTATAACTCCATGACTAACCAATGTTGCCATAAACCATGTTGTGAAAAATCTCTCAAAGTGTGAAATGAAAAAAACATTTTAGTACCAAGTTGAGATAAGATTTTGCATAAATACTCCACATGTGCTTAAGAGTTTTAACGGTTAAAATGCAAAGTGAGGAAAGAGGGCGCGACTTTTGAATTGATTAACTCAAGATAGACATTCCCCTCAGAGACACAGCTTACGGGCATAGTTAAAGAGTTGCATTGTCAGCTTTTAGGTGACAACTAGCTCTAGTAACTACCTTGAAGGTGTAGACAATCCTCTAAAGGTCGCCAAACCCGCCGAGTTCATGTTTATCAAGAGTTTCTAATGGTACATTCTACTCGCATAGTCCTTTCAGACACGCTACATCACTAGCTTAACTAGCTTGAAATTATTACCCGCCCGTGACAAGTCTTTTCGAGTTACTAACAGCTTAAGCATCAATTCGCTGGTTAAGTCCAGCTAACACGTATTCATTTGCATTTTACACAACATATTTCTTATCACGTATTTTCTCTCCCTCAAAAATGGCATATGTGATGTTATTTTTGAAAAGTTGAGAATAAGTATGACCATTTTGAGTGTAATGAAGAATGACCACTGTGAACAATTTTGAACAAAGTTTTAATTCAAGTACTCCCTCAACGAAAGTGATATAAACGGTTGAGGTTTTGAAAATCATATGGAAAGTACTTGTTCTTTGAGCAAAACCTTGAAAATGAAAGGTTTGATAGGTTTTACTAAAAGGAAGAAGCTTTCGCCCTTTTATAAGGATTGTGGCACCGACGCTGCACTCACAGGTCCTTTATTTACGCAGTATGGGTACACGTAATGTGTGCACAAGCCATTACATTATTAATCAAACATCCAAAATTATATGAAGTAAGCAATCAAGGGGTACTGTGAAGTGCGTTGATGTTCCCGTGAGTGTGCATTGTATGCTGAAACCTGCTATGTTTCTCCTGGTCACTCACCAACATAATCCTCCAATCGCCTCAATCGATCCCTTCAAACAACCGCTCATCAATCATTGTGATGATCCGCCTCACATCCCTCCTTTCCTCGAATTCCGCTAGAGACCCAATTTTCTCGGGCGATATCCTTCCAACCTATATGCCAATCCATCCCTAACCGCCAAATTTCAAAGTATGATCCCCAACTTGTGGAGTTGCTACACGCCATTAAGCAGCTTTGAAGTTCACTACGTAAACAACGCCAAAGGTTTGCCGATGAGTGTATATTGAGATAGCCGGTTGATATCGGGAAGATCAAGCGTTGAGGAGTGAAGTTGACACGCCTCGATAAGATTCAACAAATATCGGAGATCTTCTACACGCCCTTGATGACAATCCGCCTTATGAAGATGAGAAGTGACTTGATAAATTCACGCTGAATCGCATAGCTTGAGAATTGTCTCATCCACTCGCACTTTGGCAAGGTACATGTTCTGGCGTCATTGAGAGACAAATTCTCAAAGTCACCTTCGGAGAAATCATAGTCCCGCTCATCTTGTCGCTTGACTATGATCTTCTTTAGAATGTGTAGTCCCACTTAGACGAAAGGTCAACGTGTATGATGGCAACGATATCTTTAGAACTATGTACGGCATGTTGAGACTTCAACCCGGCATGCCTTCTATAGTAGATTCTTGCATTCCGCCGCTGATGAATCCCATACAATGCATTTCGGGCGTATGCCTCCACCGTGTTGGAGAACAAGTGATTGGCACGTTCCTCAATGGCTATGCGCTTGAGTAGACAAATAGCCGGAATGGAAGTGTCAACGATGTAGCATATTTTCGTGAATCATCGCCACCGTGTAGAAGAAAATCCGTGTCTTTGTTGAAGAAGTATTCGAAAGGAATCCTTGGTTCACCCGCTTGGCCAAGTGTTGGTAGAGGTTTGGTCCAATCGGTGTAGTATGGAGGGTTGTCCCCTTGTGTGAAGTCAATGTTTGCTTCCGGGTTGAGCCAATCCATGTTGTTAGACATAGCTCAAGCAATGTTTTCAAGGTGATATTCGACCTCGAGGGCACTTTCAGAGCTGTTTTTAGAAGTTGAAACGCTTCATTCTTGATTCGCTTCAAACCATTTCGCCATTTTCTTCACATGGAACTTTTCTTGCGTAATTTTGCATGCTCCAATGTAGAACCGCCTACCAAATTCTTGACCTTCTTCGTGGTAGGGAGTGTTGTTAACAAGATTAGCAAACCATTCAAATTCCTCTCGCTTTATCGCCATCTAGCCATGATACGACGCGCTTTGAGGCGCTTTCTTCTTCTTCTTTTTCCAAGGCCTAGATGATGATTCTGGTTTCTGAACTTGTTTGGGAGAGGTGGGTTGTTGTAGGGCTCAAGGACCTCTTCATCGTCACCACCCGTATACTCAAAGTGATCATCTTTTCGAAGTCGGGTGGTAACCTCGAATCGCCCCGAGGTTTTTCAAGAGAAGAACGAGGAGGAGTTTTTGTTGAACAGAGCCCGCTTGTGGAGGAGGTTGCATCAAAGAAGATTCACCGACCGCTTCGACGCTTAGGTGCGAGTCTTTATCCTTATCCTTGTCTTCATCGCTCTAGGACGCTTAGACTTTCGCCTTGCAAATCTACAAGCTTCTTGAAGTTGGTAGTCCAAAGAATGCTTGAAACAAATTTTCCTTCATCGTGGCGTAAATGTCCTGATCATGCGTATTTTTTGTGACAAGCTTGGCCACCAATTCATTATCCGAGAAAACTACCGGATCGGTTGGATTGATTTTTGACTAATGTGATGTTAGGGGTGAGTTGATCAATAGTTTGCTTGGCGATCCGTGATAAGATTTGGATAAAGTTGTTTGGTGAACAACTCCTTTGTGACTTTAGGAACGCATCTCGTAAGGTACTTTTTCGTGTAGCCTTCGATCATTTTGTTCAGTTCCTCTTGACGGTGATTTTTCATGAATTCTCAACAAACTTCCTTTCTCCTTTTATCTTTTCATGCTCGTCATACATATATGTGATCAAGAAAGAAATTTAGCTTTTGTTGAGCACGCTTTTTCTTCGATTTGTTTGGATGCCTTTGTAATCCGCTCATGAGCTTGAGAAATCCAAGATTTAGATGGTTTCTTCACGGATTTGGATGATGATTTTGTTGACTTCTTTGATGGTGGTGGTGAGGAGGAGAAGACTAACTGATGATGAAGAGATATGAGGAGACTGAGGAGATTGGGGTCCTTCTGGAGGTTCAGGTTTCTTCCTTTGATCGCAGAGGACTATCTAGAAGAAACATATCATAATCAACATCTTGATCTTTTTTTCGACTTCTCAGCCTCTCGTTCCTCAAACTCATATTCAATAGTATCCTCCACAAGCTTTTGTTGTTGCATAAGAGTGGTGGCACCATCTCCCTTATCGGGTTGATTAACCGTGATCGTGAGAAGTGTTCAGAGTGGGCAGACCACTTGATCCTCCGGGACCACCCATTTGGTCTTTAGCAAATTCTTCACCTTTTTGAAGGTGTCTAACGATATTAAACTTCTTCCTGTAAGATATATCCAGTTGCTCTTCTTCTTCATCTCGAGCTTTCATCATAACGGTACAAGTACGTGAGTCTTCCTTTTCCTTTCGTCACCGGCGACTTGGAGGTTTAGCTATCAAGGAGGTAAATACTGCTGCAGATTCAGAGTAGGTAATCTCTTCATCGTGTCGCATACTTGAGCTTTCGCCCACAAGCTTCTTTGCGGTTCAGTGTGGAATAGGTTCATTTCCTTTACTGAACAATCCTCTTTACGAGGAGGATTCCTTTTGGGAAGCTTCCTATAAATATTTGTACTTGTAACACTTCCAAAGATCGCCTCTTTTCGGGTCCTTCGGTAGGTGTTCGTAAGATTTTTCATCCAGATGACCAACTTTGCCTTCGCCGCTAACCGATACCTTTTATATGTTTCAAGCTTTTTGATTTCGTGGTTAGAAGGTGATCGTGCAAAACCAACCTCGCTTCTTTGTTGACGCGTTTCTTTGATTCCTACGATAGTATGGGTTCGCCAATATGTCGTGGATTATCCGGTCATTGAGCCTCATGGGGATGTCGATGAAGTCCAAGTGCTCTCGATCAACAGCTTAGTGTATCTGACATAGGAATCTTGAGCCAAGTCTTGTGAAATACCATCATGTCCTCCCATATTAGTGCTTCGATTTGAATGTCCTTCTTGTTGATCAATGCCACTTAAAATTTGTAGTTCCATGAGCTTGGGATGCTCATAGCCACCGCGACAACCGTAGAGACCGATTTGGTGATGATCATGTAGAGTGTTCTCCATGGTTGAGGAATATTCTTCAAAGCTCACGTGAGAGTGCTTAGTAATGATTCCTCCTGTAAGCTTCATCATAACCAATATCTATCAAGAATTTCGTGATCTGCTCTTCAAGAGGGGTAGCAAAGAAGTCGGTTGGAGCGATGTCGGAATGATGAGAATAGCCCGTAAGTCTGCCAGGAGTGTTTGTGATTAAGTGTCACATTCAATGACTTTGACCTTGATCCTCGTGATAGAATCCCAAATTGTTGAATGTAGACCTGGAACCGCGGCGCAGTGTGAGAGCATGTTCGTAGGGATGATTCCCGAGAATATCCACAAAGAATCAAACAGAAGATTCGAGCAAGTGAGGGTATCAAAGTCAACCCTAAGGTTGTTCTTTCCAATATTTCTCGGATAACCCTCCTCGAAAGATATCAAGAATTGTAAGAACTTCGATGCATCCACAATCATTTGTTCACCATGTCGCGGATCTCAAATAACATTAGCCAAAAGAACCAACATATCGAAAGACATAAGTGTTAGTCAACGTAAGGTCTTATTGTCTAGCTATTGAATGTACAAAGGTCAATGATTGTTACGAGTCCTAAGTCACTTGTTTGTTCAATAGTCCAATGACGCCGCGGAAATGTTTCGTGAGTTAGTTAACTTTAAGTTTTAAAGTTTATGTTATCACTTATTGTTCACAACATATCAAACGATTAAGTTTATTAGTGACATTATTGGATTCGTGACGCTATGATTAGTTTATTTACAAGTTTGTACACGTAACAATTCATTATGAAGGTCAATCCAGGGTTAAGCGTAGTTTTGGCAAAGTTAGCGTAGAAGCAAGGATGATATACGCTTAGACGCAAAGCTTACGCGAGGATCTTAACTTACGCTGCAAGAAATGTTACACGTAGGAAAAAGGGACCTTATGCGTAGAGCTTACGCAGTAGGCATAATTAACCTTACACGTAAGGCTACTCGTAAGAGTAGACCTTATGGCGCGAGAGTCCTTGTCATTACGCATATCCTTCACAGATATGCAGAGTCCCATTGTAGAACCTTACTGCAATAGTTATGCGAGGATTGTTATAACTTGACTACGCGTAGGGTAATCCTTATGCGTAGAGTTGCAAATGACCTTGATTCTCAATATTTAAGTAACAAGCCTGAAATAAATTCATCAAATCATCAAAATTAACACAAGCATTCATTTTATCAACAAAGATCATGGCATGAACATTTACACATATGAGTAGAAAGTCATACGCAGAGGTCAAAACCCTAAGGGTTAAGATTTACGCGTATGAGATCTAGCCATGGAATTGCACCAAATTCTCGTAGTTCTAAGATGTGTTGAGAGTCTATAAACCAAGTTATAACATCTAACTTTGCAGTGAATCAAA
Source organism: Chrysanthemum makinoi (assembly GCA_910596185.1). Lineage (NCBI taxonomy): Eukaryota > Viridiplantae > Streptophyta > Magnoliopsida > Asterales > Asteraceae > Chrysanthemum > Chrysanthemum makinoi. Next base: position 250,057,755 of record OU343223.1, read on the forward strand.
ATACCCAAAGTTATGAACTTTAAACCCTAATTTCAAATTGTCAAACAATTAGTGTTTCGGGTGGTTATAACCATGGAAATCATCAATTCAACCTTATATGACCATAACCCAACAATCTTTTAGACCAAAAACTTCACATTTGAAAACCCAACGACTCATAAACCCTAATTTTCAAAAAATCATTAAGTGTTTCGGGTAGGTTTTGATGGTTAAAATGATATCTTGATGTATTTAAAACATTTTGACACCTTCCTTTTAACCAAAACACATAACACATGATTGTGTGTTCATACGCTATGCGAAGAACACAAAATCACGCCTGTGAATAACAATTTTGACCGCCTGGATTCATTTGAAATTCAAAACCAATGTTCTAAAAACATGTTAGAAGCATTAAAACACTTACAAAATGATGATCAAAACAACGGATTTCTTGAATGAATCTTTGCGTAGGATGGTTTTAGGTTTTTGTAATAAATGAGAAGTGAATAAGTTAGGTGGGAGGTGTTTTATTAAAAATAACTTTAACATTTTGACAGTTTTGGTCCCTCCACCTTTTCCTTTTTCAACCAAAGCCATTTAACTTCCATTTTGGTTACCAAACAAAGATTTTAAGAAAGAGACTTGACGACACTCCCCCTTGACTTAATAAAATAATGAAAGGTTATAAATTTTAGTCCGAGGAGTGTCATTGTACCGTAAAATTTACCACCATTTGTTAAAGAAAACAACCGAGATATGATAACATGCAAGTACCAGATGTTTTGAAACAAGAAAGTTTTTTTCTCCCCTCAACACTTGATCGGAAAAATACTGAATTTTGAAAGATTAATAGTGTTGACGGAAGAAACGTATGTACTTGCATATTTTTGTTGTTTTTATCAGGTTTTATAATTTTGTAGAAAATTATTTAGATAGATCATCCAAAGAAATTCCTCGTACCAATGGACCAACTCATTAAACCTAGCGGAGAGGCAAGGCTTTGGTGAGAAGATCTGCCTGGTATTCTGTTACCCACCAACGCGATCCTTGATGAAATGATATCGAAGATCGATGTGCTTTGATTTCGAGTGTCGAAATCGAAGTTGCACGAGATTGCAATGGCACTCCGATTGTCGCAATACATCGGGATTCTGTCAAATACGGAACCATAGTCTTTGAGTTGTGTTCTCATCCAGATGACTTGAGCACAACATGCGTACATGGCTACATATTCTGCTTCGGTTGAGGACACATGTACAATCCTCGCTTCTTCGATTGCCATGACACCACTTTATCACCAAGAAATTGTAAAGCTCCTGAAGTACTTTTCCGTGAGTCTAAGCATCCTGCGTGGTCAGCGTTTAAAAAAGCGATTAGTTCAAAACCGTAATCCTTCTGGATACCGTGATCCCCAAGTTAATGGTTCCCTTGATGTATCGGAGGATTCTTTTAGGCTCAGAGAGGTGGGTTTCATTGGTCGACCGATAACGGGAGCAAAGATATAACGGCAAAGACAATATCGGTCGCTAGCGTTAGATACATGAGAGACCCAATAATACTACGGTATTTTGTAGGGTCCACCAATTTCCCATGTAAATCAGCGTCTAGCTTCTTGGTATGAGCCATTGGTGTGGCATAGGTGTCACTGGTTTTCATTCCAAATTTTTTTAACAATTCAAGGGCATATTTGGACTGACTCAAGAAAATACCATGTGGTGATTGATGAACTTGCGGTCCAAGAAAGAACGTGTAAGTTCACCCATCATGGACATTTCAAAATTTTTCTTCATTAGTTTTGCAAAAGCGATTGAAAACTTTTTATGTGTAGACCCAAAATGATGTCATCCACGTAAATTTGAACAATTAAGATATGTTCCCGTGATATTGTATAAAAAGAGTTGGGTCAACCGAGCCTTTGGTGAAATTATTAGCAATGAGGAAAGATGATAGCTTATCGTACCATGCCCGAGGAGTTTGTTTGAGACCATACTGAGAGCTTTGTTCGTTTGTAGACATGATTCGGAAACTCATGATCAACGAATCCATCTGGTTGGCTGACATAAACCGTTTCTTTAAGTTGTCCATTGAGAAACGCGGTTTTGACATCCATCTGATAGACCGTCATATTCATATGAGCCGCGAACGCGAGAAATATCCGAAATGCCTCAAGACGAGCAACCGGAGCAAAAGATTCTTCAAAGTCAATACCCTCTTCCTGATGATAACCCTTAGCCACCGACGCGTGACTTATTCTCGATAACATTTCCTTCATCATCCAATTTGTTTTTCCAAATCCATTTTAGACCAATGACGTAGACCCTGTTGGTCTTTCAACCAGTTCCCATACTTCAAGATGTTTGAATTGGTTGAGTTCTTCTTGCATGGATTCAATCCAGTTGTCTTTTGTCATTGCGTCTTTGATGTTTTTAGGTTCAGATTGGCAGGCAGTGAGTGCATAAATGCAATGTTCACCGTCTGTGTGAAGACGTTGTCTCGTAACGACTGGTTGATTCGGGTTGCCAATAATGTTTTCCAGAGGATGGTCTTTCGTCCATCTATGTGTGGAGGGTTGATGTTGGTATACATTGTGCGGATTCTGAGGATTCAAATGGTTTGTTGAAGATTCCGCGACATCCGGTGCGGCGGTCTCATTAGCAAACGGGTTAAAGAACGCATTTGGATCAAAATCTGCAGGAGGGGGTATTTCATTCTAATATCATCATGGTTCATCATTGTTGGAAGCGGTGTGTTCAACTGTTGTGTTGGAGTCAAATGGTGTAGGTGCATCTTCAACAGTAGTTGTTGTAGCAGGTGTATCAGGTATAGGAATATTATCTGGTTGTGCAGCGGAAAACAGCAATGGATACACCGGAGCACGTTCATCAATATCGTCAGTGAACAGAGGAGCAAATAACCTTTCCATTTGTTGACGAGTAAGGTCCGGGCTTTCTTCACCTGATGATGGGGTTGAGGGAAGTTTAAACGGTTGTGACCGGGTTCTAAGCTGTTATACTCGGAAGCCATTTCCGTGAGTTCATCGAAATGAGCATGAATCGTTTCCATAACCTCCTTAGTTCGACGATTCCAGCATTCGAACCCTTTAGAATTATCACAAGTATCCAATAAAGACTCCAATGTCGTCTTTGGCTTTGAGCTTACCAAATCATCACGATCATTATTCGGATAGCAAAGGGATCCAAATACATGAAAGTGTTTGAGATTCGGTTTATAGTTGTGGACAAGCTCGAAGGGTGTTTTGTTGTGGCGTTTTGTGATCATAGAGCGGTTTTGAGTATAGCATGATACGCATCATAAGTAATGGAAGTTTAGCATTGATTAACATTGTTCTTGCAGCTTCCACTAACGTCCGGTTCCGTCTTTCAACAACTCCGCTTTTGTTCGGTGTACGTGCAATAGATGTTGATGTCTGAATTCCCACTTTCTCATAGAATTCACGAAGGGTTTGTTAACAAATTCAAAGGTTCCTTTATCTCTGTTCTGATCGGCGGTCAACGTTTGCGGAGTGAACAACTTGTATTTTTGTGAGAAAGGTGATGATCATTTGTGGAGCTTGGTCTTTGCTACGAAGAAAGTAGACCCAAGTCCATCGTGAGTAGTCATCAACAATTACTAAGATGTAGCGTTTGCCATTGATCGTTTGCACGCGCATCGGGCCACACAAATCCATGTGAAGAAGATGAAGCACATGTCGAGAGCTGTGTTCCACCTTTGAAGGAAAATGAGCACGAGTGCTTTTCTCTTGTTCACAAGCTGAGCAAAGGTGATCTTTGAATCAAAACCGGAATCGTGGGAGTCCTGCAACTAGTTTGTGTCGAGCAAGGTTGGTGATGGTTTGAAAGTTTAGATGTGAGAGACGACCGTGCCATAGCCAGGATTTTGTTGATGTTGCCTTAGAAAGTAAGCAAATGGGAGAGGAAGCAACCATGTCTTGCATAGAGATAGTGTATAGACTAGAATTACGCGGACATAAGGTCATTTCCTTGTAGATCACGAATGAAACAAGTTTTCTCCCTGAAAGCAACCTCCAAATCTCCATCACATAATTGACCTACTGAAAGCATTGTGACCGAGGCCTTCCACATAGTAAACCCTGCTAATTTCGATGTTCCCATTGACATAGTCTCCGTAGCCCATGATAGCTGCGAAGTGATCATTTTCGAACCTGACAGTGCCAATGAACTTTGCAATAAAGTTTGATAACAGTTTAAGATTGCTGTCATGTCGGGAACATCCGCTATCAACAATCCAGAGAATGATCTGTATCACCTGCATTACACACAGACGACACGGATGGAATAGAAGTAGATTTGGAACCCGAAATGTTAGAGGGTTCCATAGCAGTTATAGTAGATATACACACATCAATAGCTTTAGGTATCCACTTAAATCCTAGTGTGTTATATATCCATTTCCGCCATCTATAACTACTCTTTGCTTTAGTCTTAGTGAATTCACTAGGTGGTACTACATTCCTAGGAGGTGAAACTGGAGCTACAGGGACAACAATGCGGTTCTTAGAATCTAAAGATGGCGGTCTACCAAGCACAGACTTAGAAAGATTAGTGGGCCTAGAGGTATTCCGGTTCTTAGGATTCCTTAAACGAGATGATAGCTTTAGCAACACATTTATCATGGCAATCAGAATTCATACTTTTACGACAATTATCACAAGGTGCATCGGACGAATATCAAAAGTACTTAACGGTTTAGCATTCGTTACATCACTATTTCTATTACATTTGCGGACAATATCTATAGTGGAAGGAACGTGAGTCTTATTCATAGTCCTAGGGTGTTCTTCTACTTTAGCATTCTTGATTGATCTTTTCTTAGGTATCAACTTCCTATTCTTCTTGAGTGCTCTTAGGCTGTGAAGTGCGGACGTTTGGAAAAGGCTCAACTATTCCTGTTTCAATAGAAGGAAGCACGTTAGCTACTTGTGATTTGGCAGTAGAGATTCTAGGTGCATGAGTACTAAGTGTTACGGGGGCTAATCTCTTAATGATTGTTGGCGGAAGTTGTTCATACTTTCCTAACATTCCTCTTAACTTGATGATAGTGTGAATCAGATCTTGATTTTCAGACCGAACATTTCCAGCAAAATGCATAACTTCTTTAGTGTGTGCAAGATAATGATCAAGTTCATTTGATGCTTCATCACGAGTCTTTTTGAGTAAATCAAATATGACACCATATTCCTTTTAACTTTTACAAGTTCTTGTTCATATTTTGAGATTTGACACTTAAAAGACACGTTTGATCATCCAGTTGCTCAATTTTAGAATCAGAAGTTTTGCATAGCAACTGGGCGATTTTGTGTTGAAAAGCAAGTTGTTGATCGTGAATATCTTTTTGACACCAATTAAGACGGCGAATTGCATTTGAAAGTTCGTTTGACAATCGTTTGTTTTCAACTTTTAAGGACTCGATCTGAAGCACAATATCAGTGTTCTCAACATTTACCACAGAAGCAACAGTATCAGCAGAGATATTATCTAATGCATATGACAAAGAATTCAATAACACAGCATTTTGAACATCAGCACAGATGACATCTTCCAAGAGTCGATCAACATCTTTTCGCAACATTTTCTTTTTACGTTTAGTGTTTGAAATAGATGTTTCTGTTTTCTGGAAAACGTTTTTCATGACCCCAAGTTCCTTGTGAAAATCCTTTTCCCAGGCAATTGCACAACTTTTCAAGGTTTTAACATTAGGTAAAAGATTTTTCTGAAAAATGTCTCTTTGTTCTCGCGCCAGAGGCGATTGAAAATGTTCAACTTTGATTTCAGATCGATATTCTATCTCATGTTGTAAAATTTTGAGGTCAGCCATGAAAATGTCAAAATATCGAAGTATTTTTCGATTTTCAGGTTGTGAGTTTACTTCACTAATGGAAGGTAAAGGACCATAAGTTTGTGCAAAGTCTGTTTTGGGATTAACAATAGAAGACTCAGGTGTTCTGATGATAACTCTTGGTGTGTTAGAAGAATCCGTTGGTGTGACGAAAGTGACCGGTTTTGAATAATTAAAAGGTTTGTTGTAAACAACAGTTTTTAATTTTGATCGACTCTCGTCTTCTGCATCTAATTCCTCTTGACGATGATATTCAACAACATTCATAACAGAATTATCAATTTTATATTGTGCACTGGAAACTTCAGGATTTGGTTTGAATGCTTTGGTTGAAAGCTTAGGTTTGTAATCAGCAAGATTCGGTCCATATCCATTCGGATTTGGTTTTAAAGTAAACTTTTCAATGGCTGTGACCGACTCGCCATGTTTGTAAACAACAGTTTTAAACTCTTTAAGTTTGTTTTGCAAGCCGATGATTTCTTCAAGATGATCATCTATTCGTTTCGTTGAATGCTTTTTGTATGCAGAGAACTGTTTTTGACAATTTAACAACTCAGCCTTAGCTTTTTGATTTTCCAAGGTGAGAGCGTTAATTTGCTTTTTATGTTCATGTTTCAGTTGTTCTATTTCAGACAACAAAGCATTCTTCGAAGTGGCTAGATCACGCATCTGTCTTTCTAAATATTTTTCATTTTGATAAGATTTGGCAAAGGCTGCTTCAAAACCGTTTTCACGTTTTTCTTGAGTTTTGAAAAAGTTGAGTTGCTTTTGTAAACATTCAAAATCCTTTGTTAACAGTGCATTTTTACTTTTCAAGTCCTGATTAATTGCACGACATTCTTCCATTATGGTTTGTTGGTCTTGTATTAAGCGAGCAAAATCTGGATGAGGCAAAAGTTCGGCGTGTTCAATGTGAGTCACAACATGATCATTACTGAGATCCTCAAGTATAACCACGGAGTCAATTTGATTATCAAGGGAAACCGTTTGGTCATCTTGATCGTCAAATATAACTACGGGGTCTAGTTGAAAATCGTCGGAATGAGATGTGGACGACTCATTTTGAACATTCTGAGCCTTGCCGGATTCAGATGTTGGCGGAGATATGAGATCAGAGATAAATATGGTTTGTTCAGGTACCTGAGACAAGCCATCAGTGTCATACACTGGGCCTGTGTCACTCATGTGTAACGCCTGCATATTAGCCATCAACATAACAGCTGCATTGGCCTGCAAGTCCTCCATATCATCATCCGAGTCTGCATCTGCCATAAAGTTCTGTTCTTTGTCTGTGAGTGATCCACCAGCTTCATCCTTAAGAGCCAAAAGTAAAGCCTCTTTGAAATAAGCACTGCCCCGAGTCCTTGGCTTTGGGCATGCATTAGCCAGGTGTCCCTTCTCATTGCAGTTGTAGCATCTAAGACCATTAAACCGATTTTGAGCATTTCCCTGTTCCACCACTTGAGCTCTGTTGTTATTCCTACCCACAGCATTAAACCCTTGACCACCGCCCATCTGACGACCATAATCACGATTCTGAACTTCAACACGTCCATTGTTCACAACAGCTTGAGTCCGTGTGTTAGATGAGGAACGAATACGATTGTTGGATTTGTTGGTATAACGGCTAAAGGCATTAGCAATCATAGCAAATCCTTGTTGCAATGCTTCGAACGGATCGGATTCCTCATTATGAAGTGCTTGATCATTGTTGTTGTAAGGGACCAACTGATTTTGTTGAGGTTGATGTGATTGATCGTTTGGTGGGTTTGAAGCAGTTGGTTGAGTTGCTGGTTGAGGAGAATAATTTTGTTGAGCATATAAGGCAAGTTGTTGATTTTCCGGATGTGTGGGTGAAGCAATTTGAGCACGGAGAATCCTTTCCCGATCAACTTCCTTTTCATGAGGTTTCAAGTAATCGTACAACAATCCGTAGGTAGAGTGATGCATGTTCTTCGCTTGACGGAGAAAAATAACATACTTCTCCCATTCAGGACCAAGACTACTCAGGAACTTAGTATTCACTGCAATTCTTGGCATGATGATGTTGTGTTTATCCAAATCATTGATGATGTCTGAAAATCGATGATGATAGGACTCTAGTGTCTCTCCAGGTTCAATCATGAAGTGTTCATAAGCCAAGTAAATTTTGGATTCCAAATCCTCCTGATTGAGTACAGATCCTTCCATAAGAAGACGAATATGATCCCACATTTTTTGTGCAGTCTTTTGAGCATCAACACTACGAAGAATTGGGTTTGGTAATCCTAAGAGGATGTATTCCATTGCAAGTTCATCAGCTTCATAATGTAGAAGTTCTGTGGGATTTAAATCTGCAACAGTAGCAATGTTGGTTTGTTCATCTCTTGGTGGAACAGCAGTTGGATCTCCGGGTACAATGACAGTAGGCATCTCAAATGGACCTTCCAAGATAACCTTCTTTAAGAACTTTCCATGTGGCTTCTTTAGATCACAAAACCTAAAGAACCTTATCACCCATTGATCGTAGTTTCCTGGAGTGAGCATTGGAGGTCTATCAAGTGATCCAGCCTCATGAATTGATTGTTGGCTGCTTAAAGCTTCACACATCTTTGCAAACCAAGTGGGTTCCTTCATAGTGTTCCTTGATGGATGTTGATTGAATTCATTTGTGTACGGTTGAACTTGAGGACTTGGTGGTGGTTGAACCATTTGAGGTTGTGGATTTGCAGCAAGTTGTGGAGTATGTTGTTGATTAAATTGTTGTTGATAAATTGCTTGTTGTTGATTCCATTGTTGATGTTGTGGACTTAGTTGTTGTTGTTGTTGAGGATAAGTGTAAGGGAAATAGTTAGAGTATTGTGGTTGTGACATGTTGATAAACTTGTGTGGTAAAAATGGATCTTTGTAGTCGAATGAACCTTTGTTGATGAAGTGTCCTTAGGCGTAGAAAAGACAAGAACCAAGTAGTACTTATGCGTAAAAACACCAAAAGTTACGCGTAACAATGAGGAGTTACGCGTAGGTTTTAGCTTACGCGTAAGTAGGATAAAAGCACTAAAGTTATGCGTAGACAAAAGTTAGGCGTAGAAAGTTAGGCGTAGGATTACCTTATGCGTAGACCTAAGTTTACGCGTAAAGTGAATCTTATGCGTAGAATTTCTACGCGTAAGCTTATGCTTATGCGTAAGTTTAGGGTTTTTGCCCAAATGATCTTTTACACTATCACAGTGCAAAAGATATCCAAAGTCGACGTATTTTCAGACTTATCCAAGTAAGAAAACACGGAATAAACCAGGAAAATGAAGATCAAACCAAGGAAAAATCTTACGCGTAATTTTAGGGTTTTGATACGCGTAGGATTACTCGTAACTTTGATTTTGCCCAAATGTGTTTCTAAACCAGATTTTTGTTATGGAATAGCTTCAATAGTACCAAAAGAACACAAAAGTGTGAATTTTGATGTACCAAAACTGCTAAACGGGTTACGCGTAGAACGACACCCACGAACAAAAAACAAGCTTAAAAACGTAAATCCACGCGTAAAGTTTGAAACTTTTTGCCAAAAACAAGTATTTTAACACCTCAAAACATTGAAAGTACAAGAATCTTGGATTAAAAAGTGTAAAAAACGAGTTTTTAAGATAACCAAAGATTGCGTTATCTTTACGCGTAAGACCCAAAACCAAAACTTCAAAAACAAACGAGTACACCCAACTATTTGGCGATTGATACCACTGTTAGGTCACTAGTTTTACAACACAAGTTATATAGAAAGGAGATGATGGCGATTGAACAAGATCTAACACACACACACACAATAGTAATAATACGGTTTAGGCATGAGGCATGAGTGAAAGAAAAACTTGAACAACCAACCTTCAAATGAAGGTTATTACATGGTTTATATAGGCAAGGAGCTAGGGCAACACTCCCTCTCCTTCCCTATTCCTTATTGGGCTTGGGCCTAAGCTTATGGGCCTTCTACATAAGCTTGACCTTAAACAAACATAAAGGCCATAATAAAGCTACCTATTACATATGAAATATAAATACTTGAAATACTGTTTAGGAGTGATTCCAACATAATGTTATATTTTTACGTTCAAGGATTCGGCATAATAGCCGGGACTTTGAATATTGAGGACAATATTCATTTCTAGTGTGGGGGGGAATTCTCACGAATTTTATCATGTAATTATACCACCCAATTCCCCCATTTTTGGCCAAAATTTTTTTGGAGTGAGTGTTTTGCACTACTGGAAACTACGGATTATCAGTCCGCCATGTCTAATAAACAAAAGGATTGGCTAATCCAGGAGCAAACGGCTCTTGGTAAAGATTTATCAAATCCGTTAATGGCTTGCAATTTGCCCAAAATTGTATGGTGTTTAGCTCACCATATCTTTAATTAGTGAAGAGTTGGCTAGCCCGTAAGTTTATGGCTTGTGGTAAAGGCAGTTGGAAAACCATAATTGGTAATCGACTCACCAAAGATATTTTATCTAAGAGTTGGCTAGTCCAGAAGCAAACGGCTTTTGGTAAAGACAAATCAAAACCGTTGAAAGCTGGTGATTTGCTCAAAATCATTTGGTTATCATTGTACCAAGGTTCTTACTTGAACTAAAACAATTGGCTACTCCAGAAGTAATGGCTTTTGGTAAAGAGATAAAATCCATTAATTTTTCATAAAAGATTGCTAGGGACTAGCAATAGTTTAGTGTGGGGGATTTGATATGTGTCTAAAAACACATATATTTTATATTGTTTAACCCCACAAAAACATCTGAAAACACTCAGAATTGCCACAAAGTACTATAAATATCTTTGAAATGTGTTTTTATGTGTTACAAGTGCAAAAGGATTGAAAACTGATGAAAAACAACAAAGTTTACATAATTTACAGTTTCAGTCCCTAAACTTTCATAAATTGGCAAAACTAGTCCCTGGTAATTCAAAACTTGTAAAATATCATTAAAGGTCCTTGGGGATTCAAACAACAAGCATATACTTAAAGCAATCTGGCAAATAAGTTATCATTCAATAAAACAAAGAGATAATCAATAAATCTCTAAAACTAAGAGAATGATTTAGCCATACATATTCTACTAATGCTAATAAGTTACTAAAACCTAAAACGCAACAATGTTCTTGAACAAGTCCTTGGGTGATTAGACAATTAGAGCAATTATTGTCTTGATTTGGAACCGGAGGAAAATGGATGTTTTGAGGAGGCTCTATGAATGATGGTGGGGTTTCATTTAGAGATGTAGGATGAGGTTCTACTAAAAATGAGGGTGGTTGTAATGGAAATTCCTCCATATGATCAAGTCCTTGGTGGTTCCTTGTCTCCAATGATGGACTAGTCGGTGTTGTAGGTGGTTTCCTATTTAATGAGAAAGTTGGTAAGTGGGATGTTCTCGGTGATGAATGCTCTAATGAATAGAGATTTGGGTGAGAAAGAGGCTCGTTGAATGAGTGTAATCAATGCTCTAGGAATGAGGGCTTAGACGATTTGCTAGAGCTAGCTATGTTTGGTTTTGAACTAGATAACCCTTTTTCTAGCCCAAAAGGTTTGATGCTAATTCTTGCGGTTCTCTTTGCAATTGTTGAATGGGTTTGTTGAGGTGGGATTCTAGCATTGTTATCTCTTACGGAGATGATTCGTGGATGAAATCTCATGAATCATATGACCCTTTCTTTTGGATGAGCCTTTGGTTGAAGAGTTGTTGCTAAGTGCTTTGGTCATGGTGATGGTAAGGATGCAATATAAGCTTCTAACTACTGATTTTTGAGAGCTAGGTGAGAGTGATGTCTTAACCTTAAGAGTGTTTGGTTTACAAAGGATAATTTTAAATTAGGGAATTAAATTCTTGATCACTAAGAGGATTAAGCATGCACTTAGGATATTGTTCAGCTCTAGGAATACATTAAATGGTAACTAAAAGTGGTTAGATAACCAAAAGCTGGCTTAAATTTGAAGATGAAAGCTTATTAAAGTCTTTCTGCAGACACGGATCCCAGATCCTCTCACAGGGATCCGTCTGGTTATAAACAAGGGATCCGTCTGGGGCACAGATACTTGATGAGATGATTATGCTTTTTGTAAGGTCTAGTACCTATGTATCTAGAGGTTTTGATTTCCTTTGATGTCTTGAGTGGTGGATGTCTTAAATGCTCAACCATAAGGGGTGAGGGTGCTTAATGATGGTTTTGGGTAGGAAAGTGGACTTTAGATAGTGTAACTAAGTGTTTGAGAAGGATACCATTTGATTTTAGATGGAAAAGTGGTGGTAATTAGTCCTAGAAGTCAGATGATGGCTCAAGAAAAATTTAATAAAATCTTAAAAAATAAAGAAAAATAAAAAACTAGTTTTGAGCCTATTTTGAGTTAAAAGTGACTAAACTCAATTTGCTAAAATTGATGGACATATCAAACTAAGTGTTATAAGATGTGGGGAATAATGTGTGAGCGTTTGAGCGGAAATGTGGTGAGTTTTAATGAGTTGATAAATCAAAAACACTTTGAAATAGATCCTAGGTAAGCTATGGGTGAGTGTGAAGCTTTCCAATGCTTGAGGAAGACTTAGTTGGTTCTAAGGTCTTTATGTTTGACTAGTGTGAGGTGATCTAGTGAGCTGTTTTAGATGTAAGGAAGTCTGTATTGCTCATCTGTAGTCACGGATCCCACGGTTCCCTTTTGGGAGGGATCCGGCTAGTAATAACGCTGGGATCCGCCTACTGCAGATCAGAAGGCCTTCAGCAAATGTGCAATTTTGCACTCTTAGCAAATGCTTCTCCTAGTTGTTTCTACAAAGGCAAAATTCACGAACACATCAAGTATAACGCATAACAAATGTGGGGGAACTAAAGGTACCTACAGATGAGTGACGACGACTACTTGAATGATTTCAAGAAGTCGTAAAATCTCATCCTACACGTTTCTAAGTTAAGATTGTTCAATGCCAAGTTATGGCAATAGCTACATACTACATCCTACTCTGCATAAGTATTGTTTAGATGTTACAACCCATTGTTTCAAATTGTTTTCAAAAATTAAGGTCCTATGACCTTACCTTACTTCTCCACCACTCCCCGTCTTCATCCCTCCTCCACTCTTTATCACACCATCTCTACTTCTTTTTCTTCAAGAAGTTGGCGAAGCACTTGAAGATCCCCTTGGTTTGTGGCAATTCTGGTGATGGGCTAGGAATGTCCGGCAATTGATTGATGTAATCCAAAGGGTCGAGATCGATGTTTCTGAGTGGGTTGCTACTACCTTCACCTTCTCTTTGCCTCTCCCGTTCATCCGAGGAATCCGTTGGTGGGTGTGGCCTTTTGCCATCCACCATAAACCTTGTAGTTCTACCCTCGGTCAATGACACCATAACTTTGTTGCAAAAGCTATCATCATAGGATTATGGAGAAGGATCTAATGCAAAGATGAACGTTGCAAGACCGGTTTGGAGCATTGCTTACGGGAGCACCATTTTGTCCATGCTTTTCACACTTTCCATTCTCTTAATTATGTAGTATGCAAGGTTGAAGCGAGTCTCGGTCACTAGGCAATAGATCATGAAACTTAGGCATGCGTTGGGGTGATCCTTGTTTCCTACTAAGCACAACACATTCTCCCTCACCACAACTTCCCATTTCCTATACAATGCGTACATCTCGGAGAGCTCCATTTGGAAAGGATCCCTATAGATCACTTTTGAGTTTCTAGTGACCCTCGATAGGGATGCCCTTGGCATGAACACGGTATCCCCTACCGTGGTTGCTTCTGAGATTAACATGTGGTAGATTTCATGATGATCAACCATATTGTGTATCTCCTCTAAAGACCACTCATTGGAAAAAATGCAAACTCCTTGATATGGAACCCGTAGTATTCTTCCAAACTCCACAAGCGAAAGGGTGTACTCATGCTCATTTATAATGAAGACAATTGAGATGGACCCATCATCATTTCT
>OU343223.1:250071665-250138772 GCA_910596185.1 Chrysanthemum makinoi
AGGACTAAAATATACTAACCTCACTCACAAGATTATGATGGTTTAATACAACAATGAAGTATGAATCAACACAGATCATACAACACTAAACAAACAAGACTTCCAACTTCTCGTTTGAAGCTTGAATGTGACTTGATCTTCTTTGCTACAAATGAGATCACTAATATGATATGAAACGAAGTTAGAAAGGTTAGAGAAGATATGTATGAGAGTATGTTAGAAAGGGATGAAAAACTACTTGGCTTGGCATGGCTATTTATAGCCAAATGGGCGAGGGTCCGCGGACCGGAACCCAAAAGGGTTCCGCCGTATACAATTTATACTGCCGTTACGGCCGATCAAGATATCAAATCTTTGCTAAAGTCAACTCTATCTAAGTGAGATTGTGCAAGATATGAAGAGTACAAATCCACACAAAATATCTAATGAAATCTTCCAATGATTTCCATGATGCATCACATGATGTCATATGTTGTATTTCTATTTTAGAAATATGCAAGTACTTAAGTAGTGTTTGGTTTTAAGAACCTAACACATTCTAAAAACTACTATCATACATAATGATTAGAGTCATATCAAGATGTTACTAATCATAAATGTAAATGCTTGAATGATGAATATATTGTTTGAAAAGCTTGTTTTAATATCTATTAAACTTGACAAGCTTTAAGCTTTTATAAATTAAATTTACTTTTATCGTTAACAAAACTTAGGTAAAGATCAAAAATATAAATAACGTTTAATGGCGATATTTGTATTAACAATCTCCCCCTTTTGTTGAGGACAAAATATAAATTTTATTTTTATAAAAGATACAAAGTTTGTACAAGAGTTATAAAATTATTAGTTTTAGAACTTGAAAAGAGAATGATAATGCAGTGTATATGATGTTTGACTTTATGAAAGTCAAAGAATTCACTAGTTGATGCATGATGTTGACTTTTTTTTTTTAGAAAGTCAAAGTATCTTGATTGACTTTTAGAAAAGTCAAAATATAATCAAGTTCTATATTTTCTCCCCTTTTTGTCTCAACAAAAGAAGAAGCGTCTTTTTGAATGTAATGAGTAGAGCTACATTATCTCCCCTGATCAAAGCTCTAAATTGGGTGCTTAATGGGAAGATACATGGATTGTGAAAATAAAGCTACAAACAAAAATGTTAGTAATAATGATCATTCACAAGCATTTCCAAACACTATGTAATGGTACCAACAATATAATAAACACCATTCATTAGTTAAAATTTTCATGAATAAAGATCATGAAAAGAGAACACAATGATGTGTTTTAGTACAAGAAGAAAAAAAAAAGAAAATAATCCTAAGAAGAGAAAACTAGAAATGCTAAACTAAAACCATCCTAATTGATGGTGGATGAGAAAAAGGCGTTGAAGGATGTAGTTGAGGATGAACCTCATTTCTTCTTGGAAGTCATGGACCATAATCCGGGTCCTTTCCACGGTTTGGGCCGTTTGCTCACAAGTTGAGCAACCATGCCTAGGGGTAGTATGTTTGGGGAGGTTGTGGTGGTGGAATGGTAGATGTGTTGGTGTTGGTGGAAATGTTTGGGGTGGTCATGATGGAAGCAAGCAAAGCACTTTGCATTTGCATTGTCTCATTCAAGTGAGAATCCACCATGCCTTTGAATTGGTGGAGGTTGTGGAGTTCCGTTTGAATCTCCTCTCTTATGGGATTGGCATCCCACATACACTCCTCAATGTCCTCAAGATGAGGGGACATTGATGTGGGGTAGATGATCCCATTACAAGGACCATGAATGTCTGTGTGAATGGGGTGGAAGAGAAGAGGTTTAGGCCCTAATGGGGCGTTTGGGTCAAGGATGGTAGGGAGTGACTCATGAGCCATCCGCTCAATTGCCAAATGATGGCAATGGTGGTGGATGATTTGGCCTAGGAGGCAAGTCTTCCAAGTCCTCCAAGAAAGGATTTGGTGAAGTTGGTTGAGTGGAAAATAATTCCATAGGAATGAGAGTTGGAGACCTTTGAAGGTGGTGGGTGTTTTGGATGTTTGGATGGGTGCGGGTGGAGGTGAAGTTGGTGTTTTTGTTGGTGGTGGAGTGGTGATCACAATGTGTGATTGAGTAGGTGTGGCTAAGGTAAGGTTTGTATCATCTCGAATGGGAGATGAGATTGTGAGTGGAGAAGACTCGGATGAGGAGCTAAGGTTAACAAAGCAACAAGGCCTTACACTAATTCTAGCGGTCTTCTTGCAAGGTTTTGGAGATGATTTTGTCATTTTGACTTTGGTTTTCTTTGCTAGATGATAGTAAGAATGAAGAAGGTGTGAGGATGATCATGGTAAAACCTCTCAATTTATAGAGGTGAAAAATCATGGAGAAATGTGTTTGATTTGATGTTAAACCATTGAAGAGATGAGGTTCCTAATGATTTGGAAGTGGGTTGAATGCTAGTCATATCACCCAAGTCAAGCCATTCAAAAGAGATGGAGTGAAGAAGAAAAGATTTGCAATAAATGTGTTCTAATGAGCAGAATTTCCTAATATTGAGATCCCCAGGTTTGAAGGTACCAAAATTTGGTTCCTTCCTTTATAAAAAAGGGCTCCTTGGGTGGATTTTTCAAATTTTGAATTTTGGTGGGAAATGGATTTCTTATATACTTAAGTGAATTATACTAGTTCTAATAAGAGTATAAGCAAGTTAGGATTGATTTATAAGCATTGGATGGTAATTTGGAATCACGAAAATAGTCGAAATTAGAAAAGTTACACGAAGGATCCACGGCACCAAAACACACGACGGAACCTAAAAGGGTGCCGTCTGCGGTCCTTTGTACAGTGCGGCGGTACCAATTTCATAACGGACGGTACCAAAATTTATGGTGCCGTCGATCCGTGAAGTCTTGAGAAAAATGGATGAGTTGTTTTAGGTGTCGGGGACTTTCGAGAAACACGAAATTCTTCTCAAAACATGTTATACTAAACATTTCTAGTTAGGAAAAGCAGATAATATATATAAACATAGTGGAGCATGTATTTTGAGCAAGGCTTATTGATTTTCACATTATAGTGAAAATGGGTAAAATTCGATAGCATACTTGTGCTATCTGCATGAAATTGTTAGCATTCACCATTGTTTAAGTTATATTATCATCCTACATAATAAAACAACTAAATTGTATCAAACATTGATAAATGTATTGTTCCAAACACTCCTTAAAAGTACCCTTATTTGTCCAACTTCTTGTAAATCTTGTTCATCATCCTACCAAGGCACTTGAACATTCCCTTAGTTTGCTTGAACTCTGCTGATTCATTCTCTATCTCGGGAAGAGATGCATAATACTCATGAGGCGGAAGACGAGAGCTTGGAAGACCATCCCCGGAGCTATTTGATGATGATGATGATGGAGTTGGAGGTTTTGCTCTCTTGCCTTTGTCTTAGCAACTCGTGCATCACTCAAAGGTACAAAGATGTGAGGGATGATCTTATAGTGAAGGTGCATTTTTGTTTGGTGGAATTGGTGCAAAGTTTCTATAGAGGCGGGTGAGGCATCCGTATGGAAGAGCAACCGATCCTTGAGTTGGAATATCAATCATTCTCCTAGCTATGTAGTAGGCTAAATTGAATGGTTGACGGGTGGACATGTTGTAGAGCATGTGAAAAAAGCAGCGTTAATGTGATCCCTATTTCCTATGGTGCTAATGGCGTTGGCTCTAAGTAGCTCCTCCCATTTCTTAAATTCGGGCTTAAGTTCATTTAGCTCCATTCCATATGGATCTCGGTTTATTTCTTTTCCCTTTCGGGTTTCGGGTTATCACCTTTTGGGTTAAAAGGTGTTCACGGATGACATCCTTATCGGCAAGCGGGTTTGGTAGGGTAGAGCGGTCATTGATAGCATCAAGCGGTGAGTGACCATTATCCGAGTAGACACAAGTTCCTCGGTTGGGAATTCCTAGCACTCGAGCAAAGTTGGCTAAGGTGATGGTGTAGTCGTTTTGATTGATTCTAAACCTAAGACAAAATTCATCATCGTCTTCATCACTAAAGCCGGTCACACTAGCATAGAATTCTAACACAAACCTAGGACAAATTGGTTCATCGATGTCAAGAAGACAATCGAATTGAATGGCTGCTAGTTCTTCACGGAGATTGGTATTTTCAAGGAAGGATGAGTGAATGGTTCTACCCTCCTGGAAATACCTTGATTCTAGACCCCTAAATATTTCTACTTGTTCCTTGGTAAGTCCTTTGGTTTTGTGGTGTTTGGGAATGTAGTTAAAGGTGTCTTTGTGATCATAGAATCTTGCGGCTACCATGGTTATTCCTAAGGCCAAGAGTTAATATGTTAAAAATGAGAATAAGTTTTAGCGTTTTTGGTTCTAGTGTGTGCCTATATGAAAACAATTTGGAGTTGCGGTTATCTCGACTCATTTTATGCACAAAATGGTTTTAGTGGGGTGTTTGGCAAATACCATGAGATAACCCAAATGCTCCTAATTCAATGTGGCTTCATTTGAATATACCGGGAATGCATATTAGTTATGCAATACCTTTAGTATTCAAGAGCATGCAAGTGATGAAAATTTAACGTTTCTATTTGTATTAGCAATGAAAAATTGTTTTCCTACAAGTGAGAAGCTTTTCAAAACTTTTGACATGGGGTGTTTGGTTGTTTGAATAGGCCTTATATTCATTATCTATCAATTAGTGGGAAGCATGATTTGTTTATGCAATATGATAATGTAGTACCTAATTTCAATGACTAGTTATGCAATTTGCCAATTGAATTCATATTTGGTATAAAAGCATACATAAAACCCCATGTAATGATTTGTGATAGGTTTGTGCATAAATAAGAATCCTAGACTCAGAATTAAGAGATGAAATGTAGTTAGGATACTTACAATGATGTTATCTTCTGTGATTAGTGAGTTGGAAGATGACAATAATGAGCTTGGTTTAAGTTTTATACGTTTTGGTAAAGTGGGTTTTGAGGAAGAGGATGATTTGTATATAGCATTTTTGCTTCTGTAGACACCACGGACGAGCGGCACCAAAAATTTGGTTCCGTCTTTGTTGTCGTTTGGTGCGTGGCTACGATGTGAGGTACAAACAAAATTTTTTAGTTTGACTATTCTAATGTTTTGGGCTATGTTTATCCTACATGTTTGGTTCCATTAACCTAAACCAAGTCTAAGAAGATTAAAAGGTTCTCGTTTAAGAGGCTTAGTTAAGATGTCGGCAATGTTGTCTTCAGAGGATACTTTCTCGATTGAAATGTTACCTTTTTGAACATTGTCCTGAAAAGTGATGGCGGATTTCAATATGCTTTGTACGAGCATGTTGAGCGGGATTCTTGCTGAGATCGATGGCTCCTTTGTTGTCACAAAGTATCACAATGTCGTTGAGATGAATTCCGTAATCCACGAGAGCTTGCTTCATCTAAAGAGCTTGTTGACATGCTTTTCCGGCGAGAGCACTAACTTCGATGGTTGAGATGGCTAAGGCCGTTTGCTTCTTTGCAAACCATGAGGTGAGACAATGTCCAACAAAAGTGCAAATACCACTTGTACTTTTTCTATCGACATAGTCAACGGCATGATCCGAGTCGGCATACACTATGGTTTCTACACCCGTTCCTTTGGGATACCATAATCCTAAACACGTTGTTCCTTTAATGTATCTAAAAATCCTTTTTATGGCTTCTAAGTGTGATGCCTTTGGGTTTTCTTGGCGAGAGCACATAGACAAACACTAAACATATGTCGGGTCTACTAGCGTAGATAGAGTAGGCTACCAATCATTCCTCTATATTTAGTGTTATCTACGGATTACCCTCATCCCTTGGTTAGTTTAGTAGAGGACATGGGTGTTTTAGTTGGTTTGGAATCTTCAAGACCAAATTTCCTAAGCATGTCTTTTATATATTTAGATTGGTTAAAAATATGCCATCTTCTAGTTGTTTAATTTGAAGTCCTAGAAAGAAATTTAACTCACCCATCATACTCATTTCAAACTCGTAGTGCATGATTTTAGAGAAATCATCACATAATTCTTGACAAGTTGATCCGAATATAATGTCATCAACATATATTTGAA
This sequence comes from Chrysanthemum makinoi, assembly GCA_910596185.1. Lineage (NCBI taxonomy): Eukaryota > Viridiplantae > Streptophyta > Magnoliopsida > Asterales > Asteraceae > Chrysanthemum > Chrysanthemum makinoi. The sequence goes on from OU343223.1 coordinate 250,077,744, forward strand.
CAATGATAATATGTGATTCCTTTTCTTGGTAAAAAGAGTATTATCTACTAATCCCATAGTATATTTGTTATCAACAAGAAAAGTCTTAGATTAGGTACCAAGCTTTTGGTGCTTGCTTAAGACCATACAATGCTTTCTTGAGTTTGAAGACATGATTTGGTTTCTCAAAGTCGAGGCCGAGGGTTGAGCAACATACACTTCTTCGTTAATAAACCCATTAAGAAAAGCACTTTTAACATCCATTTGAAATAATTTAAAATCATAGACACATGCATAAGCAAGTAATATTCTAATAGACTCAAGCTAGCTACGGTGCATAAGTTTCATCATAATCAATCCCTTTTGTTGATTATAACCTTGTGCATACAAGCCTAGCTTTGTTTCTAGATACTATCCCATTTTCATCCATTTTATTTTGAAAAACCCATTTTGTTCCAATTATAGTTTGATCTTTAGGTTTTGGAACTAATTTCCAAACATCATTTCTAACTAATTGGTTTAATTCTTCTTGCATGGCAATAACCCATGATTCATCTTTTATTGCTTCATTTATGGGTTTTGGTTCAATGGTGGATACAAAACAAAAATAATTACTTTGATTTTGGGCTTGTGACCTTAAGGTTCTTTGATTAAGTAGTCCTATGACTTTTTCTTAAGGATGACTTTTAGATTCTTTGATGTTGACAATTTCTTTATTTAATGGTTCATCTTCCTTGTTATTATTAATTATTTCTTGACCTTCTATCATTTGACTTTCAACTAAGTCATCATCTACCAAAGGTGATGTCTTAGAGGGAGGTGGACTTTCGTCGAATGTTATGTTCAACGATTCCTCGACTATCATTGTTTCTTTGTTTAGGACAATGTAAGCTTTACTAGTTTTTGAGTAACCAAGAAATACACCTTCATAAGACTTTGGGTCAAACTTGGTGAGATAATCCTTAGTATTAAGAATAAAGCATTTACAACCAAAGACTCTAAAATATCCTAACGTTGGCTTTTACCTTTATAGAGTTCATATGGTGTTTTGTTTAAGAAAGGACGTATTAGGACTCTATTCAAAATATATGTAGAAGTGTCAACGGCGTTACACCAAACTTTTGAGGAATGTTTTGTTCATTAAGCATTGTTCTACTCATTTCTTGAATTGTTCTATTTTAACGTTCTACTACTCCATTAGATTGAGGTGTTAGGAAAAGTTATGTGTTATACCATTTGTATCACAAAAGTTTCCAAATTGAGTTTCGTTGTCAAATTCACGACCATGATCCTTCGGATCGACACAATTTTGACACCTAGAAGATTTTGAATTTTCTTGCTAAGTATTTCAAATTTATCAAAAGCTTCATTTTTGGTTTTCAAAAACAACGTCCAAGTAAACCTTGAGTAATCATCTACTATGACCAAAGTGTATAAGTTGCCTCCATAGCTTCATATAGCGGATGGTCCAAACAAGTCCATATGTAATAATTCTAGACACTTAGATGTGGACACCATATTTTTAGATTTGTGACTACTATGTGTTTGTTTTACCAATTTTGCAATGCTTAAAAGTGTTGGTCATATTTAAGTTTTGGTAAATTCCTAACCAATTCTTTTGAAGATAGGTTTTGTATAAGTCTCATATTAGCGTGACCTTAACGTCTATGCCAAAGATGAGCTATCGTCTAATGTTGTTAGGCAAAGTTTGTCATTATATGTTTTATCTATTTTCATGACGTATATGTTATTTTCCTAACTCCTTTAGCTATGGTGATACCATCTTTTAGTATTTTACTACCATTTTCATCAAATAGTACTTTATACTTTTTATCACATAGTTGGCTAATACTAAGTAGATTAAATCCTAACCTATCCACATGAGCAACATTTTCAATAGTTAGGGAGTTATGAGCAATCGTACCTTTGCCAATAATTTTGCTTTTGAGATTGCTACCAAGGTGACATTACCTCCGTCATACTCTTGGTATGATGAGAAGAGACTTTTGTTGCTATCGTATTATGCGTGAGCAACCACTATCTTTAATCCATTCATCGGGTTCCAATCCAACTTTTGAGCATATTACCTCATTTGACTCATGTGCATTAGAGCGTCTTTCCTTGCGGGTCTTTCATGCGTCTTCCTTTATCACTCAAGCACCACTTACAAAAGCTCGTTGGGTTTTGCTTTTAGGTAGCTTGGGACATTTCTCAGGTGACTTTGCATGGCATACAAGTATTTCTTTTCACCTTTACCCGCTTAACATCACATCCCGATCTTTTGAATGAAGCCTTTCTTCTCGAGGTTGTCTTACGAACTTTCCTCTTCTTACAAGAACTTCTTAAAATCTCTACTGACCATGGCATATTCCTCATCTTCACTTCTTAGAGACAGGGTGGTGTATCATGATTTCCGCTTTTGCTTTTCAGAACAACCAGTTTGATCTTCTCCTTTTTCCTTTGATGATCTCGAATCTTTCTCCATCACCATTTAGGTGTTGCACGGGGTTCTGGGTAGCTTCGTCCTATTGACATTATTGAGATCTTTTACTGATTCCTCAATGGCGGTCACTTTAGCTCTCCATTTGGGATGGAGTGCTCTAAGAAATTTCCCGACAAAGTTCTTACTACGAAAAGATTCATCAAGTGCTTTAAGTGATGTAATAATAGTGTTAAGCGAGCAAAGCCACAATCAATGGTTTCATCTTCGGGGAATAACAAATTGTTCATATTGTTGAACAAGAAGATCAATTTTGTTATCCTTGACTTGTGAATTACCTTGATGTGTAACAATTAAAGATTCCCAAATATCTTTGGCGGTTTCACATATAAAAATTCTTTCATATTCTTTTCTAGGTAAAGCATTATAAAGCATCATTTTAGCTTCATTATTTTTAGCAACTAGTTTCTTTTGTTCATCAACGGAAATATCCTTTGTTGTAGAACTAAAATCCCCTTTAACAATAATAAACCAAAGATCTATATCTTTTGATTTTACATATGTTTCAAACCGGTTTTTCCAATAGATAAATTCATTGGTTTCAAAGAGTGGTGGTATTTGCATAGATTGCCCTTCTTTAAAGTTTTTAGAATCCATGGATCGTTTCAAGTTTATAAAATACAAGTTATTTTAGAAATTCTTGAGCAACGAGGCTCTGGTACCAATTGTAGAAAACTAGAAGGGGGGTTGAATAGTTTACCAATTAAAAACTTTGTTTTGAAACTTATTGTAAAGATCAATTGATATTGATCTTGGATATGTTAATGAAATATGCAAGCAATATGTAAGGAGTAAATAAGGAAAGAAATGATCAAACCACAACAAGTTGTTTATAGTGGTTCGGTCTACAAGGACTCTTTTTCCTTGCCCTACTCCACTCCTCGAGTCTCACACTCGAGAGTTTAACTTCACTAGTCAACAAGCTCCTTTCACCGGCGGAGGAAACCTTTACACTTAAACACACTATTTCCGACACTAAGCTAGATGTCGAGTTCTTTCCAAGGGTACAACCACTCCCACACACAAATGTATTTTGAGGACTAAAATACTAACCACTCACACTCACAAGATTATGATGGTTTAATACAACAATGAAGTATGAATCAACACATCATACAACACTAAACAAACAAGACTTCCAACTGTTTGAAGCTTGAATGTGACTTGATCTTCTTTGCTACAAAAGAGATCACTAATATGATATAAACTGAGTTAGAAAGGTTAGAGAGAAGATATGTATGAGAGTATGTTAGAAAAGGATGAGAAACTACTTGACTTGGCATTGCTATTTATAGAAAATGGACCGAGGCGTCCGGACCGGGACCCTAAAGGGTTCCGCGGGTACCTAATTGGTACCGCCGTCTGACAGATCAAGATATCAAATCTTTGCTAAAGTCAACTCTATCTAAGTGAGATTGTGCAAGATATGAAGAGTACAAATCCACACAAAATATCTAATGAAATCTTCCAAAGATTTCCATGATGCATCACATGATGTCATATGTTGTATTTCTATTTTTAGAAATATGCAAGTACTTAAGTAGTGTTTGGTTTAAGAACCTAACACATTCTAAAACTACTATCATACATAATGATTAGAGTCATATCAAGATGTTACTAATCATAAATGTAAATGCTTGAATGATGAATATATTGTTTGAAAAAGCTTGTTTTAATATCTATTAAACTTGACAAGCTTTAAGCTTTCATACAAATTAAATTTACTTTTGTCGTTAACAAAACTTAGGTAAAGATCAAAAATATAAATAACGTTTAATGGCGATATTTTGTATAGCTTTCAGAATCTATGGACAGATGTATGAATTCGGGTAGGTGATTTGGATATTTGAAGTTCTGTGTTCTCCTTTGTTTACTGATGCTGCTTCTTCTTTTCTTTATTAGGACAATTGGCAGACAATGTGTCCCCTAACACACACAACCATAGCAAAACATACCTTTTATGTTTTCTATGTTGCTTTGTGATTTTAGTGGGACTGGTTGTATGCTTCTATGTCCATGTGTCTTTCAACATGGTGCACTTGCTGTAAGATTGCCTCATACATCTCCCAAACTTGGTGTTGCTTTCTCTTTGAATCTGTCTTGATATAAATTCCCTTTGGAATCTGTTTAGCATGATTCTCCCAGTTTTTTTGCTCTGATACCATTTATTATAATAGCCAAGGGTGTAAGTTTTTCTAGGCCATTTGGTATCAGTGAGTTTGTGATTATATGCCATTTTGTGCAGTGATTTGAGAGAATACTGAGTGCAGAAAAAACAAGTGCAGTGTTGTGTACAAAAGATATGTCTGCGAGTATGATAAATAAAGGAGGAAAAGTTTAACAAGAATATAAAATACATTATTGATAATAATAATTGTAATTACAATCCTATTTATAGGTTATGAAAGAGTATAATGAGAAAAGTTGTGTTGGTTCATTAGAACCAACAGTTATGTCCTTAACAACAATAGCTGCCATAACTACCCTTCCTATAACTGTCTAAATGACCAAACCATGTGGTCAATCTAAAGTCTAAGTGGCTTGTAGCCATAACTAAGAGTATGTGCGATCATTGATCATACATTTGATCATGACTGCATATGTTTAATATTTACAATAAAACCAAATAAAATTGTCTTAAAACATGGCATGAACAACAAGTTCTGCATTTTGAACTTATAAAAATATCCAACATTCCTCCCTAAGGACAAAAGCTGGTGTTCTTTGTCTTCATTCTTGGTCCATTCAAATGATGATGGTAAAATCATCATTTGAGGAACTGCATGGTCTCCTTCATCTTAGAGCTTCATGTCCCTTCTTCTTGAAAATTCATTTTGCTTGATTCATCATTCTTTGTTGAGATTCTCTAGTATCACACCAAAGTGCTCCAATCTTTTGCCTTCTTGCGTGAATATGGGCTCTCTCTTTAGAATCCCTCCATAGCATTTCTCCATGCTCCCTGAAACAAGTCCTTTGTTTCAGTGTGGAGGCCCTAGTTGTCTGTTATAACACTTAAAGACATCTAAATAATGATTGTAGCATTCTTTTATCTCATGGCCTTTTTCCTTTTGTAGACCAAATATTTACGCAATGTAATCAAAGTCTTGTGCAAACACCACTGAGGTATCCCCCAGTGTCCACAAGTTGTAGAGATCCATTAAGTGGATCTCTCTATTATTAATTATGGGTGGAATGGGTCCTGGTAGGTCCCTATTTAAATAGACAGTATAGAACCAAATAAAAGCTTTATCAAATGCTTTTCTAAAATTTTCCCATTCTTGGCTTATAATTTCATCAATCTGTATTAAGTCAAGAAATGCAACATAATCTTTAAAAGAGGAAATTTTAGTAAGGTAGTGTACACCTTTAACACAGATGAAGTCATCTTGTTTTGGTTTGGTGTCATACTGATTTTCCTCCCTTTTCTGCAAAGAGCTCTCATCAAGGAGTTTATAGAAATCATTCATGTATTTTTTCTGCCTCTTCTTCATCTTATCTTGATCAAAACAACAATCTTGTGGGTTCTTAAACATAGGTACTGGCTTGCATCTATTTCCTTTGAAGGTAAGTTCCAAGCCTTGTGACTCTAGTTGCTTGGCAGATAGAATATTAAAAGAAACATCTGGTGTGAAGTGCACACTAGGGATGATCAGTATGTCTGATCCTATCAAGATTTGTACCTCTCCAATCCCATGGACAAACATAAGTTTGTGTTGGTCTTGTATCTTCTCCACATCAAACTTCTCTTTCATCCTTGCAAATAGATTCAAGTTAGAACAAACATGTTTGTCTATTTGGTTGCTGATATACCAGATCTTATCCCAACCCTCTTCATCTGTCCCTTCCACCATGAAGTCTGTGGACAGATGTATGAATTCTGGGTAGGTGATTTGGATATTTGAAGTTCCTGTGTTCTCCTTTGTTTCTACAATCTGCTTCTTCTTTTCTTTATTAGGACAATTGGCGTGATGTGTCCCCAACACCACAACCATAGCAAACATACCTTTTATGTTTTTCTATGTTGCTTTGTGGTTTTTGTAAGGACTGGTTGTATGCTTCTATGTCCAGTAATTTCTTCTTCAACATGGCTTTGCAATCTTGTGAAAGTTGCCTCATACATCTCCCAAACTTGGTGTTGCTTTCTCTTTGAATCTGTCTTGATATAAATTCCCTTTGGAATCTGTTTAGCATGATTCTCCCAGTTTTTTTGCTCTGATACCATTTATTATAATAGCCAAGGGTGTAAGTTTTTCTAGGCCATTTGGTATCAGATTGGTTGTGATTATATGCCATTTGTGCGTTGTGAGAGAGATATCTTGTGAAAAAACAAGTGCAGTGTTGTACAAAAGATATGTGCAGAGTATGATGAAAATGAGGAAATTTTAACAAGAAATATAAACGTTATTGATAATAATAACTGGGTAAAGGATACTAACACTCACTTTCACAAGATTATGATGATGGTTTTATACAACAATGAATATGAATGTTTTTAACAAGTCAATGTGCATTTTATTTTTGTAGTCGGTATTTTAGTCCATACATTAATCTACTGTTATACACATTTATATTTTAGCCCTTCATCTTTCATCCCGTATCATCTCCAAATTATTATCTCCCTAAATCATCATCTCCAACATCATCCGGTCATCATCTCCAAAATCATGCTGCCGAAAACTTGAGGTTTCTTAGTTTCGTGTGCGAAAAGGTTGGTTCTTCAAAGCGCACAAAAGGGGTAACAACTCTTAGAAATAAAAAAAAAAAATAAAATGAGAAGTAGTATTGATGTGACAAGTGAAACCTCTGGTCTTCCCCCTTCCATGACGAAGATCAGCCGTCTACACCTCCTCTTTCTCCTAAACCAATTATTTTACACCCTCATTCATTGACTCCATTCAAATCAAATCATCATCATCACAAAACTTCATATTTTCTTAATTCAAATCTTAAAAGAAAAATAATAATAATAATCGAATGATGAAGAGCCCGTTTAGAAAAGTGTGTGGATTACATAAACGACATCGTCGTGATCTTCAACGTTCTTTTGTTCAATTAGATGAGCTCTCTTTAGCTTCTCAGGTATTATTTTTATTTCATTTTTCACTTATTTATATAATTTTGATTTGCTATTTATATGTTTGACTTTTTGGTTTAATTGTTGTTGTTGGGCAGGATATGCAAGATATGAGAGATTGTTACGGCAGTTTACTATCTGCTACAGCCAGTACTACTAACAATGCTTATGGTAGTATTTCATTCATTAATTCATGTTCCTTTTTTTGTTTGTTTCGGTTAAAATGAGTTGTTTCAACTTACGTATACTCCAAAAGGTTTAAATCGGCGTTGGGATTACCTATTTCTCCAAACCCCCCTTGACCGGTCAAAACTAATTGGAATCTAATGAAGAAATGATAAGGAGCAGTAGATTTATATAAACTTCTCTTGCTAGTGCAGTTTGAAAATTTAGAATTTTTCCCTTGCTCAGTGTATTGTTTATGTGTAATAACTTTTGAATCTCATGTTTCTGCTCTCAAGCATATGGACATGCTTTTTACCAACCGTTATTTTTTTTCAGTGATGATGGAGGATCTAGCAGTGCAAGTGCCTTCATTGGTGGCTTTGTTCTAGGGGGAGTACTTGTTGGCACACTTGGCTGCATTTTCGCCCCTCAGGTATGATATGTCGACATGACTAGTAAATTGATGTTGCATTATATTTTTGTTTGATATATGCAAAAAGAAATTTATTCTTAATGCACATGAATATTGTTGAGAGTGTATTTGCATTATTATGTAGCTGAGTTTATTTTTTAACAGATAAGTAAGGCACTAGCTGGAACTGACAAAAAAGAGTTGCTGAAGAAGCTGCCCAATTTCATCTATGACGAAGAAAAGGCTTTGGAGGCAATATATTCTATCAATCTGTCATACTGTTGGTATAAGAAATAAAGTGAGATCACAGTTCTCATACTTAACTGTATTATCACCAAGCACGCAATTACTTTGGCTCGGATTTTACATCCATAAGGTGTTTATATTAGCTTCTGGTTTCCTTTTACTTTCACTTAACATTCCCCTTTCAGACATTATGTGTATATTGCAACCATTGTATGGTAAGGTTCGAGTCTTCGGTAATTAGTAAGGTCTGATGGTCACCCTTTGTGATGCAATCTGACCAAGTCACATAATAACCTAGTGAAAATGTTGCATATGTGAACTTTCTTGTATCTCTTGCAAATCTTTGTCTATCTTTTATCCTTTGCTTATAGAGCAGTGGTGGAGACATGGTGGTCTGGTTGAACCAAAAGACTTTTTGAATTATTTGAATAATAATTTAAAGTGTTGAATACTTGAATGGTTAAATTGAGTTGCTTTAAAAAAATACACTATTGCGCGCTATTCCCCCACGCATCGTCCTTGTGGGGCCAGGAAAGCGAGGGCTTTTGGAGAAAAATACACTACTCGGCAGTCGACTCATTTCCTATTTAACTTTTTTTCTTTACGTTTACCCGTTAGAGATAAAACATAACCCAACCCATTTATCTATAGTTTGGTCGAAATTGTTAATCCTCTGATGTAGTGATACATACAGATATAAAATTTTTATTGCAGAAAACACGCCAAAAGTTGGCGCAGAAGATAGCGGAGCTGAACTCTGCTATAGATGATGTATCATCTCAGTTGAAATCAAATGATGACGAGCCATACACAAACCAACGGAAAACTTGTTCATGGGAACATAAAAGCCTCCAACATCTTCCTAAACCCACAGCGATATGGTTGTGTATGTGACCTCGACCTAGCAACAGTAATGACACCATTAGCACCACCCGTAATGCGCATTGGTGGCTACCGGGCCCCAGAAGTCTCAGACACCCGAAAAGTATACCAAGCATCAGATGTTTACTCTTTTGGAGTTGTGCTTCTTGAACTTTTAACCGGGAAATCACCTACTCATGCAACGGGTGGTGAAGAGGTTGTGCATTTAGTGTGATGGGTTCACTCTGTGGTTCGGGAGGAATGGACTGCTGAGGTGTTTGATGTGGAACTATTAAAGTATCCAAAAATTGAAGAGGAGATGGTTAAAATGCTGCAGATAGGGATGCAATGTGTTGCAAGGTCACCCGAGCAGAGGCCAAAAATGAAAGACGTGGTAAAACTTGTGGAGGATATTAGGAGGACGACAAATGCAGGTGTGTCGGAAGTGTCTACGCCAATGACGGAGGTGACTGCTTCTCCGGTGGTGGCGCAACAAATAGGGTCCTCTGTAGTTGCAATGTAAGAAGATTGAATTATAAAAGAATTAGTTGTGGAAATAATTGTGTTCTTAACCTCATTCTTTGACAATTTGCCACTTTTGAGGTTGATCAAAAGTTTAGTATACCAGATTATTTCATTTTGTAAGTTTTAGATTATATTATTTGCTACTTATAATTCATGTGATTTCAAGAGAGAATTAAACAATTTTATGTTTGGTTTAAGCTTTGCTCATTTGCAATTCTGTTGATATTATAATGTTTGACATTTAGATGATTAACAACCAACCATCAAATCGTTCTTCTTGTTATCATCTATTTATTTGTTTTTAACTAAGATAACAATAATGAAAGATGAAGGGGTAAAATATAAATGTGTTATAAAAGTATAAATGTATATGGACTAAAATACTCTCACGACTACAAAACAATCAGACTTTGACTTTGTCAAAGGACTAATTTGCATTAAAAGTAGTGTTTTGGACTGTGGCGATGAAAAGACCGAGTTTTGTCCATCATGATGCTGGTACAGTTTAGGACCAACGGTGTATTTTAGTCTAACTGTAATTACAATCCTATTTATAGGTTATGAAAGGGTATGACAGAAAAGTTGTGTTGGTTCATTAGAACCAACAGTTATGTCCTTAACAACAATAACTGTCATATAACTACCCTTCCTATAACTGTCTAAACGACCAAACCATGTGGTCAATCTAAAGTCTAAGTGGCTTGTAGCCATAACTAAGAGTATGTGCAGTCATTGATCATACATTTGATCATGACTGCATATGTTTAATATTTACAATAAAACCAAATAAAATTGTCTTAAAACATGGCATGAACAACAAGTTCTACATTTTGAACTTATAAAAATATCCAACAATGGTTGAATATAATAGGTCTACCGTTACAAAGGGCCTTCATAATATCTATTATGATGACCTTTTTCGAGATATTCCTTTTTCCCTTCCTGACGGGGCCTCTGGTAATTGTTATCTTGTTTTACATGTTCACCATGACAATGAGGTATACTATCGCATATATGAAGGAATACAAATATGTGCCGTTCAGCATTGGTAAACAGGTTAGTAAATCATTCCATTTTCTTGCTGTAAGAAGCTGTTTTGGAGATAAAATGAAATTGGTTTTTTTTTAACAGAAATACGGGGTAAGATCTTGTCTTCATCAGGTAGCAGTACAGAAGGGTGGTTATTAGTTATCATTGGAGTGGTTAGTATAAAACATGAATGAATCACCATCGTTATTCATTACCGTTTAGTAGTTAAATTTTAGTTGTTGATCATATTGGATGTGGAACATATACTAATCGCGTCAAACTGTCAATTCGTTTGTGTTTTTATAAATTCTTATCAGGTAACAAAATTTGACCCATATTTATAGATGACATATATTTACATACATCAAACCACTTTTTTCATTGCATGTAAACGACTGCGGCAAATGAATGTATGTATTTTATGATTCACATATAGCGGGCTGGGCAGCCCTGAGATCAATGAGGATGATGATGATCAGATCTGATTACACTGGGTTTTGGTTTTTGATTAACTGAAATATGTTTGTTGCCCTGGAAAATGGCGTCGGTGGAGTAATTGTGGGTCGCTAGGAAATGAATAATAAATGCCACATAAGAAAGATAACAAAAGAAATAGTAAAAGACAAAAATTCGTTTTTACCTGTTTAGAACGCAGTTGGTCATAAGATTGTTCATATTGGTACAAATTAGTCACATATAATAGGTTGACAAAATGTGTGGTTTTAATGGCTTGAGGCTAACCGACCATGACCACCTGTCCATATCAAATACAATATTCCACACTTGCTAAGTTGCCTAAAAAGAAAAAAATGTCCATAAGTTGACTCCCCGGTCTGTCCAATTCACTCGCAACTTGGAGATTATATATTTGATCTCATTTTCCTTGATATATTCGCCAAAACAATAGTATGTCTTCCATAAAAGTTTTTGATCACCTTAGAGTTCCACTTGAAGCTATAAAACGGGCCACCAACAACTTTGGTGAAGAAAACTACATCAGTCGAGGTGGATTTGGGAAGGTTTACAGAGGAGAACTTGTTTTCTTGGGTGAGCAGATTATGGTTGCTGTAAAGCGATTAGATCCATCACTTGGACAAGGAACTACTGAGTTTTGGAAAGAGATCATGATGCTTTCTCGTTACAGACATGAGAATATTGTCTCTCTCTTGGGCTTTTCTGACGAGGATGGTGAGAATCTTCTTGTATATGAGTATTTACCTAACAAAAGCCTTGACATGTATCTTCGGTTTCTCATCTCGGATCCAACGCATATATGTATTGGGGCAGCTTCTGGGCTAGAGTATCTTCACAACCCTGGTGGTACCGCACAGAGACTGCTGCACCGTGATATCAAGAGCTCCAACATTTTGCTGGATGAAAATTGGAATGCCAAGATTTTAGATTTTGGCCTCTCCAAATTCGGACCAGCTAACCAAGAATTCACATTTCTTATCTCCTATGCACCAGGCACGTTTGGGTATTGTGATCCACTTTATGTGGATACTGGTTTCTTGTCAAAATAATCTGATGTCTATTCTTTTGGGGTAGTGCTATTCGAAGTCTTGTGCGGCAGACTTAGTGTAGTTAATTATGGTGATAGTCGCCGATTTCTGTCAAGATGGGCACAAAGTTGCTACGAAGAAAAGAAAATAGGTACAATTGTGCTTGATTGTCTAAAAGAGAAGATTTCACAAGATTGTTTGCATAAATTCACAGATATTGCGTATCAATGTCTACGCAGAAATCGCAAAGAACGTCCACTAGCAGGCGAGATAGTAACACAACTAAAAGTTGCACTTCATTGTCAATTGCTTGCTACTCATTTACAGTCTGATGTTCAGCCACATAATTTTGTTTCAGAATCAGTTGGAAGTTTGCATACCAAAGAGTTGCCCGTGGAGGATCGTCCAGCTGCCAACAACGATCAGGTTTCAGATGTTAAAATGAAGACTGATAAGAAAGTTAAGTTTGATAAGCAATTAGAAACTGGATCAAAAAAGATGCAATACCCTTATCTTGTGCCAAACAGTCAGATGGCTACTGGTGTTAACTGGAGTGGTGTTAAGGTGTAAGAAGAGATTCTTACTGATATCAATGACCGGTTCTCCGGTGATTTTCTTTCTGATCTTATTGATTTGAATTATCTCGAGCTTCCTCCACGTGTTTATCATTCTGAAATAATTCCACGTGGCCAGGTGGAAAAGAATAGGCTGACCAAGTCAGATGATTCACGTGGATCTCAATTGCTTGCTAGTCATTTACAGTCTGATGTTGAGCCACATGATTTTTTTTCAGAATCAGTTGGAAGTTTTGATAACGAAAATTTACCTGCGGAGGAAGATCGTGCAATAACGATCAGGTTCCTGAAGCTGCTAATACTTCAGATGTTAAAATGAAGAATGATAAGAAAGTTAAGTTTGATAAATCAGCAGAAACTGGATCAAAAAAGATGCACCACCTTTATCCTGAACCAAACAGTCAGACGGCTACTGGTGTTACCGATAGCAGTGTTAAGGTGCAAGAAGAGATTCTTATCGATACCAATGACCGGTTCCCAAGTAATTTTCTTTCTGGTGTATTCACAAGAGCAATGGCCGAAGATGGGCCTGGTATGGGTGTTTTGCCACAAGATGGAGTGGGAATGAGCATGAACATTGCAAATCACGAACCTAAGCATTGGTCATTTTTCCAGACATTAGCAGGGGATGAGTTTAGGCAGCAGAATGTTTCTCTTATTGACCAGGATCATCTTGCATATTTATCGAGACCTCAGAACGTTCAAGAAGAGGTCTCTGTGGGCTATAATGCTTCCCAGTTTCCAGATGACGTTGATTCCCGAAACACTATCATTGAAGATGAAGGAAAAGAAATTCATGGATCAGAATCCACATCTATGCAACCTCACTACAATCCTTCACATAAAAGCATTGAGGGCATGCAGTTTGATGATCCATCAGAAAACACCAGGATGCTGGACTCAGAATATGAGGTATTTATTTTGTTCATGGGTTATTTGCTTAAAATACCAATGCATCTTTTCATTACTGATTTGATTTGGTGCATACAATCTGTAGTTTATAACAGGTCTGATACTTCCAGGATCGTATATGATATCAAACAAGCATCATGTATGTATCAACCATTCAAAGAATCAATAAGGACACAAAGAAGATGGGGGTTGAACCCTTCTATAAATCTGGATATGTATAACTCGAAAGGGTTAACATAAACTGTTTACATGTACATATATTTATACTAAAGATGGGGGTTCAAAAAAACCTGTTCACATAACAGTTGTGTCCCTTCAATTTATAACTTCCATTCTAACTAATAACCAACTTATCTACACCTTATTAATGTTCATAGTAAAGATTAAGGTTGAATTGATCTTAAATCTTCCAACATCCTCGTCTGACATTAAAGGTCCTTAAGATTTATAACATTGTTACACAGTTCTAGCTTTGGGTGGGTTGTTATGCGAAAATGTAGGGTGGGAAAATAATGCACATTGCTTGACTTCTGACTTCCCACCTATAAAATAAACTAACTGAAAACCTTGAAGGGTTACTTTTATCTTAACTGTCGCACAATTTGTTATATACAATTATAATTTGCGTATTCATTCTTTGTGCTCTTTCGTCATGTGGAACCAAGTCATCTCTAATTCTTTGTAGCTATTTGTTGTTGGTGCATTGTATATTTGTATAACTGTATGTGTCAACTAAAGCATGTCTACTCAATAGTGAGTCTAATCATGCACATATTTTATCACTTAAAATGAAGCACATGCGCATTGAAGTTGTTTAGATGACATCGGTTGTAATGTCAAAGCTTTACGATTATGAAAGTTTAATGCATTCATATGTGTTTCTTGCTACAGATCATAAGAAATGAAGATATTGAAGAATTAAGGGAACTTGGTTCCAGTACCTTTAGTACCATGTACCATGGGAAATGGAGGGGAACAGATGTCGCAATCAAGCGCATCACGAAGAGCTTCTTTGTGGACCAATCATCTGAGGAAGAAAGATTAGTAAGAATCACCATCATTATGTCTCTCTTCAATCATTCAGTTATCCATTTGTCATCTTACATTATGTTTATCTTATTCTAGACCATTGAGCTTTGGCGTGAAGCTGATATTCACTCAAAGCTTCATCATCCCAATGTTTTGGCACTTTATGGTGTGGTACAAGATGGGCCTGGTGGAACGTTAGCTACCGTCACAGAGTTTATGGTTGATGGCTCACTACGGCATGTCCTACTTCACAAAGCTAGGTAACAGTTCCACACTTCCACCTCTAACGCAGTTGATTCTTTTCTTCTATTATACCAATACAAAAAAACAAATTCAACTAGTCAGTTCAATATCTGATAATTGGGCTAATTACATACAAGAAAATTAAGTTACTTTCCCCACATATAAAATCACAAATATTTTATTTAAATTATTATTATTATTTTTTTTTATTTATTTATTTATTTAAACTTCGATTTAGTGTAACTTTGCAGTGGACCCAAGATGTGTTGATAACTTAAACAATGTTGATTTTTTTACATGACCGATATTGGAAAAAACATAGGTGTATTATCAACCTAAGTATGTGCAGAATTGGTTAATAACTTATCTATCCTCCATGTGATTTATAGGCATCTTAATCGCCGCAAGAAGCTTATAGTCGCGTTGGATGCAGCCTCTGGGATGGAATATTTGCACTCCAAGAACATCGTCCATTTCGATCTTAGATGTGACAATCTTTTGGTTAACATGAAGTGTTCTTCACGCCCTGTTTGCAAGGTTATCACAAAAAAATGTTTAATATTCTTCTGTTGCTCAATTCTATTTTTTGTGCTTTTAATGGCATTTTAACCCCATGCTTATGTAGGTAAGTGACTTTCGACAGTCTAAAATCAAGCGGAGCACTTTGATTTCTGGTGGAGTTAGGGGAACCCTACCATGGATGGCTCCGGAGCTTATGGACGGTGACAGCAATAAAGTTTCTGAGAAGGTAGATATGATCCTCTAAATTTTTGTTTGTGTTATGTAACACACCTGTTATTTTATGGTTTGAACATTTTCTTTCTATCTGTTGTGATGCAAAAGGTTGACGTTTACTCCTTTGGGATTGTGTTATGGGAGATTCTTACTGGCGAGGAGCCATATGCAGATATGCACTATGGTGCAATCATAGGTGAGGGTTATGTGATTTATTGTCATTATTTTAGCCTTTTGCGCTTGAGTCGTGTATTTGCTTATATGTTGATAGCATCTATTCATTTTGTGACTTAATGAGTCTTAGCGTTTGACCAAGTCAGAAATTAGCTACATGTCCATTACAAAAAAGAAGAAAATAAGTGGAAGAAGAAAATCTCAAGGGTGAACCATGACCAATGACTTCCAATTTTTATTTCATTTTTCTATTTAGGAGGTGTTTGAAAGTGCATATTATTAAAACCTTACATAACGAGTTTTTTTGGAGTTGATATAAAACAGAGCATCTAAAAATTTTAAAATTGACTATTGTAACTTCAAGTTGTAATAATCATATCATCAGGTCCAAAGAGCAATTCAAAACACTCCTTTATACATCTCTACTTACACGAAAGTATTTCTCCAGGGGGCATTGTGAATAACACACTTAGACCCACAATTCCAAGTGATTGCGATCCAGAGTGGAGAAGACTAATGGAGCTATGTTGGGCCACTGATCCTGCGGTGAGGCCGTCCTTCACTGAGATAACTAATCAATTACGGGTAATGTCTGCTGCCTGCCAAAGTAAAGGCCACTTGGAATGATTTCCTACTGTTTGACTCTCTTCAAATGGTCATATATACAAACATTATATATACTAACATGGTATACTTTATCATGCATAAACTCACATTATTATTAGGGTGAAAGCTAAAAACACGTAACGTGATTTTTCAGAACTACCGATGTACGCAACGAATTTTGAAAATTACCATTTATACATGATATCTTTCAAATTTGGAACATATGCAACTATATGACCATTAGCAACAAGTTACCAGTCACAAACTTTCAAAAATGGCAGAAATGGTCCTGGAAGCTTGCGTTGACTTTCACAAGTCATCCCTACTTTATTTTGGTTAAAAAATTTGATAATGGTCCTTATGGTCATTAAATTTCAGATTTAGTCAGTTTTTTCGTTTTCATCCGTTTTT
The DNA here is from genome assembly GCA_910596185.1 of Chrysanthemum makinoi. NCBI lineage: Eukaryota > Viridiplantae > Streptophyta > Magnoliopsida > Asterales > Asteraceae > Chrysanthemum > Chrysanthemum makinoi. The sequence continues at coordinate 250,094,722 of OU343223.1, forward strand.
GTCCGTTTTTTCTTACGTTTTGTCCATTTTCTTACATTTTTATCGGTTTCACGTCAGTTTTTTGGCCATTTTCTTACATTTTTGTCCGTTTTTATCTAGTTTTCTTCGTTTTAACATAACGTTTTGGCTGTTTTCGTAACTTTTCACGTTTTGTTAGTTTTTAGATGCGTTTTATCGGTTTTAATTCGTTTTTGTCCGTTTTTAACTACATTTGTCGTTTTAACTCGTTTTTGTTACGTTTTTGTACTATTTCAACATGTTGAAAAATTTTTCAAAAGAAAAAAAATTTGGAAAAAAATTTTCCAAAAAAAAAAATTGGAATTTTTTCGCAATTTTGAAAAAATAAATAGGAAAACAAATTTTCCGAAAAAAAATTTGAATAAAAATTTTTGAATAAAAAAAATATTTTTCAAATATATTATTTTTTTTAAAAATCTTTAAAAAAAAATATTTGAAAATTTTGAAAATAAAAAATTTCAAAATTCTTTTTTTTAAGATTTTTTAAAAAAAATATATATTTAAAAAATATTTTTTTTTTATTCAAATTTTTTTTTTGAAATTTTTTATTCAAATTTTTAATTTTTTTTCAAAGTTTTTTTCGGAATTTTTTTTTCCTATTTATTTTTCAAATTAAGAATCATTTTTGAAAATTTTTTTTGCTGGAAAATTTCAACAATGTTGAAACTCTACTTTGACTGGCGGCGGACAAATAAGAGAAAAAGCGGTTTCGTAAATTAAACATAACGTGCGGCAACAACGTAAAACCGCTGGTCTGGCAAACAACGGTTAAAACGGCGAAAGCGGATGGCGACAAAACGGTCCCGTGAAGCGTTCGCGGATGACGGCGAAAAGACTAAATCAAAGTTATTGACCATAAGGACCATCTTGGCACTGCAGAAAATGAAGGATGACCGTAGTCAACGAATCAGGACGGGCGACTGGTTATGACGACGGCGATGCGATGTGCGGCGTTGAACTGGTATATTAACGGTACAATAGACGAATGAAAAATAATTAACATCATTTAGCTTCCTTTAATAATACTATTGTAGTATTTGTTTCAGTTGAGAAGAATATTAATATTAATAACATGCATGTCGTGTCGACAAATTTATATGTAAAATCATTATGCACTTTGTTTGGATCGATACATTTTTTAACATTACAGCATCTTATAGAGATATACATCTCAAATCAGGTTGCTCATAAGCATAACCCGTTGGTTGAAGGAAACGGCAACAAGTTGTGCCGCATAGCAGCCCTAGATATAATGTATGTGTAGTCAATTGGGAAGTGGAAATATTCTTATTGGGAATCCTACATATTTCCCATCAAACATGCAATATCAAATTGATTTACCATAATTGCAAACATTTGGAATAGATGATGATGAAGATGAGACGAGTTAAAATCAATATAAATTAGAAGCGTTTACGAGAAGATGTTGAGCTGCATGCCTATACACCGTTTTGTTGAAATCAAACATATTTTGTAAAATGACTAAAATCATTAGGCTCACTTGTTGGATCCGTTATGCATCTTAAATCATGTTGCTCACATTTTTCACATAGAATACTCAAAATCGCATAAACATAAATCTGTTAGTGAAATAAATATTTACAGAAAAAATTATGAAAATCTTATAACTTATAAGAGTTGATAAAAGTGGTCATTAGAGTTAAGTAAGATATTTTGAAAATAAAATCAAGATTAAAAAGAACAAAATGATAAAATTTTGAGGATTAGATAAATTATTACAAACTTTATAACATAATTAGCTCTAGGTATTTAACTAATTATCATTAATACGGCCGTCAAATAAGCATGAAAAACAGGACCATTAAACAGTTGTTCAAATAAACCTTAGAGCTAAAGGTGATTCTCCACAATTTTCAGTTTATGTTCACTATTTTTTGTGTTATCGATTGTTTAGTATTAGTTTTCAGTAATACACCATGTATATGCAATGTGAAACGACTCGTTGAGGTTGTATCGAGATAGGGCACAACTCAAGCGGGCGCGAGCTCCTTAAAAATATTTAGAGAAGAGAAAAGAATTATTTGTTTGACATAACTATGGTTTTCATTAATGAATGATTCAGTATTTATACTGAATAAACCCTAACTTATATCACAAGTTGAATACAAGATAAACTCCCAAAAAAAAGATACTTTCCTAGATAATGACTAACATAACACAATCTTAACAAGACTCGAATATGACTAAAAGAAAGATAGTTATCCACAACAGTAGGCGTATCATTCTCAACTCTTTCAAAAACCACCTTGTCCTCAAGGTGTTGCTTCTGAATGATCGTGATTCCCGGATCCCATGTTCTTCGTTGAATCCCATTTTGACAAACTGTTGGACAATGATAAAACCCGTAAGTATAATTTTATTGATGATCATTATTTATAATGGTAAAACCCTAATTCCCAAAACCCTGGGCTTGGGCCTAATTATCCACTAATACTCCCTCGCAGTTCGAGCAAAGCAATCGCGAAAGGCTCGAAGGTAGTAAACTAACAAAGCAAAATAAAACAATAACCAAAATAAAACGAGATAACCCAAAGTATTCTTTTTTTTTCGGATAACCAAAGTATCCGAAGGATAAACCAAAGTATCCAAACAGTCGTCTCGGGAATAAGAAACATAGATTCGACACCAACAAAAGTAGTCTCGGGAATAAGAACTGTTAGCCTTAATAGTTTATATTAGAAGTGATGGTCATTCACGTTTAGGAACTTTGTAAAGTGTGTTTGATATCGTGATAGAATAGTCAACGGGCTCGTGGATTGGGCTAAGCTAATTGGTTAATCTTTAGGGTATGTTAGCCGTTTATAAGTTTAAGTATCCCAAGCCCGATCAAGTCCAAAAGCCATAGGAAAGCCTTTTAGGTTTTCATGTATTCCACTATAAATACCCCTCAATGGTGGCACAGGGGTGTGTGAAAGTGTGTGTGTGTGTGTGTTTTCTCTCTGAGGAATATACAACTTTATTGTGTTTATCTTATCTCCACATACACGGTTTTGTTTAAACATCAAGTCACCATCTTTCTTATCTTTTCTTTCTTTATATGCTTTACGTTTGTGTTTTGGGTTGAACGAGTTCTACGCTTAACAGTGGTTAACGTGTTGGTAGTTTGTGATAAGGTTGATAAAAGTAAGGTCCTACAATTGGTATCAATCGCCTAACAATGGTTTAGGAGTGGTTGGTTGAAGTTTTTTTGTGGTTTGTGGTATACGCGTAAGCTCTCGATATTCAAAAGTGGTTACGCTTAAAACTTTACTTTTGCACTTTAATAATCTTGATTCTTATGGTTTGAGGTTATTATAGTGTTAAGGAGTCTTGTTTTGGGAAAAAGTTTGAAGCTTTACGTGTTTTTCATCATTTTTGAACTCGTTTTGGTTCATTGGTCATTTCTACTCGTAACTTTTCTAAGCACTTTGGGTGAAAAAGGTCAACATTTTTGGGATATTCGAGTGTTTTTAAGGCTATCTGTGCAAAAGAAATCATTTGAATCGTTGGAAATTTCTTCGCAGCGTAGAGGTCAAAAAGTCAAAACCCTAGTTTTCTACGCATAACATTTTGGTGAAGAATCTTCGAGCTATAACGGTTACTCGATTGCTTCCTCACTTGGATAAGTGTGTGGAACACTTCGACTTGTGGATATCCCTTACGCTGTGGCAGTGTAAAGGATTTTTGGTTCTTAACCATAGTTTACGCATAAGCTAAAAGCTTACGAGGTAACTCTACGCATAACTTCACAATTCTGCGTATAGGTTTTCACGGTAACTTTGTCTACGCCTAAGGCGATTACGCATAAGATCCTACGCATAAGCACAATCTCGCTAAGCCTCGTCTACTCGTAACCGTTTCTAAGCCTTCAAGCTCTTTCTACGCATAAGGTTTAAAAAAAAAAAGTTTTTAAGTAGGAAAACTTGAGTAAAATTAAATTTTGAGGAGACTAAGCGTTCAATTTTCGCGAGATTCAAATTTTGGTTTAAGCTGTGAAAATTTTGGTCAAAAATTCAAATTTTTAGCCTAAATTCAAATTTTTGGTCAAATTTGGCGTCAAAATTGTCATAACTCAAAATTTTCATTCGACCTTAGAATTGATTTTTATAGTGAATTTCAAATTTTGGGCGAAATTTGTTTTGAACCAAGGTTCGAGTCACGACTTTGAAACACCTCAGCGAGCTTAATCTTCATCAACCACAACTCCTTTATCGTTGAATCGATCCTACATCAACTTTATCGGATCATACCTTCATCAATGGCAACTCAACAAGATATTCATGCAGCCGGTGCGGAAGATCCTCCTATGTTGGAAAAAGGTGGTTATCTTCAATGGACAAGTCGTATGCGTCGTTACATCAAGACCAAACCTAATGGAAAATTGATGATCAAATCAATTCAGGATGGATCCTTCATACCTCGACAAGTCCAAGACCACGAAATCTTGATGCAACACCCGTCCCACCATTTTTCGTCTTCAAAAAGAATGGAATACTCGAAGAGGATCGAGAAATAAGTCGAGCAGATGACATGGCAATTCATATTATACAACTGGGTTTACCAAGAGACATCTTTGTTGTTGTAGACGGTTGTGAAGCTGCTTTCGATATGTGGGAACATGTTAGACGACTTTGTCATGGGCAATCGTCAACAAGACACGAGAGAACAAGTTGCTAGCTTTGCGGGAGAAGTTTACATCTACTCCGGGAGAATCCATTGAATCCTACTATGGAAGGTTTGTACTTTAATGAATGAGCTGATCGAAACAAGTTGACACCCGAACTATCGTTGAGCAACATCAAGTTCCTAAACAATCTACCAGAAGAATGGGGACGATATGTCACTATTGTCAACCAAACCAAAGACTTACATCAAGTGAACTTTGATCAACTCAACGATTTTCTGAAACAAAACCAAAATGAAGTGAATGAAGTCAGGCAAGAAAGATTAGCAAAGAATCATGATCCATTGGCACTCATTGCAAAGTCTCAAACTTGGTGAATACACAACAACAAGCTTCATCATCTTCCACTAACAACAACTTGCAGCAATACATCCCTCAACAACAAAACTATCCAGATGAACAACAACATTACCGGGAACAAGGAATCACGATCTTGAAATGGAACGGAAGAAGCTTTGTCACAAGCATTTGTATTCTTGGGTAAAGCATTGAGAGTCGCTATTCCACCCAACTAACAACAACCAAAGGATTTCATCAAACACTCTTGAGCAAATTACACTGCAATTTAGGTAATCAAGGACAAATGGGTGGAATTGGACAGAATGGTGGGTGGAGATGGGTTGCGGGCGTTTCGAATGGGGTAAATGGTCAGAATGTTGGGAATAGAACAGTGGGTAAATGGAGTAGAATGTTGCGGCTCGATGGTTGGGAATTATGGAAATGTGAATCGAGTAATCAGGTTAAGTGTTATAGCTGTCGGGATTGGGTCACATGGCAAGGAATCCAACTAAGCCGAGAAAGAAGGATCTTGCATATCTTCAGAAAGCTATTCTGTTGGTACAAAAGGAACAATCTGGACTTCAATTGAGTTTTGAGGAACATGACTTCATGGCTATTATGGATGATTTGGAAGACCTCGAGGAACTCAATGCAAACTGCATCTTCATGGCAAATCTTGAGGAGACTAAGTACGACACTGATTCTACGCACCTCTGTCTATGGCGCAGCTTGCGATGTCGAGGTACCAATCAGCGATCCATGCTATAACAATGTCATATTTGATGTGTTTACTCATGACGAACAACATTCGTGACATCGGCACCTACTTATGATACATACTCGGACAATCCGAGTTGTAGCAATACTAACTCTGAGACTCCAGATGTGGATCCTAGTGGAGGCCGTGTGGCACAAAATAAGGCTGATGAGGAAACTCGTGCTTATTTTGAATCATTAATCAACAACTGTGGCATTGAAATTGAGAAAGTGAAAATGGTCAAGCGATGTTAAGGCGAATGCCAAATTGACCGCTGAGCTTGAGAGTTACAAGGAGAACGCAAAAGCCTTTGAATTTCGTAAAAACAAAGAATCGAATTAGAAATTGGTTATCGAAATTTGGTTTCTAAAGAAAAAGAATTGCAAATCAAGTATAACACACTTGATGTGAATTGAACTTGAAAATTAAATCTTTAAACAAGGAAATTTCAGATCTAAATGACCAACTTTCAAATAAAAAATCATTGTTTTAGATCTTGAAAAAAGAAGAAGCGATTGATTCTGATTTTTCAAAGCGAGAAGATTCTCTTCTTGATGAAATTCTTGATAAGAATGAAAAGATAAAAACTGTGGAAAATTTGCTTCTCACGGGTCATTCGCTCAAACAATCAAGATGCTTTCTAATCAAGTAAATCACGTTTTTCATACTAATAATAGAATGACACTTGGTAACGACCCTTCCTCGTTCCTCAAGCTCGAAATCTGAGAATGTGTTAAACAATGGAAATGTTTGCATGAACCCATAATTGTTCGTGATTCTCTTGAAACGTTGGAACTATCTGAGAGTAGATCAAAAGAAACAAAATTAGAAATCAAACCGATTGATTATAAACAAATGGAACAAAATTAACGAATTACTTTTGTCTCAAAAAGAAAAGTCAAAGTTCTCCATCACACAAAATGTTTCAAACAAAGGTCAATCTTGCTTCAAAATCTGTTTCAAAACCATTCGTTGTCTCAAAATCTCTTTCGAACATTGAACAAATGTCTTCAAACAATCCTTTTAACTCAAGTGATGTGAGAAGTATTTTAGACTGTGAAAACGAATTGTGGATCTTCAAAACTGTTAAAACTAAAACTACTATTACACCTAATAAGCGGTTCTCTAGTTTTGATATTGAACAGAGAAAGTTTTTGAAACTCAATTGCCCCTCAATTTGAATGCCATCAGTAAGGGTAATTCATTTGAACAAGCATTTTTGAAAGAAGCAGTGACTTTGTCAAGGACCATAAATCCAGGTAAAGCAAGTTAATGGCAGTTTGAACAAATAAAGTTTTGGAAACTTTAAATGACTCTCTCTTCAAGATTTACTACTCTTGATATTATGTCCATTATTTACGCAAACATATTCATTTGAAGATCATGAAAGACTCGATCTGAGACCTCAAATTATTTCAAAATATGAAAAAGCTCTTGAAAAACTTGAAAAAAGAATGTGTCATATTTTAAACAACTTGATCGAGCGAGGAAGTATGACAAATTGTCGTATGGCGTGCCTACAATGACATGGCGAAAAATGATCTTTTGAGGGCTAATCGAAAGCGTTGAAGCTGTGATTAAAAACCATTGGCTAGCGGGAGAAAGCAAATGTTCCCAAAGGTTTCAAACCAAAAATGTCATTTCTATGCCTCCTCAAAAGTCAATGAGAAAAATGTTTCATCAAAACCAGTCACTCCACCTGCCTACCTAAACAAAATGTTGATAAAGGAAAAGCGGTTATCGAGAAACCAAAAGTTTTAGCACCTGGCCTTTTAAGATGAGTACCACTAATGCGTCTGCCTCCACATCTAAAACATATGGAACAAACGACATAAGTTTAGAAAAACACTCTAAAGAGACTAGGGCAATTTGAAACCACATCCCTTGCTAAAAATGTGAATCCTAATGCGTGTGCCTTATCTTCTAGGACTAGAAAGCACCTCTAGGAGCAGCAGACTAAAGCCTAAGAGCAATACAAGGAACAATAGAGTCTCGATTGCCTCTAGTAAAGCTTGAATAAAGAGAAGAAAGTTGAAGAACACCCTAGGAATTTACCGCTTTTGAATAAGAAAGACATTTCATCAGATATCTTGAACCTATGAAATGCTAAGTTTAATGAATCTGTTGAATCTGTTTTTTTAACTTGCAAGAAATCTTTATCTAATGTTCATGATGATTGTGTTTCTAAGTATGAGATTGTTAAGCCTTGTTAGGAAGAATGTTCTAAAGATCTTCCGCTAAACAAGTAGGAAGACTAGTTGCAAGACTTAGGCTTTACACTATTGATAGGAAGCATAGCGTTTACTATAGGGAAGACATTTGGAAACCTACGGGTAGAACTTTCACACTCGAGAATGGTAGAATGAGTAATGAGCCTACTCTGCCAGATGAAACTTCTTTGAGTGTGATCGGATTTACCTCTAACCCAAGGAACCAAAATCAAAACGGTTTCCAAAATCTTCTTCTTCATTATTGGCTGAGTTATCGAAATATGTCTTTGGATCGTCGACTCGGGTTGCTCCAAGCACATGACCGGAATCGAAGGCTGTGATCAATTTCGTCTGAAATTCATGGGACCCGTCACGTTGGAAATGATCATGTAGCAGCTATCATGGGTTATGGAGATCTACCTTTTGGAAATTATTTGATCCTCGGGTTTACTATGTCGAAGGGTTGGGACACAATTTGTTTCAGTCAGGCAGTTACGTGATCAGATTTAGAGGTTGCTTTTAGGAAAAATGCTTGCCGTTAGAAACTTGGATGGCGATCTCTTAGCCGGGATCGTGATACAAACTTGTATGCTATCGACATCAATCAAATGGCCTCTTCATCACCAATATGTCTTATGACACGAGCATCCGGAACCAGTCACGGTTGTGGCCAGAGCGGTTATCCCATCTCAATTTCGACACCATCAACAAAATTGCCAAAGACAACATCGTCAACGGACTTCCAAAGTTCAAATACACCAAGGATCACTTATGTTCATTATGCGAACAAGGAAAAGAAAGCGAGCATCGATGTCTGCCCAAAGCCGTCAATCTAATCACAAGCTGGTCACTTTGTGAATGGCGGTAAGTAATGGACTTAAGCATTCGGACACAAATACAATGAAGATCTGAGGAGTATAGTGTTTCCCAGTTCGTTATGTCAGCGAGTTGTGCAATGGATTATCGAAGCGTTTAGTGTCGGAGATTGGACGGAAAAGAGATTGGTGAATTAATTATAACTACGGAAAAAGCCAACAAATAACAACGGCTTAAATGCAAATTAAAGAAAGTTAAAAAAGATAAAATCTATTAAATAAACGCTATCACTATAATTAAAATGATGTTTTTTGTTTTATGTTTTTCCTGAAATTAAAATCTGCAGCGACGTCTCAATAAAGCGTGAAACTTACACAATATTAACCTAAAATATGAGAAAATGATATTTTTACAAACCTAATGATAAAAAGAAAATATTTAGAAAAAGAAAATTATTTTTATAACTATTTAATTAATTATTATTAATTAAAAACTATATTTAACTATTAAATAATACACAAATACAAAGAAAATAGGAAATAAAGCTAGAAAAATAAAATTAAGACTTATAAAAGTCTAAAATAACAAACTAGAATTTTCAAAACTATTTTTGTATTTTTAGGTTGTTTTCTATTTTCTAGGAATTTTAAACTATTAAAAGCTAATTAAATTATCTAAAAATACAAATTTAACTAAGAAAAATCTAGAAAAATATGTTTTTGGCTTTTTATATTTATCTTAACTTAATAAAAATGAAAAATTAATTTTTTGCCTTTTCTTAATTTGTATTAAATGCTAATAAAAATGTTTAAAACTAATTTAAATTAAGAAAAATAGCAAAACACCTTAGAAAAATCTGAAAATTTCAGGAAAAGTCTAAAATAAAATAAGGAATAAAGGAAAATAGAAAACAGGTGCATGTGTGGAGAATAAGCAACTGATGACCAAGTGCTTATTGAAATAAGCACACCTGATAAAAATGAAATTCAAAGCCACCAAACTGATACACAAGATGCGATATGCTAAAGGAACTAAAATGGAACAAGATTAAACAAGCTACAACCTCTGATTCACAAGCTCAATAGATTTGATGAATTGAGATGATAGGCTAAAAACAGTGTGGTATCGATTTAAGCTTATGAATAAGCACATGAATAAGGCTGGAAACATGAAACAAAAAGCTATCCCGACACTAGACCGGGTGAGTGATTGTAAACCAAATTCAAGCTTGGACAAGCTCTTATAAGCTTGGCTAAGTGCACAAATCTTACTCAGGAGCACGTGCTTTATAAGCTGCTTGCAGAGGCACTAATGATCCAACCAGGGCTTAAAATTAAGCTACTAAATAAGCCCGGTACCTAAAACCAAATGTTGCGATCAAAATCACCTAGCAAGCTACAACCAACCAATTTTTAGACTTCAATTCACTTCGGATGAATCCAATGCAAGGTCTACAAGTTACGAGAAAAAGCTGCAACATTGTTTTGACTTTTGAACAGGCGAAAGTGTGACTTTATTGAGTTTAGATCTCAAATGCTTGGGTTTGATGTGTAATGATAAAATAACACTAGTTCAAGCTAGCTTATCTACTTCTAAAACAAATGGCAGTCTAACAGCTATCAATTCCAACGGGGCTGGCCAAGAAAAGATTATAAGCAACGTTGACTTTAAGCGTTTTATAAGGCAAAGAGTGACTGAAATACCCATTCTAACCTATTCAATACTATTTCATCAAGACTTAATTAATATCTCACCCTTGAGCTTGATAAAACTCCCTGTACCAAACACCCTTGACAGATTCCAAGTACACTATATCCCATCTATGCTTAATTAATCTGAGACAATAATTGAACTATGATTAACTATCAAAATTGGAACTTCTGAGTAATACTAACAACTTAAACTAACAAAGTCAAATGAAACAGATTCCATAGTAAAACAAGTATGATTTAGTAATAAGATGGACAATGTAGAAAAGCTTACAAAGATCCGGTCACTGTTTGCTTACTATTGAGAACAATGTAACTGCCTACTCACTATCAACCCATATTCTATCCAAGATTAGTGCTAAACATCCACCAAATGCCAAACATCTCGGCAAACCGCAATTCAACTCTAATAGAAAAACCTATGTTTCACTGTATGTGAATTTTGAGTGGATCTTGAGTTGAGAGAACTAAGTTCACTAACAAGCTTGGAGTAAGCTTAAGTGAGCTTACTGGTAGCTTGAGCTTTTCAAGTAATAAAGACTGAATTGAAACACTTTTTTTTTCTTTTGCTCAATGAATTTAAACTGAAAACATGAAGTAAGCAAGCTAAATTTATGGTCTTGAATGCTCAATAAGCTAGTACAAAGACTTAAAAAAAACAGAAATGAGAGAAATTTCCCAAACACTGAATTTTGAATAAAATGTGAAGCGTAGTACAAATTAGAGTTTTAAAAAAAATTCAAAATACTGAATTCAAATCTTGATTGAAGGATACAATTACTAAAATAAAAGTGCTTAAAAATAAAAACTAAATCTAAAAACTAACTCTCTATCTTGCCTCATGCTTCTCTTATACTCCCAATGTCTTCCCTCTCTCTTCGGATATATCCAGCACTAATACTGACCCTTGGATGGCTCAACTTGATCCTAGCCATTCAAAGCTTTTAGCGCCAAAATCATTTTAACCGTTTGTGAGATTGGTGTTAGGTTTAGAGGCATTAAATGAACCTTGGCTTCTTGTGTTTGGAGGGGGGGTGTAGGTGATGATGGTTGAGTGTGAGCAGAAGATTGCAGGGGGGGAAATGATGGACATGGTTATCTCGTGAGGGAGAGAGGAAGTGGTGTCAAATGAGGTTTGACCGGTATTTTAATAACAAGGGTGGGTTGGTTTGGGGTTTAAACAGGGTAAAAGGTTGGGCCAGGGATTGGATTGGGTGAAATGCTTGGGCCAAAGATAATAAAGGTGCGTTTGGATAGCTTAAAACACAAGGACCAATTATGCAATTCAACAAACCAAGGGACCAACCCTGTAATTTGCAAATTATTCAAGGACCATTTATGACAAGTTTCATTAGTACACGGACCATGAAAGATAATTTTTCCATTTTTAAGCGTCAAAGGACTAGATTTGCCAATTTTGAAACTTGAAGGACCAATTTGTAATTTTCTCAAAACTTTTACATTTTCACCAAGGACTTAATTTGACAAGTTATGATTTAAAAGGACCTTTGGTGATTTTTCTTTTGAAATTTTTGACTCGGGGACTATTTTTGACAATTTTAGAAACTTGGGGGACTAAAACTGCAATTTTGCAAACTTTGCTCATTTTTCATCTGATTTTGATAATTTTGCATTTAAAACACATAAAACGTTTGTGTATTTTGATGATCATTTGATATGTTTACAGTGTTTTGAGATGATTTTCTGAGTTTATATTGTACAATGATGAGTATTTACACTCATCAGCATCATATAAACCAAATCCATTACCTAGTTAGGAAGCAAAGTTGCATATGTTGCACATGGACTTATGTGGCCAATGAGGTTGAAGCATTAATGGGAAAAAGTATATTCTTGTCATCGTCGATGATTATTCAATATATACATGGGTTAAGTTTGAGATCAAAGACGAAGCACCAAGCATCATCATCACCTTTAAAGCGGGTGTACTTCTTCAAACTCTAGTAAGGGTTGTAAGAAGCAGAACAACGACCAGAAATTCATCGGGGAGTTAAGATCTTATTTTGAAGATGTTGGAATTACACATCGGACATCGGTTGTTAGAACTTCCGCAGCTGAGAATGGGGTAGTTGAAAGAAGAAATAGAACTCTTGTAGGCTGCTTTCGCACATGCTAATTTATTCTTGTGCACCGTTATTTCTATGGTGATCTTTATTTGCCATTGCTTGTTTCACTGAGCAGATCCTCATCCATCAAGATTCAATAAAACCCATATGACCTTGTATGCGCGAAAACCGGATATCTCTGCTTTCCGTGTTTTGGCTTTATGCTATCCCTCTGAATGACCAGAAGATCTTGGAAAGCTGAAAGCAAAGGTGATGGAATCTTCATTGGATATTCCGATAACTTCGGGGCATTAGGGGTGTATAACGGAGAGAACTAGGAGGATCATGGAGGCGATGAATGTAGTTTGTGAACTTTCACATATAAGCCACGAGAGACTTCGCTCTAGAACCCGCACTAAACGGCAGACTTACGGACACATCGATTCGAGGACTGCGTACCTCAAGAGCTCAATCAACTTCGTTTGACAATCCTAAAGAACAAGAATGGGAGAATTTCTTTGAGTTAATGTTAGATGAATACTATGGTGGAACTTCGACAAATGCATCAAACCATCATTCCGCTGCACCTGCTCAAAATCATCCACCACCATCAACAGAAGATGCATCTACAGCGGTGAAACCAATGCACCAATTCCATCTACATCATCTACATCTACTACAGTTATTGCACCCGTCTACCGGCGGTTGATGAGCAAAATCAAAACCAAAAGCGATGCAACGTTAGATGAAGACTTATTTGAAAATCCGTTTGCTACGGAATGGTGAATCATTTCGTACTACGAGAACCATCTAACTGCGCATCGTTTAACCAGCGGTATCCTTCTACTCTGAAGTGGACAAAAGACCACCCAATTGAACAAGTTATTGGTGAACCTTCAGGCGGTCGGGCGAGGCGCTAACTTGCCACCGGTGCGCGACTTATGCATTTACCTTTGCTCAATTAGCAATCTGAGCCAAAAGAACACTCGCGAGGAAATGGCGAGAACCGCATGGATAGAAGCGTGCAGGAGGAACTTCTCAATACCGGTCGATGATCTGAAGAAAGGAAGGATAGACTTTGAAGAGGTCATTCGCCGTGCCGTAGCAGACTAGAGCGGTCGGATTTTCTTAGCCTATGCGTACACAAAACATCACGGTTTATCGGGATGGACATTAAGCTCGTTCTTGAATGGAACTCCGAAAGAAGAAGCGTGAGTCACCTGAGAAGGCTTCATGACATGAATCATCCAGACTACGCCTCACGAACTCAAAAAGGCAATCTATGGTTTGAAACAAGCTCCCGGCGAGCGTATGACGAACTTTCTCTCTTCCTTATCCAAAACAATTTCACCAAAGGAACAGTTGATCCTACCTTGTGTACACAAAAATGCAAAACGATATTTTGATTGTTGGATTTACGTGGGATCGACATCATCTTTGGGTCCACTAATCCGAATCTTTCAAAACATTTTGAAAATCTCATGAAAAGTAAATTTGAAATGTCCATGATAGGGGAACTAAAATTTTTTCTTGGTTTACAAATACATCAATCCCTCGTGGAATTTTTATAAATCAAGCTAAATACACAACTGAGATTTTGAAAATCATGGTATGGATAATTGTGACTCTGGCCTAACACCAATGGTAACTTCACCAAAAATTAGAGCCGATTTGTTTGGGAAACCTATTGATCCAAGAAATATCAGCATGATTGGTTCTCTCATGTACCTCATTCTAGTCGACGGATATTTATTTTGTCGTTTGCTTATTAGCACGGCCGTGCAAAGCCTACCGAATCGCACCTCAAAGAGGTTAAAAGGATCTTCGGCATTCAAGACATCCATTCATGGGACTTTGGTATCCAAGGAATCCGATTTGATCTTATTGCCTTTCGCATGCGCACACGCAGTGATCAAGTTCAAGCAAAAAGTACATCCGAGGAGCACAATTTTGGGTGAAAAGTTAGTAAGCGGTCTTCAAAGAAACAAGATTGCATTGACTTTCAACTGGCTGAGTATGTGTCTCTATCTGCGTGTTGTGCTCAAGTTCTATGGATGAGAACACAACTAACTGATTATGGCTTTACTTCGATAAAATACTATGTATTGTATTCGAAAAGTGCCATAGCCATATCATGCAATCATGTTCATCACTCAAAGACTAAACATATCAGAGTCCGCTATCACTTCATCAAAAGAACGCCAAAATGGTAACGCTTAATTATTCTTCGTGAAGACAGATTACCAACTCCCGATCTATTTACTAAAGCCCTTCTAAAAAGAAAGGTTTGATGATTTAGTTCGACGACTTGAATGCGAAGCCTAACCCTCGAGGAGTTAGAACGTCTTCTCAATCTCTTGAAAATGATTTTTCCAACAAGCCTCTACTGTAAATATTTTGAAAAACAAAATACAAAATTTGAAAACCAACAAAACAAAATATAAAAATATAAAACTTTCAAAAATACAAAAACAATATAAAATCAAAATTCCAAAAATATTCTTCTACGACATGTCTCTGATAATCGATATTTTGTACGCTTTAGAAATGTCATTCAACAATGATATGCGGTATGTGATGCTTGAGCTTAGAGTTATTTATTTGTTTTCTAAAACATGTCGCTCTCAATATTTCTTCAAATAATGGCTTCTTTATACCATTTAAACCCGGACTAAAATGATGACTTTTGATTATTTTCAAATCAAAACTCGTGCTTTTATAAAAAAATCAAGTGTAATGCTTCCGGCACTACATTTAAAATGGTGAGAAATCATCATCATCTTGAGCACCTTTTCAAGATTGTTCAAAAAGATTTTCAAAATCTTTCAAAATATTTTGTGCTCAAGATAACTCCCTCTAAAACCCTTTAATTGATTATGCCTTATTAAAGGGGAGTATAAAACTAAAATGTTCCATATTCATGCTTAAATCAAATCCGTTTGTCTCCCCAAAAGATTCTAAAATGTTTTTAATCCGTTGATATAAAAAATATCACGAATATGCTATTTTTGAGGGAGAGGAGACGTGATTAAAATGTGATCAAAATGTTTAATGATCGGTGTTTGAATCTCACAATGAGCTCGACTCAGACGGAACCAATGAATTGATGGGAATCAAAGTCAAGATATGTACCATCTCGAAACTTGTGATAGATATGCACCTTCATGGGTCTAACCTCCTTTTCAAGGAGTGTTTACAACTTCAAGGTAGTTATTAGAGCTAGCTGTCACCTAAAACTGACAATGGAACTCTCTAACTAGGCAACGTAACGTGTCTCGTGGGAATTGTCTATCATGAGCCGATCAATCAAAAAGTGCGAACTATTTCCCTGCATGTGCGATTTTCACAAAATTTATAAGCACATGTGGGGAGTGTTTGAAAATATAAAACTCTGAGTGTCTCAAACATGTTTTCTATCATAAACACTCGAGAGATTTTAAGAAAAATGGTTTTATGGCAACAATAGGACAGTCATGGAGTTATAAGGTGACTAAGGATAGGAAACCAGTCCTATGATCCGCCGAGTCGGAGGGATCTACCCAAGGACATCACAATTAGTTTGTATTAGAAGTCCTTAGGAATGATTGAAAAAAGGAGTAATGTGAGAAAGGAGAAAGAAGGGGTTGAAGAATTAAAAGAAATGTAAAAGAAAGGGTGAAAGAAAAATCCTCCATAATCAACTCTGGTAGAAACCGGGTTCAATACATGCTACCGGGTTGTCACTAGATGACATGGTATTGAAGACAAAGACGTCATGGACCCAGCACCGACGACCGCACTCTAACCTTCTAGCCACTCAATTCCTTAAGGATTTGTTTCATTCTCATGGAACCCTGTGATAATCTATCACATTCTCTTAGATTGTTGGTATAGAAGGAGACCATCTCCCTAGTCTCGCTAGGAAACCAAAATGCACTAATTGAGTCTAGAGCCACGAGATTCATCAAAAGATCTCATACACATGACATGACATACGCGATGTTCATCTATAAGGACAAGTGATATATTCTAGAGTCCCACGAGATCTTAGCAATCAGCTGAACATTTATGAGAAGTTTCACATCTCGCGATCTTCGGTGATTGAATGGAAACTCCTGCCATGGTCAACATCAAATGCTCAAACAGTCACTTTGGTAACTCCCCGGATTTTAGCGTGTCTCAAACGGTCTACCGTGGGTGATGCTTCCTGTACCTCAACACTCATCCGAATTGTAGATGTACTTTGTATATCGCGTTATCTCACTTGTGGATTCCAGCCGTGAACGCCTTGTGAGAATTAGAGACGTGTTTTCACACTATGCCGCGTTCCTCAAATTCAAACTTGTAAGTTTCGGAATCCGCTTATTACTAACCCTTTTATGTTTTCTTATGGAAGTCTTAGAGCCGGATGGATCGTAGCATCAGCCACATGCTCACCAAAACACATGAAAGTTCTCATCATAATCAAAGGCTACACAAAGTTAAAGATGATTCTTCGTCAATTAATCTAAAGACTCGAGGAACACTCATTGGTAACCAAAAGACAAATAGAAGTGTGAGCATGGTGGAGAAAGACGAGGAGATACCTATCCAACGAAGTTGACAACGGCAGACAACCACATTATCTGATCACAAAGCATGAAAGAACAATGAATCAAGACTATTTTATATCTACACGCAAAGCTCAAGCTCAAGGAAAGTAAAAGATCTTATCAAGTGGAGCATCATTTGAATAACCACCCCTTAGGGGGAGATTGTTAGCCTTAATAGTTTATATTAGAAGTGATGGTCATTCATATTTAGGAACTTTGTAGTGTATTGATATCGTGATAATAGTCAACGGGCTCGTGGATTGGGCTAAGCTAATTGTTAATCTTGGGTATGTTAGCCGCTTATAAGCTTAAGTATCCTAAGCCCAATCCAAGTCCAACGAAGCCCATAGGAAAGCCTTTTAGGTTTTCATGTATTCCACCTATAAATACCCCTAAATGGTCATTTGAGGGTTGAAAGAAAAGTGTGTGTGTATTTTTCTCTCAAGGAATATACAACTTTATGTGTTTATCTTATCTCCACATAACTGGTTTGTTTAAACATCAAGTCACCATCTTTCTTATCTTTTCTTTCTTTATATGCTTTATTTTTGGTTTGGGTTGAACGAGTTCTACGAATAAGTTAACGCATGGTAGTTTGTGATAATGTTGATAAAAGTAAGGTCCTACAAGAACCCTATATATTGACACCAACAAAAGCTCCTGAATAAAACCCTAGATTCGGCTAATAACAAAATTGACTCGGAATTAATATCCGATTCACATAAAACAAAAACAAAATAATAATCTGTAACTCACATCTTTCAAATACACGTGGTGTACCTAGTTGGCATTATGTGATTCTATCATTCAATCAAGAACAAACAATGGTTGTGCGGGAACATAAAAAGAAAAATAATAATTATTAAAAGAGCAGGCAATATGAGATTTGGTTTGGGATTTGGTGTATGGGAATGATGCTTTCAATGTTGTGTTTTTGTGATTAGTGTTCGGTGGGTGGCTGGTTGCTCAACATAAATTACCTAGGCGGTGTTCGAGGAACGTATCGCTGGCGGGCTATGTTAGATAACCATTAATTGGCGAATTCCACATCGTGACACGGCCACATGGGCAAACCGATCTTTGTCATTATAATCGCGGGATAATCATGTCCATCATCACTCATTGGGTGAGTGGCTCAAGACAACCGCTTAGTCCTTCAACATCGTTCCACACTTTCATTCCCCGCGCATTCACATGTTCATCGCACCACATTGTAAAGCCCCATGTTATCAAGATTACCAGCTTCCAAAACCGACATCATTATAGCATTAGTAACACTAACACTCTAACCGATGTGAACGCTGATACCGCCATCCGCTTACCGGTACTCGCAGCCTGAAACAAATAGAAGCCATACGATCTTTTCCAACCTTGCCTCTCGCAGGACACTTGTTTTCAATGAAAACGAGATCCCTACAGAGGTGACGTTGGTTTTGCCACCAATGTTCTCACAGAGAGAATTCAATACGGATATAAAGAAAGAGATGAGCAAAGTGTCGATATCCCTAACCCGATCATGAGTTTTCAAACTCGTTGGTACTCCTCGACGGTACTTGAGTTGTAGCAGATTCGACAAAACACTCGTGGATCTTCATATTTGGAAGGTCTAAACCGTTCTTAACACTTTCCACAAACCCTCCTACCGGTAACAAGCTTATTACATGAAATCCATCGAAACCATTCTCACAAGGTCTCCTTCCGACATTAAACGCTACAATTTGTAGTCGTTTTCATTTGCGCGATGAGATCAATGTACTTGGATGGAAAACTTCTTCGGGATCTATACCATTAAACTTAGGCACATCCAAACGCGATCGTGATAACGCTGAACCTTGATCACGATAACATCAAATTATCTTGAATATTAAGTGTCAGCCCTATGCTTTAATTTATATAATTTATATGGATTTAGCTTGTTTTCCATTATATTTTCACTTCTCGCCAATTACGAGCATTGGAGCTAAAGAGACGGAATTGGAGTTTATTGAAGAATTATGATAGTATGCCTCACTTGAAGAAGTTACTGTAACTCCTCTCTCACATTACCTTAACTAAAGCGTGGCTTAGAAAACCAACTTATCGTAAGATTACTCGTAACTCTCCCAAAGATTACGACGTAACCATATTAGGTCAAATGAGGTTCATACACATAATTACGTGCTAACTCATGCACCAACTACTACAGAACCAAGATTTATTGAAGATCTGGCCGTAACTCCTTCCCGAGGTTACTTATAACCAGCATTACTAGTGCAATTTACTGAAGAATTATATGTTACTGGCAGTAACTATTTTATTAGATTACTGCAAATCCAAGATCCTGCCTATAAATACTTCACGTTTTCCAAGATTTCAAAGCATCCCCTTCACACACAACAATCGAGAGAACGCGTGTAGAAGCCAAAGGCAGATCTAGAGGAGCATCAGAGCTATCCCAAGGAGAAATCACTCCCTACGATAGGCATTAGATTTTTATCCCTTTCTTTACTTTCATTCATGTATTTCATAACATTAAACATTGAATTGATTTGTATGGTTAATATGAGCTGCTAAGCACCTCTTGGTGCTGGCCTAGTTATGATTTCTTAATTTTGTTCATTAGCATTGCTTCAGTATAATTATTTCTAAGGTATGCATGCATAGCTTATTGGTAGCTACCCTTGTTTGGGTAGTTTTCAATGGCTAGAGGCTAGTTGCTTAGGAGATATGACCAATGACCAGTTGAGTCGACTGAGACGGGAAGGGTAAGATATGACCAACTGACGACCCTTTCTACTTGTGCGATTCGACCAACTGATCACCTATCGTTTGGATGAACTTAAGAAGTAAGGGGTGAGTGTTTAAGATGCTAGCGACGGGCACTCACTATTATAAGTCTAGCATGCAGCGGAACTTAATGACTTGGCTTAGGGACCGGAATAACTGGACTTATGAGGACACTGACTTCCATGGCTCTTTTCTCGATGGGTTAGATCTAACCCACCAAATGATGTCCTCTCTAATTTGACCCCACCAAGTAATTGGAAGTAATTAGACGTAAACATTACTATCTAGGACGAGTAACTAGGTTAGCGCCACTCTCCTCTATTGATCACATCATTTGCCTTTATTTGATTTAGTAGTTAATTAGTTAATTTCTTATCAAAATCATATTAAAATCAGGACACCTAGACTTAGTATTAATCCACACACATACTTGGACCTAACCGTTTTACCGAATACTACACTACACGCGACGCACACGCCTGCCTAGTGCATTAGGGTAACCATAGCGTACACCATATTAAAACCCATCCTACATCACGAGTTATATTAGGATTGCTATTAAGTCTTTCATTTTTGTTTTGTTTTAAAATTTTCTCAAATTCTCATGATCTCTTTTCAAGTTTCAGGTATCATGGAAGTTGTTAACATTGATAACCTCACTCTTGAGGAATATTTGGCGTTGCAAAGAGAAGAACAAGGACGAGATTGTTAGCCGGCCATCGAAGATGCTCAATTGAAATCAAACCTCAATTTATGAGGGAATTGCGTGCAAACCCTTTCTCTGGAAGCATTACCAATGATGCTCATGAGCATATAGACAACGTGGAATACATTGTCACCTCTATTCAAAATTCCTAGAGTCTCAAACGATCCGTCATGTTATGATGTTCCCTATTTCTCTCAATCGAGTTGCTAAAAGGTGGGTTGATCGACACTGCAGGAACAACAACACCGCTCCTCTCCTAAAACGTATTTCATTCGGAGATATTGTCCTCCATCCAGACTGCTAAGCAATTAGAAGAAATCCATAACTTCAAGCAAGAGGGTGATGAAACGCTGTACCAAGCATGGGAAAGGTATAACTAATTATTATACAAGCAGTACTACCTAATGACCTTAACAAAACAAAAGGTGAACGCTTTACAAAGGTGCGAACATCTCCTCAAGGCAAATGATCGATTCTCAAGGACAAATTCCTGGAATGACTCCAACATTGGCTCTGGAAACTATTCAGAAGATGGCCACCACTCTCACAAGTGGCACAATTGGGGAGCAATCAAAGTAAGAATGGAAATATGGAAGGCCTTGCAGCAATAAACAACAAATTAGAAAGTCTTGGAAGAGACATGAAAAAGCTCAAGGAAAATGTGCATTCCATACAAGTTGAACGAAGTGGACACAATGGAGCTCTCCCTACTAAGGAATGCTCCTCCAACGAGGAAGTTAAAAAGGATTGAAGAAGTAAAATATGGAGGTGGAAGTCCCTTCAATCGGATATAATGGTAACGGGCCAGATAAGAAAAGTCCCAGTGGTTCTATACCGTGAGTCAACAACAATCCCCATAGACCAAGCCTTGAAGAGATAATGCATAAGCATATAGATGAATCTACAAAAAAGGTGATAGACTTAAAGAATGGATGGTCAAGGTAAAAGAAGACACCAACATGAACTTGCGAAACCAAGATGCCGCAATTAAAAATCTCAAAACCCAAATTGGGCAATTAGCTAAAAACCTTGAGACCAGTAATGCCAAAGCCATTGCCCAGAAGCCATATTTACACAAGATAAACCAAAGAAAGAGCACTCTTCTGTCACCAATGATCTATCAGGATTAACTACCTAAAAAGAAAATGATAAATCAAGAGGACAAGGACTCAAGCCAACTTCGAGAAACAACAATATCGTGAATGTTTCTTCTTCCATGCACTATCGGTAATCTTAAAATTCCCGTGATTAGATGATTTGGGGGGTCAGTAAACCTGATTTCTACCACTTTGTTTGATAAAATAAAACTTACCAATTTAAAAGAAACAACAATGATGATAGAAATTGTTGATTCCTCTAAAGTTTGTACAAGGGAGTAGTTAATAATGTCTCCTTAAAATTGGAAAATTCTTTTTCCCCATTGATGGGTATTGACATGGGAAAAGCGGAGACTTACAACTTATTGTTAGAAGACCTTTTTGGCCACTTGTCGTGCACAAATTAAGGTCTTTGAAAACAAATTTTTGGGAACTGAAAAGAAGCGAATAACTTTCAGCATGAAAGAGCAATTAAACCCAAAATTAGAAGTTTTAAATAAAGTTGATGTTGTTAATATTCAATCGCTCGATCCACCCTTGTGTTATAATCCTAGTACTAACAATGGTGGAGAAAATATTGATAGTTGTAAGGTGAACATGAAAAGATCATAGGGTTGGGGGTATTAAGGAAGCTCCGGATCCAAACAAACATTACTGTAATCCTATATTAACCGAAGATAACGAATCAATGAAAGGATGGCCCTCGTGTAACCCTTTTCGTGATTTTTGTGGAAGGAAGGCTGATGAATGTATCTCACGAGGCTGAAAGACATGATATAAAATTCAGGAAGTTATCATTCAAGATGGTACAAGATAAGATTTGGAGACTCACAAATCAATACAGGATTGGTAAAACAACTAAAATGAAATTACGATAACTATCATTTATTGATGCAATAACCAATGATGAAAGATCAACCATGAGTACAATAATTGGTCCGATAGTGAAGGTGACGACCGGGAAAGTCATGTTTATCATTTAATGAGTAGCTCGCAAAATTTGGAACATGTAGCATCAGAATAGCAAGAAAAAGGTTTTATCAAATGGATGAATGATTGCCGCCAACTAGTAGAGGAAGTTGGCCAAGTCCAAAGGCCACCATAAATCCCAAGGCTCTGAGTCTAACTTAAAGACTCGTAAATAAAGGTGCTCTTTTCGAGACAACCCATTATCCCTTTGTTTTATTTCCATTTCTGGGTTTTGTGTTTTTAACCATTTTTTTGCAGGAAACGAAGAAAATTTGTCACGCAATATGCCGATTGACCAGAAGTTACTTACAGAATTAATTCTCATGGTTACGCCTGCAATGTGTGCCCCTTGCAGCTAGTAACTTCTAATGCACTACCAATTACGGCGTAATCCCATCTCATGGTTACCGTAGCTACACTTTTGAAGCGTATGCGTTTTGTTTTGCCCTAATTACAGAACTCTTCGGAGTTACGACGAATATCCTCTCGTACTACTTTTATTTTAAACACAATAACCTTGTATTAGTATTTTAAATGAACTTTGTGGGTGTGTTCCTTGTAAACCCTTATGAGACTTCACTCGTCCACTTGGGACACCAAGTGGTTTAAAAGGCTTGTTGCATATGCGAAATGCAACCGTGATTCCTCTTAAAGTGAGTTAGGTTTATTTTTCATTTTTTCATTTTTCTTTTTAGAATTATGCTTGTCGGTAGTGTGATTTCAGGGATTGAATTTTGTTCATGGATGCTTATACGCAAGGCACCTCTTTTCTGGCCTTCTTTCTTTTTGGGATAAAGAAGTTCTCGCCTAATTCTACTTTTCTCTTCACCTTTATTTAATGCTTAGTAAAAGGGACTTTGTACAATATGTGTGGGGACTGGAGTAGAATTTTCTGAACTTTATTTTGCCCTCGTTTTTTAGTTTTGTGAAAAATTATGCCATTTTTAAAATTTTGACATGTTTTTCTTAACCTAACTAGATTAGGCCTTAGTTGAGCACATACAACCCTTGATATATTATGGTGAGATTAGCCTTATCCGTTTCCAAATATTTACCCCAAATCCACCAAATTATGAGTGCGTAGCTTGTAAAATTTAGAACTTGGCCTTTACATCATTTTGAGACCATAGACGAGGTATGTTGAGTTAGCTTCACCCCATGTGAAACCCTTTGTTGCACTCACCTTTAGTGCAAGATACCCCTAGATACACCCATCCGAGCCATTCCTTTCATTTTGTTAACCCAATATATTGTTTCGATACACCTTTACACCTTAGCCTACCCCCAGTAGTCTTTATTTGTGATTGGGAATTCATCCTTTGCCTAAAGTTCAAGGTTCAGTGGAAAGGTTCGAATCACGCTTTCATCGACGACATATTTGGGGGGATATTATGTTTAGTTGTTATGTTTATGTTTAAAAAAATAAATAAAATAAAATAAATAAAAAAAATTATGTTATTCAGTTTATTGTAAAGTGCGATGTTATAAGCACTACGTTATAAGCTTATTATAGATTTAGTACGAGGAGGCCACACGGTCACATTTGAAGATTGGAGTTGGTAATTGCCTAACAATTGAGAAAAGGTAGTGTGCCCATCATGATGTCCTCTAATGACACATCTACCTAGTATATCATGATCCGGTTTCTTAACTTCTAAACTTGAACTTTGGCGGACCGGAAGTGTGATGACTTAGTTACAGATTTAGACTATTTGCTTGATTTTTATTTTACACCATTTATATATCCCATGTCTTATCCTACCCTTTAGTCATGAAGTATGTCTAGGTGATGCATGAGCTATCTTTGGTGTCTTGGCCATGAATTTGGTCATGTATCATTGATTTTGTCCACTTCGCCGTGACATGTTAGTAATGACAAATCACCCTTAACCCTTGTCGTGTCTACCCATATTGCCTTCGAGAATTGTTGTGTCCTTAACACTAGTGGTGCAGATTTGTGTAACCACCAAGCTTATGATAGAATACATGCTATGACCATGCGATTGAGTGATCACCCCGAAATTGACACTTAGAATAGTTGAGAGATTTGAGTGTTTCGCTCCCATTTCGTGAGGTGTTCGGCTTTGTTTTATTCTAGCATAAGGGATTAGTAAACTTATATCTTCCGTAATGGGAGATACCTTTTAGGAATCTATCTAATAAGGTCTACTTGAGGGCAAGTAGAGTTCAAGTTGGCGGATATTTGATAACATCAAATTATCCCCGAATATTAAGTGTCAATTTCCCCGATAATGCTTGTAATTTATATCATTTATATGGATTTCATTGTTTTCCATTATATTTCACTTTCGGACCACACACGAGCATTGGAGCTAAAGAGACGTGGAATTGGAGAGTTTATTAAAGAATTATCATAGTATGCTCACTTTGAAGAAGTTACTGCGTAAATCCTCTCTCACATTAAGCCAAAACTAAATCGTGGCTCAGAAAACCAACTTATCGTAAGATTACTTGTAACTCTCCCAAAGATTACAATGCAAACCATATTAGGTCAAATGAGGTTCTCAGCCGGCGATAATTACGCCGTAACTCATGCATCAACTAACGCGTAACCAAGATTTATTAGATATCTGGAACTCCTTCATGAGGTTACTGCAACTCAAAGATTACTAGTGCAATTTATTGAAGAATTATATGTTACTTGCCGTAACTATTTTATTAGTTACGCCAGTAACCAAGATCCGCCTATAAATACCCCACGCTTCCGGCATTTCAAAGCATCCCATTTCACACACAACAATCGAGAATGTGAGAAGAAGCCAAAGGCATCTAGAGGAGCATACAGAGCTATCTCCAAGGGAGAAATCACTCCCCTACGATAAGCATTAGCCTTTTATCTTTTCTTTACTTTTGATTCATGTATTTCGTAACATTAAACATTGAATTGATTTGTATGGTTAATATGAGCGTCTAAGCACCTCTTGGTGCTGGCCTAGTTATGATTCCTTTATTTTTGTTCATGCTATATTGCTTCCGTATAATTGTTGCTAAGTGTATGCATGCATAGTTTATTGGTAGCTACCCTTGTTTTAGTTGTTTTGAATGGCGGTAGAGGCTAGTTGCTTAAGAGATATGACCAACTGCCCTAAGTTGAGTAGGCTGAGACGGGAAGGGTAAGATATGACCAACGACCCTTTCTACTAGCGATTTGATTAACCGATCACCTACCGTTTGGATGAACTTAAGAATTAGGGGTGAGTGTTTAAGATGCTAGCCCGCACTCACTATTATAAGTCTAGCATGGAACTGCCACTTGGCTAAGGGACCAAGAACAACCATGAGGGACACCGACTCTCCAAGTGGTGGCTCTTTGCTGATAGGTTAGGGCTAACTGACCAAATGTTGTCCTCTCGACTTTGACCCCACTGAAGTAATGAAAGTAATTATCGAAACATTACTAGCTAGGACGAGTAACTAGGTTAGCACCACTCTCTCTATTGATGAACATCCTTTGCCTTTATTTGCTTTAGTAGTTAATTAGTTAATTTCTTATCAAAATCATATTAAAATATGTGACACCTAAACTTAGTATTAATCCACACACATAGCTTTTGGGACGACCTGTTTTTTCAATAATACACTACATAACGACCGGGTACCCCCGTTAGTAGGCATTAGGTAGACCATAGGTATAACGAGACATTATAAATATTAAAACCTGGTCGAAAACTCGTGATCAACCGCCTTCCCATGACGGCCCTGGAGTAGTCCCCAGTAGCTTGCAATTCGATGACGTAATGCATCAACTTGTTCATTAAAATCGGCATGTTGTTGCTAGCTGAGCTGTTATGCGCTAGGCTTGTTCATTAAGCAACAACGCGTTGTTTTCATCCATTCTTATGAGATCAATGAAAACAATGAAACAGAAATTCCTACGATGAACAATAATTCTAATAGTGATTGATGAACATTATTATTTTTTAATTGGAACCCTAATTTGTAGCCCTCTCAGAACTCTCAATGAAAGCACCAATTGATATGACCCGCTGAGGTTGTATGAGATAGGGCATCACTTCAAGCGAAGCTCTTAAGAATATTTAAAGAATTATTTGTTTGACATAACTATGGTTTTCATTAATGAATGATTCGGTATTTATACCGAATAAACCATAACTTGTATCACAAATTGAATACAAGATAAACTCTAAAAACAAAAGATACTTTCCTAATGACTAATATAACACAATCCTAACATGACTCGAATATGACTAAAAGAAAGATAGGTATCCACGACAGAGGGCGATCACAATGTGTTAAGGATAAACATGATCACATTTTTTTACGTTTGCAAGTTATCGCAATCATAAGATAATCTCCTCCAAAGCTTGTGTTGTTATGCATTACGTATATTAATTTCAGGTTTACAACTCAGCTAAAAAAATTTGATGGTTAGCATAAGTATGAAATATACTTCTAGACAGGGGCGGTACTACAATGGGGGGGCAAAAGTAAAGCATTACCCCAAAATTTCCTAGTAGATGTTAAGACTTTTATCAATGTTTATTTTCTTTGGATGATCATGATGCACAATTTTATGCTGCCCCCATAAGAGAATATAATGGTAAAACATTAACCAATAGCTACATCTTAGTATATCGGTTAAGGACATTCTTTACTTTAGAAGAGATGATCTAATGTTCGATTTTTGTGCTATTTTGTATTTTGTAATCCAATTTGTTTCACTTTCTTCTATTCATAATATAATATCAAAAATAAGTACGTTCTAAATATTTTCCATATAATAACAACTAGTTTAGGTTCTAGCTAAAGAGGTTCACTTTCATTCAAAGTAAAATCGCCGTCATTACATCAACAAATGTCGAATTAGTGACATGACCCGACTTGACATTTACTCTCAACTTTTGCCCCCTTTTAAAAAACTTCTCTCTAGATAATATAATACGCGTTTTTTGTTGACAAGTTCATAATGGGTTTTCCGTGGATCGTATGTGATCAAACAAAAAACATGTATAATCAACCATTCAAAGAATCAATAATAGTGAAACAAAGAAGATTTGGTGAACCCTTATAAGTGATGTATTGAATCGAATGGGTTACCAATTGTTTACGTAATCCTAGACCTATTTATACAAGATGAAATGCCTTTGATACATCATAATGTTAGAAAAGAGGCATACCGTTTCAATAAAAGTAGACACAATGTTTTAAATACCTAACTAATCGCCTTCGTTTCTCCTAATGGGTTTGTTATCTTCGCCCAAACCCAAAACCTGTGCTTATTTCATACTTAATATAATCAAAGATTAATGGATTAAAGTTTCCAACATATTCCCTCCTAATCTATTAATCTTTGTTTCTTCAATCTTCTTGTTCCTTGATTTCTTCTTGCTCTTGATCCTTGGTGTTGATGACTTTTCGGCTTCTAATTGAACCAAATTCAGTAGGGTTAGTGCCACATCACCACTTGAATCTATATGACTTTTGGTTTGTTGGGCAAAGGTTTTAATAACCTTTTCTTTGCATCTTAACTCCATTTCTTCTCCTTTTCCCAACCAGGTGTGGGTCTCGGTTTTGGCATAAAACTTACCTTCATCAACCCTCTCAGTTGATACTACTCTCATAGGTTCTTTATTGAACCGAGATCTTGGCTATCTAAATTCTTCCTTTTGTTATAAATCTCTTATAACCGAGCAAACCAACAAGTCTTTTTTCTTTTCTTTCTTTCTCTTGAATTTCTCTTTTCTTCTTGGTTAACCAATTCTTGGTGTTGCAACCATTTCTAAATCCTTTCTTCTTAATTGGCATGGCTTCCTTCATGGTGATTGAACATGAATTGTTGTTGTTTGATCCCTTGACTCGATGCCACTTGTTGATGAGTTCATAATGGGTTTTCTAGGATCATATGTGATCAAACAAACAACATGTATAATCAACCATTCAAAGAATCAATAATAATGAAACAAAGAAGATTTGGTGAACCCTTATAAGTGATGTATCAATTTACCATTTGTTACAGAATCCTGCACCTATTTATACAAGATGAAACGCCTTTGATACATCATAATCAAAAGAGGCATACCGCTTCAAAAAGTAACAACACCGTTACCTAACTAATCGCCTTTTGTTTCTCCTAATGGGTTTGTTGTCCCAGCCCAAACCAAAAACTTGCAGGCTTATTTCATACTTAATATAATCAAATATTAATGGATTAAAGTTTCCAACAGTTTTTCTTTAAATATGATGCGCCTCACATTCATATAAGGCATGTTGTTCCTTAGTGTGTCTTGAGCCTTTGATGCCTTTTATATTAAATGATCATCATTCTTTGAAAAGATTTTGCATCATATAGTGATTGGATGTATTTGTATTACTTAAGGGTTGTGAGGTTGAATTTCCATGGAGGGCATTAAAGTTGTCGAGCAAGAACTCGATCAATGGAGTAGCCAGTAGGCTTTAACGGATATACCTA
This sequence comes from Chrysanthemum makinoi, assembly GCA_910596185.1. Lineage (NCBI taxonomy): Eukaryota > Viridiplantae > Streptophyta > Magnoliopsida > Asterales > Asteraceae > Chrysanthemum > Chrysanthemum makinoi. The sequence goes on from OU343223.1 coordinate 250,123,821, forward strand.
GATAAAACAAACCTACATGCATAGGCTCCAACAACCTTAGTATTTATTCTTGTACTGCATGTTATTCACCTTCAAAGGGGTTACCTTATTATCTATTTGTTGGGGTCTTTCAGCATCTTATCATTGCACTCTTTTGTCACCACCGTTAATCTTGAAGTTGATGGTCTTGCTACTGTGAAAGGCTCATGAGTTCTTCAGGACCATCTCTAAGCAACTTTCTGAATTTACTCTTCTGTAATTATTCTAATTCCATTCACGCGGTTTACCTCCTAAACTTTATTTTAATCCTAATTGTTAACGATTCTTCTTTTTAGTGGAATGCTTTTGTGGAAAACTAGAAGGGGTTGAATAGTTTTACCAATTTAAAACTTCCTTTTAAATATTTAGATCGACTTATGTCAATCTATTTAGATGTGTATGTTGACGTTGATAGATAGATATATAAATGTGTAATGAAAGATAAAGAGTAAGAAGCACATAACCACAACACTAGTATTTATAGTGGTTCGGCTACAAGGACACCTTCCTTGCCCTACTCCACTTTTCGAGTCACCTACTCGAGTTCAGAACACTACACGACACCAATCTCCTTATGGCTGAGAAGCCTTCCAACATCGCCTACTCTTTTTCCGGTACTAGGCTAACCACCGTTCTTTCACCCAAGGTGAACCACACCTATCACAATGTCGCTTACCCTTTATTAGTACTAAGGCCTAGTCCATTACCATGGAGGAACTACTACCCAACATAACACAACACCTAATCCCAAGGAGATCCACTCCTTATTACAACACCATCAAGGATATCACCATCATTGAAAATAAGCTAATAATATATAATGTATGCACTCTCATTGATTATACCTAGGCATTCTTCCCTAATGCCACTTGATTTGATTTCTAGGCATCCTTCACTAATGCCTTTGACACAACGCTTGGCACCTTTCACTAATTCCTTCGTCTTGACACCTTTAGCATTCTTCACTAATGCTTTTGACACGGACGTGAAGCATCTTTCACTAATGCTTTGCCTTGACTTTTCTCATCCTTCACTAATGCCTTCAACACAACACATCTATGGAGGAAGAAAGAACTATCAACAAAAGAACCTCAGTTGTCTTGATGATGACAAGCATGGCAACTCATGGACTTGAGCTTGCTCGACTTCAAGAAGTGGTGATCTCACGAGGAACCTAGAGAATCACACAAAACAAAGACAAACTACATAGAAAGATCCCATAGGATCAGCTGAGAGAGTTACAATACTTGGGGAAAGTATGTGTGAGAGTGGTGAGCCAAAAGGAAGAAATGGCTCACTATTTATAGAGGAGAAAACTTACTGTCCCCGGATCCTCACAGATCCTCCTCCCACAAGGGATCCGTGATAGTAAAGCTAGGGATCCGTGGAACGCGCCTCTTTACCCATGGGTATTTTGGTTATGGGTCATGGGTCATGGGTTATGGGTTGATCCATGGCTTACTTATTAGATACAATGTATCTTATAAGTTCAATGTACCAAGTCAAGTGGTTTGGATAATACCATGGGTTATGGGTCAATACCATTTGTTAGTTTTACCCATTTTAGTATATACTAGTTAAGTATATATTTACCCAAATATGTAAACACTAGTTGTTGTACATATGTATTACTAAATCATAAAATCACTTATACTTGTTTTAGTGTTTTATGTGAAAGCGTAAGTGTGTTAGAAACTATTGGCTTTACAAACAATTTATTTTATTTGTTTCGTTAAAATGATTTTACGTTTGTTATCGACAAAGAAGATCGTAAAATATAATAAACGCTTTTTACTTTATTTGTATTAACAATCTCTCCCTTTTGTTGATGACAAAACATAAAATTATTTTAAGGAAAAGCTAAAATTGGTAAAAGTTTGAATTGAGTTTTACTCACTTCTTCCCTTTTGTCAAAACAAAAAGAACGTCGAAAAGAAACTCAACAAGTTATTGAAAAAACATGTAAAAGAAAAAATGTAAAGAGAGCAAGTGACTCGGAATGGTTCTCGTCTTAACTCCCCTTGACAAGTCCACCTCTTTAGGAGTCCAAGTACATAAAATAAGTAAGCTAATGTATTACAATTACGCTTGCAAATGGTGGCCTTGATGAAAAATGCTCCCCTTGAAGATTGCAAAATGCAATGGGGTGTCATGAAGTATAATCCAAATAAGGATTATGTTGCAAATGGTTTTGCAATATGGTTTGACACAAAGCTCCCCTAGCTTTATGGTGTCAAGTTCTTCATGTGTATTTTGAAAATATACAAAATAGAGGTTAGAGAACAAGAGTATAGTTCTATAATTTCTGCAAATAAGACTCAAGTTAGTAGTAAATTGTTCTTCCTGTACCACGGATCCCACTGCTCCTTTTGTGGAGGGATCCGCCTAGGCATTTGGAGGGATCCGCCACGGTGACAGTTATTCAAGAAAGATAATATATCAAGCAATGCTAAATATAAGGTCAAGATATGTATACAAACAACACACATATATGCGGGAAATATGGCAAACAAGTTATCATTCAACAAAATAACGAGATAATCAACAAATCTCTAAAACTAAGAGAATGATTTAGCCATACATTTTCTACTAATGAGTTACTAAAAGCCTAGAATGCAACAAAGTGCTAGAGTCTAAGGATGAGTAGACTTGTTGATTTGGTCCAATCTTTCAAGAAGATGATTAAAGATGAAATGTAACTCATTTCGTATTTCTTGAACAAGTCCTTGGATGATTAGACAATTTGGGCAACTATTGCCTTGATTGGGAACCGGAGAAGAATGGATGTTTGAGGAGGCTCTACGAATGATTGCGGGGTTTCATTTTAAGGTGTGGGATGAGGTTCTACTAAAGGTGAGGTGGTGGTAGTGGAAATTCCTCCATATGATCATGTCCATGATTGTTCCTTGTTTTCCATGATGGACTATTCTGTTGTGTGTGGTTCCTATTTTACTAGAAAGTTGGTGAGTGGGAGGTTCTTGGTGGCGAGTGCTCTAGTGCATAGAGATTTGGGTGAGGAAGAGGCTCGTTAGATCTATGCTCAAGGAATGAGGACTTAGAAGGCTTGCTAGAACTAGCTATGTTTGGTTTAGAACTAGATGACCCTTTTTGTAGCCCAAACGGTTTGATGTTAATCCTTATGCCTCTTTTAGCAATTGTTGAATGAGTTTGTTGAGGTGGGATTCTCCCATTGTTATCTCTTATGGGAGATGATTCGGTGGATGAGATTTCATGGATCATATGACCCTTTTTTTTGGATGAGCCTTTGTTGTTGAGAGTTGTTGCTAAGAGCTTTAGTCATGGTAGTGATAAGGATGCTATATGAGCTTTTAGTGACTCGATTTTGAGAGCTACGTGGAAGTGATGCCTCAACCTTAAGAGTGTTTGGTTTATAAAGGGTAATTTGAATTAGAGAATTAAATTCTTGGCCACTAAGAGGATTAAGCATGCACTTAGGATTTTGATCAGCTCTAGAGAGACAATAAATGAAAGCTAAAAGTGGTTAGATAACCAAAAGGTGGTTTAAAATTGAAGAGGGAAACTGAAGTTTTCTGCAGAGCCACGGATCTCACGGATCCCTCTCACCAGGATCCGGGTCACGGTTATGCCTGGTGAAATGATTGTGCTTTTGTGAGGTTTATTACCTATGTATTTGGGTTTTGACTTAATTTTGAAGTTTTTAATGGTGGATATCTTAAATGCTCAACCATAATGTGGTGATGGTGCTTAATGATGGTTTCTAAAGAAATTTGACTTTAGGTAGTCTAACTAAGTGTTTGAAAAGGATACCATTTGATTTGATATGGAGAAATGGTGGTAATTAGTCCTAGAAGTCAGATGATGACTCAAGAAAAATTTACTAAAATCTTAAAAAATAACGAAAAAATGAAAAACTAGTTTTGAGCCTAATTTTGAGTCAAAAGTGATTAAAACCAATTTGCTAAAATTGATGGATATACCAAACTAAGTGTTATAAGATGTGATAAATAAAGTGTGAGCTGGAGCTAAGTATGGTGAGTTTTGATGAGTTGATAAATAAAAAAACACTTTGAAATATATCCTAGGTAAGCCACGTAGCTGTGAGGCTTTCAAATATTTGTGGAAGACTTAGTTGGTTCTAATGCTTTATGTTTGCTAGTGATGTGATCTAGTGAGCTATTTTTATGTAAGTAAGTCCGCATTGTTCATCAAGAGTCACGGATCCCACTTCCTTCTCGGGAGGATCCAGCTAGTTATATTGCCGGATCTCACGCACGCAGATCGTAAGCTTTTCAAAGAAATGTGCAACTTTGCACTTTTTAGCAAATGCTTCTCCTAGTTGTTTCTATAAGGGCTAAATGCAAGAACACAACAAATATAAGGCATAGCAAAGTAGGGAGAGCTAAAAGTTCCTAAAATGAGTGACGCATTTAACCACTTGAATGTTTTCAAGGAGTCGTAAAATCTCATTCTACAAGTTCCTAAGTTAAGATTGTTTAGTGCCAAAATATGGCAAGTCCTACATGCTACATCCTATTCTACATAAGTATTATTTAAGTGTTACAACCCATTGTTTGAAATTTTTTTTCACAAACTTTAGGTCCTTATGACCTTACTTCTTCTCCCGCCTTCACCCATCCTCCACTCTTTATCACACCATCTCTACTTACTTTTTCTTCGAAGTTAAGCACTTGAAGATTCCTTGGTTTGTTGCCATTCGTGTGATGCACTAGGAACGTCCGGCAATTGGTTGATGTAGTCCAAGGGGTCGAGATCGGTATTTCCGAGTGGGTTGCTACTACCTTTACCTTCTCTTTTCCTTTCCCTTTCATCCGAGGAATCCGGGGTGGGTGAGTCTTTTGACTTCCACCATAAACCTTGTAGTTCAACCCTCGGTTAGTGGTACCATAACTTTGTTGCAATCAAAAGGATTGCAAAGAATGATTGATAACGCTACACGCGTCGTTCGGGGTCAAAGGAACTTCCTTTTCTTCGAGCATGTTTTATAACACCCTAGCAAAGGAACCTAATCGCAGTGTAGTAATTAGGGTAAGCCACCGTATTGATATCGCTCTCTGAGGGAATAGTGTCGTTAGGCTGGGTGTATGTCGATTTAAGTCTAAAGGTGAGGATGATTATTTTTGTATTTTATATTTTATGAAATGGAAAGGCGCGAATCTCGGGTTGGATTTGGGGTTGGTATTTCTACCGACATTTACTTATCTAATTAACTAAGCTAAGGATAGTCTATGTTTATTTTTGTGTGCTCGTATGATAGTTTAAAGATGTGTTTACTTAGGTTTTATTACTCCTTAATTATCTCCTATTGATGGTTGAATTGTCACGCCCTTATTCTTAATCGCGTTTTGTGTCTAAAGTCGTAGGTATGTATGTTCCCTAACTCTTTGAACTTACCAAAGGGTCTCGTCTACAAAACCCACTAGGGATAATAAACTCTTACTCTAAGGCACTTTTTGGATGGTCTAGCTTACAACTACTCAAGGAGTTATATTCTAAGGTTCACAAAGATTTAATCAAGCATTAAGTACACAACGAATGACCTATCGCATTACTAGATCATTAATCAACTAAGATAAGAGACAACCAATCAATAATCAATAATTAAGTTTCATATTCCCTAAGCAAACACATAAATAAATTAGCCGGACATGGAGAACATGCAAGCATACACACAATCAATCAAACATAGGATAGACATAATGATAAATTGAATATATGGATTAAGATATAATCAACAAACCATTACAAGATGTTTTTGGAGTGATTGAAACCTTCAAAGTTGCTGGAAAAACACCTATCTAAACCCTTGAATCGGAGTTAGGGTTTAGAGCCTACAAAAAGTGAAGTTATAATGTTCTATTTATAAGCAGATTTTCTGTCGGTAAAGGGTGACGGCGTCACACTTATAGAGTGACGGCGCCACACTTATAGAGTGACGGCATCACGACCATTTTTTCACCAAATTGTAGATTTTCTCGTTCCGGTCGCGTGGGCTTTTGAACCACCTAAATCCGAGTTCGTATGCAAAAGTTATGGCTAAAACAATATCAACTACCAAGGCAGCCATAGCTTGATCACCAGACTTGGCCATACTTTGTGCTGTGGGATTGGCCCCTTCAATCTCTCGACACCGATCAAATCTAGGCCCGATTTGGCGACCTTCTTTTATAACTTGACGTCCGCCACTTGAAAAAGAGTTTTGGCTTCGTCCATCACAAAATCCTCCGACGGCTGCCGTATAATAAGAAAGGATAACCCGTCACCTTGTATTTTCGCAATGGAGTGTCTCGATTCTTGACTTTGGCCATTTTTGTATATCCGTTTTCGTCCAAATAAGTGCCATTACAGCAATTTGCCTTCAAGAGACCTAAAAGTGAAAAGGAACGATATTAAGTAATAACGGATACAAAAGTGATCAAATAAAGGCTTAAACTAATTCTCAAAAAGGTACCTTTTAAAACCTTATCAAATATCCCTACACTTGTTATTTGCTTGTCCTCAAGCAAATGTGCTTTTTAGCCAATTAATTTATAAGTTAGAGGTAATGAAGCATTGGTTTGAAAGCAGTCCACACAACACATATAAGCCCCAAGAAAGTCATAACAAGCACGGAATTACATACTAGCACCTCACATGGGGTGTTTGGATACTCACATCTCTCTCGAGTGTATATGAAATATAACAAATTGGAAATGGAAGATAAACACTCATTAACCGGTCCTAGTACATAGATTACCATAGCTTGAGACCGTATCAAACCTCCATCGCTTTGGTGTAAGCACCTAGGAAAGACTATCAAAGAGGTCTTTAAAGGGTTGTAATGTTAGGCTTACGTTAGGGAAATAAAGGGTTTGGTGGGATAGGCTATTTAGTGGTGGCAAGTCAAAAATCTTTATGTTACAAACATACGAAGAATGGCATGCTACTAAGCCAAGACTCGACACTCTAAACTCTGGATAACTGAAAAAAACAAACATAAATTTAAAGGATAGATGTAGGATGGTAGCCCATATTTTTTTTTATCACTCTATTTTTCTTTTCTTTCTTTTTTTTTTTTCATACACTTTTACTCTACCATCCTCTACGGTAACATCAAAATGATAGGGATTTATAGGCACATCCCTACACTTAAGTTTTTATTACTCTAATACTAATTTGACCCGAATTGAAAAGATCAAAACACTTGGGGGTACATTATTACGCAAACAAAGAGAATTTGAATTTAACGCCTCTTCCCCATTTCATAAACTTTAACTTTTCCCATGAATCCCAATCGTCCCAAAAATCGTACAAAGGATATGACTCGACTTAGCAATTCATGCAAGCAACCGTATAATTGAACTAAGGGTTTAGGGTGATAACAATAATGCACTAAAAGTGAGTGTGCAAAAGGGTAGGCTAAGGCTTTTGGGTGTATATTTGGGGTGAGGTGTAAACAATGCTCTTCTGATATTCCTAAAAACCAAAACATCACGAGAACCCCGAAAAGGATAGGCTCTGAGGGGTTAACTAGGGGTATCGTGTACTAAAGATGAGTACAATGCAAAGGTTGTGGGGGAATTACTCAACCGATGTGGAAGAAGTAATTATATTACTGTATCAAACAAGGGTTATCCTAATGCCTCTTATCATTTAGTTATTCCTAACTACACAAGTGTAGTCTTACTAGCGATCTCGGAATGCATCACAAAACAAGCTCTAGAATCTAATATACTACCGGTTCACACTCTAAGCATTAAAGATGAATGCTTTAATTCCTACTAATCTAAGGGCGATCCTCACATTTGGGTGGAATTTAGGTGGTAAAGGGTTTTTGTGCTAGTCATATAACTTCCTATCCGTGAGACGCTTTTGTTAAGACTAATGGCCCACTCCTATATGTCATGAAAATTAAAAATTTGGTGCCAAAATTACCCTAACCGACATTTTCTCATGGTTTATTACACAAATACATTGGACAAAGCAAATAATCAAGGATAAGCATAGTTTCAAAGTTCCCGCTTTGTTTTCCCCTCCCTACTTAAACTCAACATTGTCCCCAATGTTCCCGAAAGAATCAAAGTTATGATAATGGAAGGTAATGAAAACGAGAGAAACTAATACTCCCTGATTAGCTCGGTAGGATCCGTATGTGAAGTAGTGGTTAAATCCTTTCCAGAAGACTGTGCATGGAAAAGCTCCTTCAAATCTTTTGTATCTTCTTCTGATAAATAAAACATGCACACGCTAAGAAAACAAACAACCCAACGATCAAACCTAACAAAGAAAAATCACAACAAGATGTAATTCCTGACTTAAATAAGATATAATGCTTGTGGAATGGATGTTTGCAGATTTTCTCGAAAATTAAGACCTGGAAAATTCCAAAAATTTATAAGTAGTACGTAAAAACGAAAGTAATTTGTTTCTCCTTCCTCGACGCCACAGTTATGACTCCGACGCCGTCAGTTATCCCACAGTAAACAGTCTCGATTTTCGAAAAAATTCGAAAATTTACATCTTTAGAATCTCAAAAATTTCCTACAAAACATCCATTATGACTCATACAAGCATTGACTTTAACAAACACACATATATATCTTTTAATGAATTGTTATTCTCATGTTTACGTTTCTTTGAAAACGTGTGTAATCCTCCCTACACTTATCCTTTTTATAAAATACCTTTATATGAAATTAAGACGAGGTTAAAAACAAAATAAAGCATTTTTACAAATTCAAACATGAGAATAAACGATCAATAAAAGATATACTCACACACAAATAAAAGAAAAGGAAAACACATGGGTTGCCTCCCAAGAAGCGCTTGTTTTGTTTCGAGTCACGAGCCCTGACTCTACCCTTATTTAACAGATAAAGGGAATTTTCCCTACACTTAAGTTTAAGTGTACATAGGAAGTATACACACCCTTAGGGTGGAAATATGCCATGAGGAGAGAGGGTGATGGGTGATTTATATGCTCAAAGGAGTGTGCTCCATTCATTATAACCTTACCTAAGTCTATTTGTGTATGTGAATCAAATCTCTCTCCTAAAATGGATCATCTTCTATCAACTTCAAAAGATTCTTAGTTAAGGATCCATCTTGACCTAATAAACCCGGTTTAAACCCATAGTGTTTCTTGTTATCAACCATGAATGGGTGATATAAATGTGTAAGGTCATGAGTTACTCCTATATTAGCTTCCACTCTACATGGCCTAGAGTCTACCACCTTTATCAAGCAACTACCCGGATTATTTATTTTGATGGGTGGATTGGTGCCTAATTCAATTCCAAGATTCACATCTAAAGATGGAAAATTGGGTAAGGTTTTTGGTTGAGGCCCTTCATCAAAATTAGAACTTCCTAGGACTAAAGAGAGGTCATGACAACAAGCATCTAAACCTACATTCTCTAGTGACGTTTGGTCCAAAGGTTCTCTATCAACGGGGTCCTATAGTCTCTTCTACTTTTTCCGGTAAGTTATAGGTGATGTGTGTTCCTCAAGTGATGGTAGGGCTTGTGGGCTTGGAGTTTCCATCTCCATTATATCTAGATCTCCTAAATGTTTGAAATCTATCCACACGCAACTAGGTATTTTAGCTTCAACCATCTCACAATCTTGTTTGGGTTTAGGTTTCATGTTCTTAAAAACTAGGTCTTTTTGATCATGATGCCTAAGGTTAGATAAATCCTTCTTATCCGATTCCTCAAGTTGTAAATAACCGGTTTATGCATAGAGGCTTTCTTCAAAATTCTAAAGATGGTGTCACTAAAAGGAGTTGATCTTGACAACCATCGCTGAATGAAGCCACATAAACACAAAAATATATCAAATCCATCCAATCTTACACCCTTCTTCTTTATCTTTAAGATCACTCACAAATTTATCGTAACAATGAAACGAACCCTACTTGAGTAAATTCAATTGTTCCTCTTTTGTTAATGAATCAAGTGCTACTTCACTTGCCATAGTGACAAATGAAAAGGGTTTTACGAACACAAACACAAAGAAGGGGGATAGACTACAAGGAAGCTAATAAAAAGAAAAATCTCACTTGATAGGAATCTTGTGAGTAGACCTAAACGAGAGATAAATCAAGCTTCTAAACAATAACTATTCCCAGCAAATGGCCAGCTCCTAAAACTTTACTACACGCCATTGGGTCCAAAGGAACTTCCCTTCTCTCGAAAGCAAGTTTTATAACACCCAAAGCAAAGAACCTAATCGTTGTAGTGTAGTAATTGGGTAAGCCACGTATTGATATCGCTCTCTAGGGGAATAATAGTGCGTCGTTAGGGTCAAGTGTATGTCGATTTAAGTCTAAAGGTGAGGGATGATTATTTTTGTATTTTTATATTTTATGAAATGGAAAGTTGCGAATCTCGGGGTTGGATTTGGGGTTGGTATTTCTACCGACACGCTTACTTATCTAATTAACTAAGCTAAGGATAGTCTATGTTTATTGTTGTGTGCTCGTATGATAGTTTAAAGATGTGTTTACTTAGGTTTTACTACTACTCCTTAATTATTCATGGGTTGAATTGTCACGCCCTTATTCTTAATCGCTACAGTGTCTAAAGTCGTAGGGTATACGTATGTTCCCTAACTCTTTGAACTTACCAAAGGGTCTCGTCTACAAAACCCACTAGGGATAATAAACTCTTACTCTAAGGCACTCTCTGGATGGTCTAGCTTACAACTACTCAAGGAGTTATATTCTAAGGTTCACAAAGATTTAATCAAGCATTAAGTACACAACGAATGACCTATCGCATTAATAGATCATTAATCAACTAAGATAAGAGACAACCAATCAATAATCAATAATTAAGTTTCATATTCCCTAAGCAAACACATAAATAAATTAGCCGGACATGGAGAACATGCAAGCATACACACAATCAATCAAACATAGGATAGACATAATGATAAATTGAATATATGTATTAAGATATAATCAAACAAACCATTATAACAAGATGTTTTGGAGTGATTGAAACCTTCAAAGTTGCCGGAAAACACCTATCTAAACCCCCGAATCTGAGTTAGGTTTAGAGCCTACAAAAAGTGAAGTTATAATGTTCTATTTATATAAGTGCATTTTTCGTTTAAAAGGGTGACGGCGTCACACTTATAGAGTGACTCACGCCACGCACCATTTTTCACCAAATTGTATATTTTCTCGCTCCGGCCGCGGGCTTTTGAACCACCTAAATCCGAGTTCTATGCAAAAGTTATGGCCAAAACAATATCAACTACGCAAGGCATGCCGTGATAGTCTTGATCACGCCAGCGGTCACCTTGTGGTTGTGACCGCCCCTTCAATCTCGACACTGATCAAATCTAGGTCGATTCGAACCTTCTTTTATAACTTGACGCCGCCACTTGAAAATAAGAGTTTTGGCTTCGTCTCCGTCACAAAATTCTCTCGACGGCGCCGCGAGATAAGCAAGTGACGCCTCGCTTGTATTTTCAGCACGAGTGTCTCGATTCTTGACTTTGGCCATTTTCTTCATATATCCGCGCCTTTTCGTCCAAATAAGTGCCATTACATCAATTTGCCTTCAAGAGACCTAAAAAGTGAAAAGGAACGATATTAAGTAATAACGGATACAAAAGTGACCAAATAAAGGCTTAAACGACCCCTCAAAAAGGTACCTTTTAAAACCTTATCAAGGATCTAATGCAAAGATGAATTTAGCAAGACGGGTTAGGAGCATTGCGTACGGGAGCACCATTTTGTCCATGCTTCTTACACTTGCCATTATCTTAATCATGTAGTAGGCTTAGGTTAAAGGTAGTCTCTACTACTAGCAATAGATCATGAAACTTAGACATGCGTTGTAGTGATCCTTGTTTCCTACTAGGCACAACACATTCTCCTTCACCACATTTTCCCATTTCCTATACAATGCATACATCTCGAGAGCTCCATTTGGAAAGGATCCCTATAGATCACTTTCGAATTCCTAGTGACCCTTGATGGGGATTCTCTTGGCATGAACACTGCCCTCACCGTGTCTTCCGGGATTAACATGTTGTAGATTTCATGATGATCAACCTTAGTGTGTAACTCTTCCAAAGACCACTCATTAGAATACATGAAAACACCTTGATATGGAACCCCTATTATTCTTTCAAACTCTAAGTTTAAAAGTGGTGTACTCATGCTCATTTATGGTGAAAACAATCGAGATGGACCCATCATCATTTCTAGTAATCCCCATTGTCTTGTAGAACTCGAGTACAAAGACCGGGCAATTTGTTCGCTTATGTCCAATAAACAATCAAACCCAATAGCTCCAAAAATTTCTCTTATGTCGGTATTGGCAAGAAATGATGGTTCTACTACTCGACCTTCATGAAAGAGTCTCTTTTCGAGCATTTTAAAGGCTTTTCTATCTTCTGACTAAGTCCATCTTTTCTATGGTACACAGTAATGAGCGTATCTTGGTAGTTTTGTTGTCGGTTGCTTGGCATGATTATTCCTAAACAATACAACCACAATGTGGTGTTAATTGTGAATAGTAACCTAGAAGGTTTGATCACAATTTTGCTCTCATCATCTTTGTTGAATTCAAGAAATATGTTTAATTTGTATTAACAATGTTAATTCTTTGATTTATATTATCTTAGAAAACAATGTGGTGACAAATTATGATAAACCCATTTGAACCCAACTCTTAAAGATGAAGAAATTGTAATCCTAGAAATCAAGGAATTAAATTAACAATGTAGTGAAGATTATACTTACACAAGTGATTGTTATGCTTGAGATAAATGATCAAATTGCTCCTTTGAATGTGAGTTGTTCTCTTGTTCGCGAGTCTTTGAAGGGAATATAATTGTGGAACATCCATAAAGGTCATCATTACTAACTTATGTTGTCTTCGTTGCACGGATCCTCGTGATCCCTCTCATTTGGGATCCTGGCTAGTGTAAATGCGTGGATCCCAAGATGACAAAGAAAAAAACTTTAAGCATTCATTGATAACTTTGGTTGGGAGTTCTAAAACTCATAGAGTTTGATGTTTAAGCTTAATAACTTGTGATTTGAGTTTTTGATGGTTTAGTACTAATCCTACTAGACGTGGTTCCCTTTTTAAGAATTAGTCACAATTCTTGGAAGGTTTATCAAAGATTATGATAAAATCCCATTGTATCATAATATAAGAAGTTTCACACGGAAATTTATTGACATAGATGGAGTGTCAATAATTCCTTTGTGATGGATAATGATTAAGGCTATCGAAAAATACTATTCTTGATGATGACTTTAATATAGATAACTACTTAAGTAATTACTAATAGATATTAATTATGTAACTAAGATTTTAACAATAATACAAACAAAAGTAAATTATTAACGATCATACCTTCATAAATATCTCTTTTAAGAAAAGAAGTATTTAGATTAAATGGATCTTCTGGAATCTCCAGATTCATGTGTGAGAAGGACAATACTAGACATTCTTTTTGCGAAAAGAAATATTTAGATAGATTCTTCATGATCTTCTTGGTAAGCCCAAATCCAAGTATGGAGAATACTTAACAAGGAAAATGTTAGAACATTCTATCATTGTCCAACAATAAACATTATAATGATTTTAAAACATGACTTGAAAAATCCTTCTTTGTAGTTTTCAAACATACACGGATCAGATCAAGTTTTAAAGTACAAACATACTCTAAGAAACTTGGTAACGAAGCTCTGATGCCAATTGTGGAAAACTAGAAGGGGTTGAATAGTTTTACCAATTTAAAACTTCCTTTTAAATATTTAGATCGACTTATGTCAATCTATTTAGATGTGTATGTTGACGTTGATAGATAGATATATAAAAGTGTAATGAAAGATAAAGAGTAAGAAACACATAACCATAACACGAAGTATTTATAGTGGTTCGCTACAAGGACACCTTCCTTGCCCTACTCCACTCCCCTGAGTCACCTACTCGAGAGTTCGTAAACACTACACTACCCACAAATCTCCTTATGGCGAGAAGCCTTCACAATATCGCCGCTCTTTTCCTAAGACTAGGCTAACCACCGGGTTCTCACCCAAGTGAACCACACCTATCACAACGTCTTCTACCCTTTATTAGGTACTAGGCTAAGTACCTAGTTCCATTACTATGGAGGAACTACTACCCAACACAACACAACACCTAATCCCAAGGAGATCCACTCCTTATTACAACACCATCAAGGATATCACCATCCTTGAAAATAAGCTAATACTATATGTATAACGATGCACCCCATCGACATATGACCCAGGCATTCTTCCCTAATGCCACTTGATTTGATTCCTAGGCATCCTTCACTAATGCCTTTGACACAACGCTTGACACCTTTCACCAATGTCTTTGTTTGACACCTTTAGCATTCTTCACTAATGCTTTGACAATGACGCCGAAGCACCTTTCACTAATGCTTTCGTCTTGACTCTTTCGGCATCCTTCACTAATGCCTTCAATACAACACATCTATGGAGGAAGAAAGAAATATCAACAAGAGAACATCAGTTGTCTTGATGATGACGAAGCATGGCAACTCATCGACTTGAGCTTGCTCGACTTCAAGAAGTGGTGATCTCGCCTTTAAGAGGAACCTAGAGAATCACACAAAAACAAAAGACAAACTACATAGAAAGATCCCTTAGGATCAGTGGTTATAGAGTTACAATACTTGGGGAAAGTATGTGTGAGAGTGGTGAGCCAAAAGGAAGAAATGGCTCACTATTTATAGAGAAAACTTATCGTTCCTCGGATCCCACGGATCCCTCCCACAAGGGATTCGCCTAGCGTAAAGCTAGGATCCGTGGGATCCTCTTACCTATGGGTATTTTGGTTATGGGTCATGGGTCATGGGTTATGGGTTGATCCATGGGTTACTTATTAGATACAATGTACCAAGTCAAGTGGTTTGGATAATACCATGGGTTAT
>OU343223.1:250138872-250170607 GCA_910596185.1 Chrysanthemum makinoi
CGTCATTAGCACCATAGGAAATAGGGATCACATTAGCAGCTTGCCTTTGTCATATGCTCTACAACTTGTCCACCGTCAACCATTCAATTTAGCCTACTACTACGCCATAGCTGGGAGAATGATTGATATTCCAACTCTTCCTAAGTTAGGTTGCTCTTCCATAAGGGATGCTCCTCACCCGTCTCTATAGAAACTTTGCACCAATTCCACCAACACCAAAGGGGATGCACCTTCACTATGAGCTCATCCCTCACATCTTTGTACCTTTAGTGATGCGAGTTGCTAAGACAAAAGGAAAGAGAGCAAAACCTCCAACTCTATCATCATCATCATCAAATAGCTCCGAGGATGGTCTTCCAAGCTCTCGTCTTCCGCCTCATGAGTATTATCGTCTCTTCGAAATAGAGAATGAATCGGTAGGGTTCAAGCAAACTAATGGAATGTTCAAGTGCCTTGGTAGGATGATGAACAAGATTTACAAGAAGTTGGACAAATAAGGGTACTTTTAAGGGGCGTTTGGAACAATACATTATCATTAATGTTTGATACAATTTGGTTGTTTTATTATGTAGGATGATAATATAACCTGAAACAATGGTGAATGCTAACAATTTCATAGGAGGATAAGCGCAAGTATGCTATCAAATTTTACCCATTTTCACTATAATGTGAAAATCAATAAGCTGCTCAAAATACATGTTCCACTATGTTTATATATATGTTATCTGCTTTTCCTAACTAGAAATGTTTGGTATAACATGTTTTGAGAAAAATTTCGGGTTTCCGGAAAAGTCCCGGACACCTAAAGCGAACTCTGTCCATTTTTCTACGCACTTCCGCGGATCGGGCGGCACCATAAATTTGGTACCGTCCATTATGTAAATTGGTACCCCGTGCACGCATGCAGGCGGACGGGCGGCACCCTTTTAGGGTTCGGCGTGTAAGTTTTGGTGCGTGGATCCTCGGTAACTTTACGAATTTCTACTATTTACGTGATTCCAAACTACTATCCAATGCTTATAAATCAATCCTAAATTGCTTATACTCTTATTAGAACTAGTATAATTCACTTAGGTATATAAGAAATCCATTTCCAACCAAAATTCAAAAATTTGAAAAATCCACCCAAGGAGCCCTTTTGCATAAAGGAAGGAACCAAATTTTGGTACCTTCAAATCAGTGGGTGATCTGATATTAGGAAATTCCACTCATTAGAACACATTTATTGCAAATCTTTTCTTCTTCCCTCCATCTCTCTTGAATGGCTTGACTTGGGTGATATGACTAGCATTCAACCCACTTCCAAATCATTAGGAACCTCATCTCTTCAATGGTTTAACATCAAATCAAACACATTTCTCCATGATTTTTCACTTCTATAAATTGAGAGGTTTTACCATGATCATCCTCACACCTTCTTCATTCTTACTATCATCTAGCAAAGACAAACCAAAGTCAAAAATGACAAAATCATCTCCAAACCCTTGCAAGAAGACCGCTAGAATTAGTGTGAGGCCTTGTTGCTTCGTTAACCTTAGCTCCTCATCCAAGTCTTCTCCACTCACAAATCATCTCCCATCGAGAGATGATACAAACCTCTCCTTAGCCACACCTACTCAATCACACATTGTGATCACCACTCCACCACCAACAAGCACCAACTTCACCTCCACGGCACCCATCCAAACATCAAAACACCTCACCACCTTCACCAAGGGTCTCCAACTCTCATTCCTATGGAGTTATTTTCCTTTCCTACTTCACCAAATCATTTCTTGGAGGACTTGGATGACTTGCCTCCTAGGCCAAATCATCCACCACCATTGCCATCATTTGGCTCAATTGAACGGATGGCTCATGAGTCACCTCGGTCATCCTTTGACCCAAGCGCCCCATTAGGGCCTAAACCTCTTCTCTTCCACCCATTCACAAAGACATTCATGGTCCTTTGTATGGGGATCATTCACTCCCACATCAATGTCACATCATCTTGAGGACATTGAGGAGTGTATGTGGGATGCCAATCCCACTAGAGAAGAGATTCAAGCGGAACTCCACAACCTCCACCAATTCAAAGGCATGGTGGACTCTCACTTGAGTGAGACAATGCAAATGCAAAGTGCTTTGCTTGCCTCCATCATGACCACCCCAAACATTTCCACCAACACCACCACATCTACCATTCCACCACCACAACCTCCCCAAACATACTACCCCCCAGGCATGGTTGCTCAACTTGTGAGCAAGCGGCCCACTCAAACAGATAGGACCGGGTTATGGTCCTTGACTTTCAAGAAGAAATGAGGTTCATCCTCAATTACATCCTTGAGCGCCTCAACGCTCTTTCTCATCCACCATCAAATTAGGATGGTCATAGTTTAGCATTTCTAGTTTTCTCTTCTTAGGATTATTTTCTTTTTTTCTTCTTGTACTAAAACACATCATTGTGTTCCCATTTCATGATCTTTATTCATGAAAATTTTAACTAATGAATAGTGTGTTTATTATAGTGTTGGAGCTTTTACATAGTATTTGGAAATGCTTGTGAATGATCATTATTACTAACATTTTTTGTAGCTTTTACTTTCACAATCCATGCATTTTCCCATTATGCACCCAATTTAGGGAGCTTTTGATCAAGGGAGATAATAAACCAGGGCTCATTACATTCCGCATAAGCCTCTACTTTTGTTGAGACAAAGGGGAGAAAATATAGAACTTGATTATATTTGGACTTTTCTTAAAAGTCAAGCGCATACTGACTTTGAAAAAGTCAACATCAAGCATCAACTAGTGAATACTTTGACTTTCATAATAGTCAAACATCATACACTTGCATTATCATTCTCCTTTCAAGTTCTAAAACTAATATTTTTATAACTCTTGCACAAACTTTGTATCTTTTTATAAAAATAAAATTTATATTTTGTCCTCAACAAAAAGGGGGAGATTGTTAATACAAATATAGATCATTAAGCGTTATTTATATTTTTTTATCTTTACATAAGTTTTGTTAACGACAAAAGTAAATTTAATTTGTATAAAGCTTAAAGCTTGTCAAGTTTAATAGATATTAAAACAAGCTTTTCAAACAATATATTCATCATTCAAGCATTTACATTTATGATTAGTAACATCTTGATATAACTCTAATCATTATGTATGATAGTATTTTTAGAATGTGTTAGGTTCTTAAAACCAAACACTACTTAAGTACTTGCATATTTCTAAAAATAGAAATACAACATATGACATCATGTGATGCATCATGGAAATCATTGGAAGATTTCATTAGATATTTTGTGTGGATTTGTACTCTTCATATCTTGCACAATCTCACTTAGATAGAGTTGACTTTAGCAAAGATTTGATATCTTGTTGTCGGACCGTGGTACCAATTTGGTACGAGCGGAACCTTTTAAGGGTTCCGGTCCGTCAGGCAGCTCATCCATTTTGGCTATAAATAGCAATGCCAAGCCAAGTAGTTTTTTATCCATTTCTAACATACTCTCATACATATCTTCTCTCTAACCTTTCTAACTCAGTTTCATATCATATTAGTGATCTCTTTTGTAGCAAAGAAGATCAAGTCACATTCAAGCTTCAAGCGAGAAGTTGGAAGTCTTGTTTGTTTAGTGTTGTATGATCTTGTGTTGATTCATACTTCATTGTTGTATTAAACCATCATAATCTTGTGAGTGTGAGTGGTTAGTATCTTTTAGTCTTACAGTTATTATTATCAATAACAGTTTATATTTCTTGTTAAAATTTTCCTCGCATTTTCTTTATCATACTCTTGCCTTATCTTTTGTACACAACACTTGCACTTGTTTTTACACTTTTCGGTATTCTCTCAAATCACCTTTAAAATGGCATATAATCACAAACTCACTGATACCAAATGGCCTAGAAAAACTTACACCCTTGGCTATTATAATAAATGGTATCAGAGCAAAAAAACTGGGAGAATCATGCTAAACAGATTCCAAAGGGAATTTATATCAAGATAGATTCAAAGAGAAAGTAGCACCAAATTTGGGAGATGCATGAGGCAACTTTCACAAGATTACAAAGCCATGTTGAAGAAGAAATGCGGACATAGAAGCATACAACCCGTCCTTACAAAAACCACAAGCAACATAGAAAAACATAAAGGTATGTTTGCTATGGTTGTGGTGTTAGGGGACACATTGGCATATTGTCCTAATAAAGAAAAGAAGAAGCGGTGTAGAAACAAAGAACACAGGAACTTCAAATATCAAATCACCACCTACCAGAATTCATACATACTCCACGTGACTTCATGGTGGAAGGGACAGATGAAGAGGGTTGGGATAAGATCTGGTATATCAGCAACCAAATAGACAAACATGTTTGTTCTAACTTGAATCTATTTGCAAGGATGAAAGAGAAGTTTGATGTGGAGAAGATACAAGACCAACACAAACTTATGTTTGTCCATGGGATTGGAGAGGTACAAATCTTGATAGGATCAGACATACTGATCATCCCTAGTGTGCACTTCACACCAGATGTTTCTTTTAATATTCTATCTGCCAAGCAACTAGAGTCACAAGGCTTGGAACTTACCTTCAAAGGAAATAGATGCAAGCCAGTACCTATGTTTAAGAACCCACAAGATTGTTGTTTTGATCAAGATAAGATGAAGAAGAGGCAGAAAAAATACATGAATGATTTCTATAAACTCCTTGATGAGAGCTCTTTGCAGAAAAGGGAGGAAAATCAGTATGACACCAAACCAAAACAAGATGACTTCATACGTGTTAAAGGTGTACTACCTTACTAAAATTTCCTCTTAAAGATTATGTTGCATTTCTTGACTTAATCACATTGATGAAATTATAAGCCAAGAATGGGAAAATTTTAGAAAAGCATTTGATAAAGCTTTTATTTGGTTCTATCATCTATTTAAATAGGGACCTACGGGACCCATTCCACCCAAAATTAATAATAGAGAGATCCACTTAATGGATCTCTACAAACTTGTGGACACACTAGGGGGATACCTCAGTGTGGTGTTTGCACAAGACTTTGATTACATTGCAGAAATATTTGGTCTACAAAAGGAAAAAGGCCATGAGATAAAAGAATGCTACAATCATTATTTAGATGTCTTTAAGTGTTATACGGACACAACTAGGGCCTCACACACTGAAACAGAAGGACTTGTTTCAGGAAGCATGGAGAAATGCTATGGTGGGATTCTAAAGAGAGAGCCCATATTCACGCAAGAAGGCAAAAGATTGGAGCACTTTGGTGTGATACTAGAGAATCTCAACAGCAATGATGAATCAAGCAAAATGAATTTTCAAGAAGAAGAAGGGACATGAAGCTCTAAGATTGAAGGAGACCATGGCAGTTCCTCAAATGATGATTTTACCATCATCATTTGAATGGACCAAGAATGAAGACAAAGAACACCACTTTTGTCCTAGGGAATGTTGGATATGATTATAAGTTCAAAATGGGAACTTGTTGTTCATGCCATGTTTTAAGACAATTTTATTTGGTTTTATTATAAATATTAAACATATGCAGTCATGATCAAATGTATGATCAATGACGCACATACTAGTTATGGCTACAAGCCCTTAGACTTTAGATTGACCACATGGTTTGGTCATTTAGACAGTTATAGGAAGGGTAGTTATATGGCAGTTATTGTTGTTAAGGACATAAGCGTTGGTTCTAATGAACCAACACAACTTTTCTGTCATACTCTTTCATAACCTATAAATAGGATTGTAATTACAGTTATTATTATCAATAAAAGTTTATATTTCTTGTTAAAATTTTCCTCTCTTTTTATTTATCATACTCAGCACTATCTTTTGTACAACAACTGCACTTGTTTTTTACACTTTTCATTATTCTCTCAAATCACTGCACAAAATGGCATATAATCACAAACTCACTGATACCAAATGGCCTAGAAAAACTTACACCCTTGGCTATTATAATAAATGGTATCAGAGCAAAAAAAACTGGGAGAATCATGCTAAACAGATTCCAAAGGGAATTTATATCAAGACAGATTCAAAGAGAAAGCAACACCAAGTTTGGGAGATGTATGAGGCAACTTTCACAAGATTGCAAAGCCATGTTGAAGAAGAAATTACTGGGACATAGAAGCATATAACCGTCCTTACAAAACCACAAAGCAACACAGAAAAACATAAAAGGTATGTTTGCTATGGTTGTGGTGTTAGGGGACACATTACTGCCAATTGTCCTAATAAAGAAAAGAAGAAGCAGATTGTAGAAACAAAGGAGAACACAGGAACTTCAAATATCCAAATCACCTACCCAGAATTCATACATCTGTGCATAGACTTTGTTAATACAAATATCGTCATTAAACGTTATTTATATTTTTGATCTTTACCTAAGTTTTGTTAACGACAAAAGTAAATTTAATTTGTATAAAAAGCTTAAAGCTTGTCAAGTTTAATAGATATTAAAACAAGCTTTTTCAAACAATATATTCATCATTCAAGCATTTACATTTATGATTAGTAACATCTTGATATAACTCTAATCATTATGTATGATAGTAGTTTTTAGAATGTGTTAGGTTCTTAAAACCAAACACTACTTAGTACTTACATATTTCTAAAAATAGAAAAACAACAGATGACATCATGTGATGCATCATGGAAATCATTGGAAGATTTCATTAGATATTTTTGTGTGGATTTGTACTCTTCATATCTTGCACAATCTCACTTAGATAGAGTTGACTTTAGCAAAGATTTGATATCTTGGTAGGACGGTACCAATTTGGTACAGCGAGGCGGAACCAGCACAAGGGTTCGTGGTCGTGAGGCGCTCATCCATTTGGCTATAAATAGCAATGCCAAAGATAGTTTTCATCCCTTTCTAACATACTCTCATACATATCTTCTCTCTAACCTTTCTAACTTCGTTTCATATCATATTAGTGATCTCTTTTGTAGCAAAGAAGATCAAGTCACAAGCTTCAAGCGAGAAGTTGGAAGTCTTGTTTGTTTAGTGTTGTATGATCTTGTGTTGATTCATACTTCATTGTTGTATTAAACCATCATAATCTTGTGAGTGTGAGTGGTTGGTTTTTTAGTCCTCAAAATCGTTGTGTGTGGGAGTGGTTGTACCTTGGAAAGAACTTCGAAATCTAAACTTAATGTCGGGAATAGTGTAAGCGAAGTGTAAAGGTTTTTCTCCGCGGTGAAAGGAGCTTGTTGACTAGTGAAGGTTAAACTCAGTGTGAGACTTCGAGGAGTGGAGTAGGAGCAAGGAAAAGAGTTTTTGTAGATCAAGCCACTATAAACAACTTGTTGTGGTTTTGATCATTTCTTTCTTATTACTCCTTACATATTGCTTGCATATTTCATTAACATATCTAAGATCAATTTCAATTGATCTTTACAATAAGTTTCAAAACAAAGTTTTTAATTGGTAAACTATTCAACCCAAATCTAGTTTTCTCTGAGACTTCATGGTGGAAGGGACAGATGAAGAGGGTTGGGATAAGATCTGGTATATCAGCAACCAAATAGACAAACATGTCTGTTCTAACTTGAATCTACTTGCAAGGATGAAAGAGAAGTTTGTTGTGGAGAAGATACAAGACCAACACAAACTTATGTTTGTCCATGGGATTGGAGAGGTACAAATCTTGATAGGATCAGACATACTAATCATCCCCGGTGTGCACTTCACACCTGATGTTTCTTTTAATATTCTATCTGCCAAGCAACTAGAGTCACAAGGCTTGGAACTTACCTTCAAAGGAAATAGATGCAAGCCAGTACCTATGTTTAAGAACACACAAGATTGCTGTTTTGATCGAGAAAAGATGAAGAAGAGGCAGAACAATTACATGAATGATTTCTATAAACTCCTTGATGAGAGCTCTTTGTAGAAAAGGGAGGAAAATCAGTATGACACCAAACCAAAACAAGATGACTTCATCATTGTTAAAGGTGTACACTACCTTACTAAAATTTCCTCTTTTAAAGATTATGTTGCATTTCTTGACTTATCTGATTGATGAAATTATAAGCCAAGAATGGGACAATTTTAGAAAAGCATTTGATAAAGCTTTTATTTGGTTCTATACTGTCTATTTAAATAGGGACCTACCAGGACCCATTCCACCCAAAATTAATAATAGAGAGATCCACTTAATGGATCTCTACAAACTTGTGGACACAATAGGGGGATACCTCAGTGTGGTGTTTGCACAAGACTTTGATTACATTGCAGAAATATTTGGTCTACAAAAGGAAAAAGTCCATGAGATAAAAGAATGATACAATCATTATTTAGATGTTTTTAAGTGTTATTACAGCACAACTAGGGCCTCACACACTGAAACAGAAGGACTTGTTTCAGGAAGCATGAAGAAATGCTATGGTGGGATTCTAAAGAGAGCCCATATTCACGCATGAAGAAAAAAGATTGAGCACTTTGTGTGATCTTTGGAGAATCTCAACAGCAATGATGAATCAAGCAAAATGAATTTTCAAGAAGAAGAGGGACATGAAGCTCTAAGATTGAAGGAGACCATGACAGTTCCTCAAATGATGATTTTACCATCATTATTTGAATGGACCAAGAATGAAGACAAAGAACACCAGCATTTTGTCCTTAGGGAGGAATGTTGGATATTTTTATAAGTTCAAAATGCAGAACTTGTTGTTCATGCCATGTTTTAAGACAATTTTATTTGGTTTTATTGTAAATATTAAACATATGCAGTCATGATCAAATGTATGATCAATGACTACGCATACTCTTAGTTATGGCTACAAGCCACTTAGACTTTAGATTGAGCACATGGTTTGGTCGTTTAGACAATTATAGGAAGGGTAGTTATATGGCAGTTATTGTTGTTAAGGACATAACTGTTGGTTCTAATGAACCAACACAACTTTTCTATCATACCCTTTCATAACCTATAAATAGGATTGTAATTACAGTTATTATTATCAATAACAGTTTATATTTCTTGTTAAAATTTTCCCTCCTTTTCTTTATCATACTCTGCACATATCTTTTGTACACAACACTGCACTTGTTTTTTCTTTCGATATTCTCTCAAATCCTGCACAAAATGGCATATAATCACAAACTCACTGATACCAAATGGCCTAGAAACACTTACACCCTTGGCCATTAAAATAAATGGTATCGAGCACAAAAGCGGGAGAATCATGCCAAACAGATTCCAAAGGGAATTTATATCAAGACAGATTCAAAGAGAAAGCAACACCAAGTTTGGGAGATGTATGAGGCAACTTTCACAAGATTGCAAAACCATGTTGAAGAAGAAATTACTGGACATAGAAGCATACAACTAGTCCTTACAAAAACCACAAAGCAACATAGAAAAACATAAAAGGTATGTTTGCTATGGTTGTGGTGTTAGGGGACACATTGCTGCCAATTGTAACCTTTTATTCCTTTGAGTGTGTAAGCCTGCTTAGTAGTCTCTTTAATCATAATGCTTGTTTTGCTGCTGTTGTTGCTGCAATAAATTTTGATTCCCATGATGATAATGCTACGGTGGCTTCCTTCTGTGTGCTCTAGCTAATTGGTGATTCACCATAGTAAAATATTATTCTAGTAGTTCCTTTTCCTTCTTGAGTGTTGACTCCATAACTACTTTCGCTGAAACCTTGTATCTTGTTTCCTCCATTATGCTTGTAGGTGATACCATTGTCTTTTGTTCCTTTTACATAGCGTAATTCTTGCCTTACGGCCTTCTTATGTTGCTCTTTTGGTTCCTGCATAAAACGACTAAGTAATCCAATAGGATAACTTAAGTCGGTCTTGTCAAGTAGATATCTTAAACATCCAATTAATCTTCGATATTCGGTTGAGTTGACCAGTGTTCCTTCAGTATTCTTCATCAATCTTGTTCATGGATCCATTGGTATTAGCGTGTCATTTCAGTCTAACATTCCAACTTCCTTCAAGATATTGGTTGCATAGGCGGATTGCTTTAATGAAATGTCACCTCTAGTTTGTGTGACTTCAAATCCTAAATAGTAAGCTAATAAGCCTAGGTCACTCATTTCGAATTTCTCTTCCATTTGAGCTTTAAACACGCGATCTCCTTCTTTGGTGTACGATTGATTAGATCATCTACGTAGACTCCTATTAGTAGTATTGAGTCTTTTGTTGCCTTCGTGTAGATCGCTTGTTCCTGTGCACATTTCTTGAAATCTAACGACTTCAAGGTGTTGTCTAACTTTATGTTCCATGCATGTGGTGCTTGTCTTAGTCCATATAGAGCTTTTATAAGTCTATAGACTTTTCCAGAATTCTCTCTCTTTATGAATCCTTTGGGCTGAGTAACGTACACTTCTTCTTTTAAAACTCTGTTAATACAAATAAGCTGTAAAAATGTTTATTTATATTTTATAATCTTCTAATGTTTTCTCGATAACAAACGTAAAATAAATTTAAAGAAACAAATAAAATACATAAATGGTTTAAGTCAATAGTTTACTAACACACTTAAATTTAATATAAAACACTAAACAAGTAATAGTGCTTTCATGATTTAGTAATACTTAGTATGTATTATAATGGGTAATAGAATGGGTAGAAGTTTAAGTAGTTAACCCATTGACTTAACACATTGAATATAGTTGGGTAAAACCCAAAGTCCATGACCCATACCCATGGAGCATAATCCATAACCCATTGCATGACATCATGCATAAGTCATAATGGGTATTATCCATGACCCATGGAGCTAACCTATAACCCATGGACTAGATACATTGCATCTACTAGATACATGGTATCTACTTGGATACCCATGGTCCAAAGTCTAGGACCCATGACCCATGACCCAAAACCCATGGGCAAAGAGGAGCGTCTCACGATTCCCTCTGTTTACACTTGACGGATCCCTCAAGTAAGGGATCCGTGGGATCCGTAGGACAGTAGCATATTTTGTCTATAAATAGTGACCATTTCTTCATTGTAACCAACCCCTTTCACACACATTTTCTCTTAGTGTTGTAAACTCTCTAACCTCAGATCCAAGTGATCTTTCTATGTAGTTTTGTGTTTGTGTTATTCTCTAGTTTCCTCTTAAAGGCAAGATCACCACCTCTTGAATTCGAGCAAGCTCAAGTTCATGGGTTGCCGAACTTTGTCATCATCAAGACTACTGATGGTATCTTGTTGATAGTTCTTTCCTTTCTCATTAGAAGTGTTGTGCTAAAGACATAAGGTGAAAGATGTCTAAAGGGTCAAGACGAAGACATTAGTGAAAAAGTGTCTAAGAGTCATATTGAAGGCATTAGTGAAAGGTGCCAAAGATCTGTGTCAAAGGCATTAGAGAAAGGTGTCGAGAGTCCGTGTTGAAGGCATTAGTGAAGGGTACCTAAAAGTCAAGTCAAAAGGCATTAGTGAAAGGTGCCTAGAAGTCGAGTCAACGGCATTAGTGAAAGGCGCCTAAGGTGTACATTCGATATGGGGTGTCGATGTACAAGATAGATTTGTATTGGGTCAAAGGATATTGATATCCTTGTTGATGTTGTCATAAGGAGTAGATCTCCTTTGGGATAGGTGTTGTGTAGTGTTGGGTAGTAGTTCCACCTTTGTAATAGGAACTTGGTATCTAGCCTTGTACCAGATAAAGTGTAGGAGACGTTGTGATAGGTTTGGTTCTACCTCGTGGAAGAACCCGGTGTCTAGCCTAGTACCGGAAGGCATTGTGAAGGCTTCTCTACCACAAGGAGTTTGTGTTGTGTAGTGATTACGAACTCTTGAGTAGGTGACTCGAGGAGTGGAGTAGGGCAAGGAAGGTGTCCTTGTAGCCGAACCACTATAAACACTCGCGTTGTGGTTTTGTGCTTCTTACTCTTTATCTTAGTCTTATTTATTCATATGCTTATCTATCAACATCCAACATACACGTTTCAATAGATTGATATAAGTCGATCTAAAAAGTTTAAAACCAAGTTTTAATTGGCAAAACTATTCAACCCCCCCCCCTTCTAGCTTTCCACAATTGGTACCAGAGCTACGTTACCAAGTTTTTAAAGTATATTGTACCTTAAAAACTTGACACGATCCGTGTATAATTGAAACCTACTAAGAAGGTCTTTTACAAAAGTAAACATCATGTCTTAAAAACACTTTTGTAGGATGTTGATTAGATGACAACATTATACTTTTTATTTCTTATTTTATCTTACTAAAATCCACTAACCTTTCTTGTCATTTTGCTTAGTTTATGTGTGTCAAGCTATAGGAATTCCTTGATAACAAGATTACCTTTCCTAAGAAGGTATCTTAATTATCATCTTGATCACAAAGGAACCGGAGTTGTCTATTGACATTCTTTTGTCAAAAGTAGAAGACACTCATAATTACATTAGAGGTATGACTTTCTAATTCTTTTTAAATAACATTAGCTTAGAATAAGTATGCTTGCATAGGAACTTATATGATTATATTTTCACATACTCATGTATTACACGTAGCTTCGTTAGGAAACTTTTTCTTGCATACGTGTTACTTTTTCCGTCTATAGTCTAGGTTTATAAACATGTGTTTTATTTTTACTTAATCCAAAAATCAAATCTTTCTAATAATAAAACAAAACACAAATCTCAAAAATTCCCCCTTCCTCATAAACCTTCCTCCGCTCGTCAAACTCCACCAAACCCTCATTTTTCAAATCTTCCACTTTCAAAAATTACCCCTCATTCAAACTTCATCTTCCTTCTCATCTCATCTCATCTCAAATCAAAACCAAGGAAGAACTTCATCATCATGGTTTACATCGCCTTCGTGATCATCGCCTTGACACTCATCGCTCTCGTGTACCCCATGATCAAGTTTTATCATGGAGACATGTACTTTGTGTTGTTAATCTACATTGGTGTTATATATCCAATCCTTAGTATCGTTCTTAGCATTGAAATGAAATATTAGTTTATCTAGTTTATTTTCATAATGTGTTATTCATTTCATAAAGGTGCAGGAACCTTTGCATGCTTAACTAAGTAAGTATTGGCTAAAATACACTTCTTTTATAAACCTAAAAGATGCAAAAATCTTCTTTTCGTCAAAATCATTTTTTTATCACTACAGATCCACGGATCCGTGGGACAGTAGCATATTTTGTCTATAAATAGTGAGCCATTTCTTCACTGTAACCAACCCCTTTCACACACATTTTCTCTTAGTGTTGTAAACTCTCTAACCTCAGATCCAAGTGATCTTTCTATTTAGTTTTGTGTTTGTGTGATTCTCTAGGTTCCTCTTAAAGGCGAGATCACCACCTCTTGAAGTCGAGCAAGCTCAAGTCCATGGGTTGCCGAGTTTTGTCATCATCAAGACTACCGATGGTATCTTGTTGATAGTTCTTTCCATTCTCATTAGAAGTGTTGTGCTAAAGACATAAGGTGAAAGATGTCTAAAGGGTCAAGACGAAGACATTAGTGAAAAAGTGTCGAAGAGTCATATTGAAGGCATTAGTGAAAGGTGCCAAAGATCCATGTCAAATGCATTAGAGAAAGGTGCTGAGAGTCTGTGTTGAAGGCATTAGTGAAGGATGCCTAAAGGTCAAGTCAAAAGGAATTAGTGAAAGGTGCCTAGAAGTCGAGTCTACGGCATTAGTGAAAGGTGCCTAAGGTGTACATTTGATATGGGGTGTCGATGTACAAGACCGATTTGTATTGGGTCAAAGGATATTGATATCCTTATTGATGTTGTCATAAGGAGTAGATCTCCTTTGGGATAGGTGTTGTGTAGTGTTGGGCAGTAGTTCCACCTTTGTAATAGGAACTCAGTATCTAGCCTTGTACCGGATAAAGTGTAGGCGATGTTGTGATAGGTTTGGTTCTACCTCGTGGAAGAACCCGATGTCTAGCCTTGTACCAGAAAAAGATTAGGCGACGTTGTGAAGGCTTCCCCGCCACAAGGAGTTTGTATTGTGTAGTGATTACGAACTCTCGAGTAGGTGACTCGGGGAGTGGAGTAGGGCAAGGAAGGTGTCCTTGTAGCCGAACCACTATAAATGCTCGCGTTGTGGTTTTGTGCTTCTTACTCTTTATCTTAGTCTTATTTATTCATATGCTTATCTATCAACATCCAACATACACGTTTTAGTAGATTGACATAAGTCGATCTAAATAGTATAAAACCAAGTTTTAATTTGCAAAACTATTCAACCCCTTCTAGTTTTCCACAATCTCCATGGAAAAATGTAGATTTGACATCGAGGTGATGTACTTCCCATTTGTTGTTAGCAGCTATGGCTAGTAAAAGTTGAACAATATCCATCCTTGCTACAGGTACGAAAACTTCTTAAAAGTCTATGCCATGCTCTTGTATGTAGCCTTTTGCTACTAGTCTTGCTTTATGCTTGACTGTGTCTCCATTAGCATCTTTCATGGTCTTGAACATCCAATTTAAGCCAATTGCTTTGTGTCCTTTAGGTAGTCTGGTTAATTCCCATGTGTTGTTCCTATTGATGGAATTTAACTCGACCTTCATTGCTTCGATCCATTTTTGATCGATTGATGCTTCCTTGTAGTTTTTGGGTTCATCTTTAGCCAATAGTAATGCTTGGGTGTTCTCGTATTAATCATCTAATGTTCTAAAACCTCTCAACGGTGTATGATCAAATCGTGAGTGTAAATTTGTGGTTGTGTTTGAACCATTATCACTTTGACAGATTGATTGTGTTGAGTTATTGGG
Organism: Chrysanthemum makinoi; assembly: GCA_910596185.1. NCBI lineage: Eukaryota > Viridiplantae > Streptophyta > Magnoliopsida > Asterales > Asteraceae > Chrysanthemum > Chrysanthemum makinoi. The sequence continues at coordinate 250,153,606 of OU343223.1, forward strand.
TGTAACTTGATAATTTACTTGTGATGAATTTTTTGATGGCGTGTGAAGTATTTATGATTGTGAGGGTGAGCTTGTTGCTGATGTTGTATATTCATCATCATCATTTTTAGGGAAATCGTTGTCTTCGTCACTTGGTTGGATTTCTTGATCATGATGTTCATTTGTAGCTTCAAGATTTTCTACTTTGAAGCCAGTCCACTCGGGTTCATCACTAATGTGCTCAGTCAAGTAATCCTTCCAATCCCATGTTTCATCCTCCTTAAACTTCACATCTCTACTAACACATGTCTTTTGTGTTGTTGGATCAAATAGACGATAAGCGTTTGATCCTTGTTCATTTCCTAAGTATACAATTCTACTGCTTCTATAATATAACTTCGTTAAACGTTGTGATGGTATCTTTTCATAAGCTATGCAGCTGGAAACTCTTCGATTCTCTAAGTTTGGCTTTCTTTGTTTAATTGCTTCATATGTAGTAATGTCTTCTAATGCTTTTGTGGCATTTTCGTTTCTTTCATCATACATCTAGTTGTAGACATAATTGTCCTATTTCTTCGTTCAACTACTCCATTTTGTTGCGGTGAGTAAGGTGCGGTAAGCTGTCGTGCTATGCCATTTTCTTTGCAGTGTTGAGTGAATTCATTGGATGTGAATTATCTACCACGATCCGTTCTTAACATCTTCAATGTTGTCCTTAACTCCTTTTCTATCGTGTTCTTGTATTCCTTGAAAGTATCAAATGCTTGATCTTTCGTATTTAGGAAATACACCCACATATATCTTGAGTAAGCATCTACTAACAAGAATATGTATTTCTTTCCAGAAGGTGTCGGTGGTGTGATTGGTCCGCATAAATCTCCATATACTGAATCTAAAGGTGATGTTGATCTAGCTTTCGCTTTCTTGGGAAATGGGGCTCTACTATGTTTACCAATCAAACAAACATCACAGATTTGTGTTGTATGTTTAATGGCAGGTATTCCTTGAACTAAATCTCTGTGAGCCATTGATTTTAGTGACTCAAAATTGAGATGTCCTAGTGTTGCATGCCATAACCAAGTATTATCCTTTAAATTTGCTAATAGGCAAACATGTGTGCCTATCCTTAGACTTGCTTTGTATAGACAGTTTCTTTGTCGCGTAACTTTCATGAAGATTTTGTCATCCATGTCATAAATTCGTAACTCGTCGTCTTCCATTACTACTTTACAACCAATTTCGGTGAATTGTCCATGGCTCAATAAATTGCTTTTCAAGCTAGGAATGTAATAGACGTGTGATATAATTCTTTGCTTCTCATCATCACATTCTATTAGGATTGAACCTTTTCCTTTGATTTCTATGTGTGAACCATCTCTGAATATTACTTTTCCACTGACCTTCTCATCTAACTCCTTGAAGTGTTCTCTTACTCCAGTCATATGATTGCTTGCTCTATTGTCTAAATACCATAGACTATCTATATTCGTCTCTTTATATGCTACATCTTCTTCATGTAGCGATACCTTTTGATCTTCAATTTCCGAGTCTTTTAATATTGCCATTAATAGGTTAGGTTCTAAGTCCTCCTCTACAAGATTAGATTGCTCATTTGAATTCGTCCTTTGAGGACATTTAGGTGCAATATGCCCTAACTTGTTACATTTGTAACATCACAACTTGCTAGTATCATAGCTTGATTTCTTGGAGTTGCTATGAGAGGTTTCTCCATCTTTCCTCTCTTCCCTAAATTTTTCATGGTTCTTTCCTTGTGAAAATTTATACTTTCCACGTCTACATCCTTTAAAATACTTTCCTCTATTCTCATGTCGTGTGAACATCAGTTTCTCTTGATTATCCACTTTTTTTCCTTTCTTGTGTCTAATTCTTTCCTCATATGTCTTAAGTCTTCCAATTGCTTCTTCTATCGTCATTTCATTGAGATCAGAATATTGCTCTATTGATGCAGCTATTTGCAGATACCTATCGGATACGATGTTTAATAGCTTTCTAACTATTGTTTGATCTTCAGTTATGTGTCCTAGACTAGCGGCTTTGTTTACTAAGGTTGTTATTTTTGTGGTGAAGGTTTCGATTGTCTCTTCCTCCTTCATGTGTAACATCTCAAACTCATATTTGAGTGTTTGTAACCTTCCTTGTTGAACTCTTTGTTCACCAACGTATCTAGTCTTCAGAGCATCCCATATGGCTTTCACGCTTTTGTGCTTTGTTTTTGAAGTAATTGTTCTTCGGGTAAGGATTGGTAAAGGAATGCGATAGCAACTTTTTCTTTCTTGTTATCGCTTTTGTTTGTTTCTAAAGGTTCTATCATTTCTCAGAAACCATTCGCTTCTAGGATGATTTGCATTCGAATTTCCCATAATGAGTAATTCAGGGGTTTCAGCATCGGACATTGCAATTGTGTGTACTAGAAGTACCCACTTCTTTCTTTGAACTTTCTCCACTTTCTTTCGTCATATCTCTCGGATATTGACTAAAATCTCCAAAATACCTAACACTAAGTGTATCGGATTTTCTTTATGGTGAGCTCTTTCGTTTTGTGCCTTGAAGGCTATCAAAAACTTATCAGGACTAGTTTATTCCAAAAACTATCTTATGAGATTTTTTATACTCTCAAATGAATAAACCTAAGGTTAATTACGTCTTATGTTATTCTTAATATAATAAGCAGTGTAGACACTAGGTTATTATATTCTTCAAACCTCGAAAAGATACTAACTTATAACTAAGGGAAGTAACTTTTCTAAAGTTATCTATTCAATATATATAAAAAACTATAATATATACTATATCAAAAAATGAAAAGTGGAAGCGTGTTTTTGTTCTTTTTTTTGGAACCTGATGGGTTATATTGAAAACCCGTAGCCCTAATAGTTGTTGGTTCCCCTTTGATGCTCTTATTTCTGCGCCTCTCTTTTTCTCCTTTTTGAGATAAAAACGCGTCTCTCCTAATAATTTGAGACTTGAAACCCATCTTCTGATTCTTGATGGTTAATCTGCCGATTTGTTATGGCTTGATTAACTTACTTTAATCCACAGTTTGGTGTTCTTATTGAACGCTGGAATCTTTTCTGATGGCGAAACTAGGGTTTCGTCAATTTGGGGATTTTCTGAATCGTGAGTAAATTGGGGCTTTCTTGATCAACTGAATCAATTAGTGATTCAATTAAGGTTGTGAATCTCTGATCTTTACAAAAACAGGTGTGTTTGTTCCTTGTTTTTGATTTGATTGATTCCCCTTTCTTATGACTTTTTGTATCTGTTGGTATGGTTTTTTTGTTTGTGAATAAATTGGTTATTTGGTTTTTTGCAACCTATCTTAACCGGATTAATTTGTGGGTTGGTTTTTATTTTCGGATTGAGTGTCCTTTTGACAGATTTTTTTGCAAAACTAAAAATGAGATGAAAAAAAGTTTTATGATGCCGGTTGATTGATCACTATATGTGAATGATCCCTGGGTGACAGAAAAATGTTTGCTTGATAAAACTTATGAAACACAAAAATGATAATTTTGATTTGTGTTCCTTGGGTTTTGCAGAAAAAGTTTACCGAGACAAAAACTGATTCCTTTTGATTCAAAAAAAAAAAAATTGGTATACGATGATTTGGTTAAGTAACCAAACCTGCTCTGATACCAAATGTTGGACCTGTTACGGATCTATGATCTAAACCATTGTCACAATATACCAAAACACAAGATAAAGATTTGAACTTTGCTTAAACGTAAAATGCTTTATTAATCTGTCATCATCATATTTGATTACATGTTCTAACTATATAAACTATCTGAAACGTTATGGTTGAAGGGTTATGTTAGTTTGTTGAATCCAAAAGACACAACCCTTTGTTGTAACTGCCATAACTAACTTCTATAACTTACTTCTTGTAACTGCTTGTTTAGCAGCCTTTCAGACCCAATAGTATATTTCATTCTAAGCATCAATTTTTTTAGCTCAGTTGTAAACCTGAAATTAATATAATTCATGCATAACAACACAAGCTTTGGAGGAGATTATCTTATGATTGCGATAACCCGATAACAAATGCAGCAAAAAATGTGATCATGTTTGTCTTTAACGCATTGCATATACATGGTGTATTACTTAATACTAATACTAAACAATCGATAACACAAAATATAGTGAACATAAACTGAAAATTGTGGAGAATTAGTTACCTTTAGTCGACAGGTTTATTTGAACAACGTTTTACGAATGGTCCCGTTTTTCATGCTTATTTGACGGTCGTATTAATGATAATTAATTAAATACCTAGAGTTAATTATGTTATAAAGTTTGTAATAATTTATCTAATCCTCAAAATTTTATCATTTTGTTCTTTTTAACCTTGATTTTTATTTTTCTAAATGTTGGAATTACTCCTAAACCTTATTCAAGTGTTAGTTACTCATATGTAATAGTTAGCTTAGTATGGCCTTTATGTTTGTTATTAGCCTTAAGCTTATGTAGAAGGCCCATGAGCATAGGCCCAAGCCCATAGGAGAAAGGGAAGGAGTAGGTGTGTTGCCCTAGCTCCTTGCCTATAAATACCTTATGTAAACCTTCATTTGAAGGTTGGTTGTTCAAGTTTTCTTTTCACAAACACTCTACGCCTAAACCGTATTATTTATATCGTGTGTGTGTGTGTGATACTTGTTCAATCGCCTCTCTATCTTTCTTATAAGCTTGTGTGGTAAACCTTGTGACCTAACAGTGGTATCAATCGCCAAATAGTTGGGTGTACACTTTTGTTTTTGAAGATTTTGGTTTTGGGTCTTACGCGTAAACATAACCTCTTCTTTGCTTCGCTTAAAAACTTGTTTTTTACACTTTTTAATCCAAGATTCTTGTACTTTCAACGTTTTAAGGTGTTAAAATACTTGTTTTTGGCAAAAAGTTTGGAACTTTATGCGTGGAACGTTGTTTTCAATCTAGTTTTTGGACGAGGGTTTCATCCTACTCGTAACCGTTTTAGAGGTTTTGATTCATCAAGTTTCACACTTTTGTGTCTTTTGGTGTTATTGAAGCTATTTTATCACACAAAAACTGGTTTAGAAACACTTTTGGCTGAAATCAAAATTACGAGTAATCTTACGCGTAGTAAAACCCTAATCCTACGCGTAAGTGCCTCCTTGGTTTGATCTTCATTTTCGTGGTTTATTCCGTGTTTTCTTACTTGGATAAGTCTGAAAATACGTCGACTTTGGATATCTTTTGCACTGTGATAGTGTAAAAGATCATTTGGGCAAAAACCCTAAATTTACGCATAAGCATAAGCGTACGCGTAGAAATCCTACGCCTAAGATCTTTCTTACGCCTAAGCCTAGTCTTACGCATAAGAAAATCCTACGCCTAACTTTCTACGCCTAACTTTTGTCTACGCCTAACTTTAGTTCTTTTTCCTACTTACGCGTAAGCTAAATCCTACGCGTAACTCATTATTGTTACGCGTAACTTTGGTGTTTTTACGCATAAGTGCTACTTGGTTCTTGTCTTTTCTACGCCTAAGGACACTTCATCAACAAAGGTTCATTCGACTACAAAGATCCATATTTATCAACACAAGTTTATCAACATGTCACAACCACCATACTCTAACTATTTCCCTTACACTTATCCTCATCCTCAACGTCAACAACAACTAACTCCACAACATCAACAATGGAATCAACAACAAGCAATTTATCAACAACAATTTAACCAACAGCATACTCCACAACTTGCTGCAAATCCACAACCTCAACTGGTTCAACCACCACCAAGTCTTCAAGCTCAACCGTACACAAATGACTTCAATCAACATCCATCAAGGATCACTATGAGGGAACCCACTTGGTTTGCAAAGATGTTTGAAACTTTAAGCAGCCAACAATCAATTCATGAGGCTGGTTCACTTGATAGACCTCCAATGCTCACTCCAGGAAACTACGATCAATGGGTGATAAGGTTCTTTAGGTTTTGTGATCTAAAGAAGCCACATGGAAAGTTCTTAAAGAAGGTTATCTTGGAAGGTCCATTTGAGATGCCTACTATCATTGTACCCGGAGATCCAAATGCCATTCCACCAAGAGATGAACAAACGAACATTGCTACTTTTGCAGACTTGAATCCTCAAGAACTTCTACACTATGAAGCAGATGAGCTTGCAATGGAATATATCCTCCTAGGATTACCAAACCTAATTCTTCGTAGTGTTGATGCTCAAAAGACTGCAAAGAAAATGTGGGATCATATTCGTCTTCTTATGGAAGGATCTGTACTCAATCAGGAAGATTTGGAATCCAAAATTTACTTGGCTTATGAACACTTCATGATTGAACCTGGAGAGACACTCGAGTCCTATCATCACCGATTTTCAGACATCATCAATGATTTGTGATGAGTGTCTAAATACTCATCATTTTTGTATTATCTGGACTGCAAAAACATCTGAAAACACTCAGAAATGCATTAAAATGATGAAAATATCACAAATTAGTGTTTTATGTGTTTTAAATGCAAAAATATCAAAATCAGATGAAAAACGTATCAAGTTTGCATAATTGGCAGTTTTAGTCCCTCAAGTTTCAAAAGTTGTCAAAATTAGTCCCTGGTAATTCAAAAACTTGTAAAAAGTCATTTAAGGTCCATGTGATTAAAAAGTTGTCAAAATAAACCCTTTAAAGTTTAAAATTTATAAAATGACAACTTTAGTCCCTAAACTTTGAAAATTGTCAAATATAGTCCTTGGTTAATTTAAAAAGTGAAAATTATCAAATATTAACCTTGTACTATTCATAAATGACATCATTGGTCCTTATAGTGAACTTTTGGAAAATTACATATTTGGTCCCTCAAGTTTCAAACTTGACAGTTTTGGCCCTTGGATTTACAAAATTGGAAAATAATCAATAATGGTCCTTGTACTATTCATATATGTCAGGTTTGGTCCTTGTGTAAACTTTGGAATATGTGCAGGTTTAACCCTCAAGTTCAGAATATTACAACAATGGTCCTTGTGTTTATCAAATAACCAATTGGACCCTTTATGTTATTTATACAAATCCAATCAATCCACTAAACCAGTGCTGGCCCAATCCCAACCAAAGCCCAAACCAGTGTTTAAAAATAGAACGCGCAGGCACTGTTCATCCCTCTCAAGCCAACACCTGCTACCATACTTCCACTGCCATCTGTTTCACCACCACTTTCCACCCTTTCCACTTATCCCCCCCCACTGTTTACCTAATCCCTTACATCTATACATCCTCCAAAAATCTTTAATTGCAAAAACCCACTCTATCCTGCTTTAGGACTTTTTGGCGCCAAAAGTAAAATCAAAGGCCAAGATGAATTTGACCATTCCAAAGGCTGGGATTGTTGATGGGAAAGACCAAGTGGGACCCATAGAGTCCTAGAAGTCATTATAAAGAAAGAAAGAAGCAGAGGAGAAGACCAAGTAGTGTAGTTTAGTTTAGATTAAGTCGTTTTAATAATTTCAAGTTTTCTAGTGTACATTTAAGCTTTATAGTTCTTGTTTAAGTGTTTTTGAATGTATTTGAACCTTTATCAACAATAAATTTCAAGTATTCTTTTCATTTACAGTTTATGAAAAATTTCAAGTTCAAGAAAATATCAAGTTCATATGAATGTTGTTTGTAGTTGATATCAAGTTCATATAAGCTCTCATATAAGCTTTAACAAGCTCAGTTTAGCTTATTACTTACTCAGAAGGTCCCTTACTCAGATTCTCATTCAAAGTTTACTTTGGTCAACGAAAGTCAACTGAGGTAAAACTGGTTCAAGATTGGAAATGGGTTGAAGCTGAGTTGGTTCTGGTTTGGATTTAGGTTTAAAATAGTGGTTGAGTTCTGTTTTAAGCTTACTCTTGGCTGGACTTCATGTGAGTTTGAATTCCATCCTTTTTAAAACTGTCAATTTTAGCATAATCATGATCAATGAATCTTTGTTGTTTGAAGATGTGTTTCTGTGTTTTATTAAGCTCATTATCTCACATTAAGACCTTATGATTCAGTGTTATGGTCTCAATGTCTCATTTGCTTGTTTAAACCTTAACAGTTAGTTATTTAAGAGGTGTTTGGATCAATTTGGTTATCTGTGTTAGTAGCCATCTGTGTCATTACTTGTTGTGGTTTCATGTCATTTTAGCATTTAGTAGCTCAGTACAAGCATAAAAACCAAGTCTTATTTAAGTAAAAGTCAAAATACTTTGTGATCTCATTTACTAGTTAACTGATAGAATTTTATAGTGTGAAACTCATCAAGGTTGCTTATAATTTAGTAATTTAGCTTAAAATCAGCTTATCATAACTTATTACAACATAATTAGTCCATAGAATTGATTAAAAGTTCAAATAAGTCAACATAGTTCATATCTCAAAAAGTCAAAATTTCATGAAATGCAGTTTTTGAATAAAACTTAGAATTTTATTGAGTGTTTAATATTAAGATTTAGTTTATAAGCTTCTAGGATATTAAAGATTACCTGCTTAATAAAATTAGAAAAATACTAGCTTTTGTCTAGTTAGCTTATTCACTGCTTAATTCATAGCTTCTTTTGAGACCCTTGTTTGAAAACATGCCCTGTGCACAGATTTGGTAGCTCATTTCTCAAGCTCTCATAGAGCTTATTAGTTAGCTTCAATTTGTGTATTTTGGCTTTTTGAGAAGCTCACCTAGCTAACTCAAGGTACCAAGTGCTTATTTTCCATAATTAGCTTATTTAGCTAGCCTGCTATTGCTTTTCAGTTTTGTCCATTTTTACTCAGTGTACAAATAAGTCAGTGTTCACAAGATTTTCAAAAGCTTCTCACAAGCTCATTAGAGTAAACCAATCTTTGCAAATTAGCTTTTTGGATAGCTTAGTTGTTAAACTTGTTGGTCCAAGTGTTTATTCTCACTTTGTAGCTTATTACAGTGCTTAAAATAAGTTAGAAGGTGCCTAGTGACCAAACAGTGTACTGTGTAAACAGTTTAAACTTGTGCTTATTTTGGCTTATTTGGTGCTTATTTTCAAGTCATGTTGCTTTTTCAGTAGCCATATTAGCTTATAAATAGTTGTATAGCTTATTCTCAGTTTCCTTTTGCTTATTTCATTAGCTTATTAGCCACTTAGATAATACTTATGCTTATTTCATATTAGTCCACTGTTGAGATTAATAAGCTCAATCAGTGCTTATTAGTCATTTTTGTAAAAAGTGGTAGTTGTAAAAAGTGCTTATCTCTTCGTGTTTAATAAGTTTGTAAAAGAAAATTCCAAAAATAAAAATATTTTGCAAAAAGGGAGAGGCAGGGGTCGAACCTGAGACCTCCCCCTTATGAGAGTGATTAGATGTACCTGTATAGCCATGCGCCCTTGGGACTTGTCTTGGTTTTATTTTGCAACATTTAATATATAAGGGCATTTAGTCAGTTTTGCTTTAAGCACTTCTTTAGCTTATTTTGAGCTTATTTCACAAAACAACCACCAAGTTTTTTAATTTTCCTAGATTCAGCATTGTTCAAAGTAGTTTCTGTGAATTTTTCATATTTTTATAAAAACGTTTAGTATTTTTAATCATTTAACTAGTGTAAAATCTTATTTAATTCATAATAAAAAATATAAAAGTCTAAAAAATATAAATATTTTTTCTAAAATTTTCTTTTATCATATAGTACGTAAGAAAATTGTTTTTACATTCGTAGGCCTTTTATTTCATAAATTTTACGTTTTTGCTTGCGCACTTGCGTAATTTTTATAAATAACGTACGTTTTCATTTTAAGTTACGTTTTTAGATAATTTAAGTTTACGTTTTAGTTAAAATAGTTTATTTAAGTTATTTTGTTTTATAAAATCCAAAAACATCATTGTAAAAATAGTGATAGCGTTTATTTAATATATTTTAACTTTTTAATTTCTTTTAATTTGCATTTAAGTCGCTGTAATTTGTTAATCTTTTCTTTAGGTATAATTATCCATCCAAAACCTTACTGATCACTATCCTTAGTGATCATTCTATCATCTGAAGTTGTTTAACACCAATTCATCCTCCGTGGGACTTAACGACCCGGGGATACACTGTATTCCTCTGATCTAAATTGCATTTGGTGTTTGAGCTGTTTTAAGTTTGTTACGGTTGACCATTCACAAGTGGTTAGCTTGTGTAATTAAACTTGACGGTTCGGGACCGATCAAATTTTGGCGCCGCTGCCGGGGAGGCTGTAAGCGTGTTTTAAGCATTTCCAGACCCGTACTTGCACATATACCACAGTTTGTAAGAAGTTTTCTGTAAAGTTAATATAAATCAAAAAGTTCATTAACACTTTTCCTAAAGTGTTAACAAACCCAAAAATATTTTCATTCTTTGTTTTTTACAAAATGTTTTTCAAAAATCCAAAAATATTCCTCTTTACCCTCTTACCTTTTTGATTCTTTATTTCTTACCCTCTAGAACCATTTGATTCTTTCTATGTCTTATCCTCACCCTCTTGGTTGTCAATGGTGTGGTGGTCCTTATAATGGTGGCAATTGCCCCAGTTGTAGCATGGTGGAATCAGGAAACGGGTCTGTCTATAACCAAGATCCCTATTCCTACCATAACACAACTGATTTATTCCATCAGCTACCACACTGTGAGACTCAGCAGTTTACTGTTGTGAGTACTGTGGTGGTTCACACTCCAGTTCTGATTGTCAATCGGGAAACACGCTTGTCTATGAGCAGGTTCCTGATAACAATTATGACTACAACACATATGACTCACAGCCACATCAGTTTTTCTGTTGTGAGTATTGTGGAGGTCCTCACTCTAGCTCGGATTGTCAAACAGGGAATCCATTTCCTTGTAAAAATTACGACTCTTCGTATCAAGACCAACCTCCACAATACCAAATGATTCAAGCAACTCCTCATGAAACTACGACAGACCTTCTACTTAAGAGTCTTGAGTTATTAAAAGAACTTAAGGAGGAGTCGGCTACGTCACATGAGAAATCCATGGAAGAATTGTTAGCGGAGGCGGGCGCTAAATTAGATTCCCAGATTGCCATTGAAAACACTGTTAGGGAATCAATTAGACTACAAAAGCATTCAAATCTAGCTCTCAATTCCATTTCATTCCTGATGACGATGATGATGAAGATACCTTTGATATTCTACAATTTTATTCATCAAGTTCATCAGTTGAGATTCCATCCGTGGAAATGCAGGGAGAAAAAGAATATGACCGAATCACTAGCAGTAGAAATAATGGAACTTGTAGAATCCATAACTGCTAGTCCTTCTCAACTCCCTCAGTCTGCTGTTATCACACACGAGGTTCACACTCACTCTCTGAACATGGGGGATGAGTATCTTGACACTGTTCCTGAAAAGGAATCGGACGAATTCATAAAGTCTAGTGTTGAGGACTTTGTCCCAATCCCGAGAGAGTCACAGGGAACTTCTGATCATATGTGTGATTCTATTTCCCCTCTTGAGTGTTCAAAAGATCATTTTGAAACTTTCTCCGATGTTAGCGACGATTGTGCTTCTCATGGAAACATCGAGTATGTTGAGGCATCACTCCCAAAGTCTGGTGATCATCTTCTTGATGAGTTCACCGATGAACTCACTCACATCAATCCACTTTCATCGGAAAGTAATGATAGTCTTTCTGATTTCAAAGCAGATCTGGGAGAGACTGAAAGTCTCATTGATAATGATCGTTCACTCACTTCTTATCCCAACAGTCCAATAGAGAATATTAATCACTTTGTTCCTGAAACATTCAAAACTACTTTCACCAATCCTCTATTTGAATTCGACTCTGAATTCACTTTAATTTCGGAGAATCCACTCTTTGATACTCAGATTGAGGATAGTGATGAGTCTACAGTGGAACAAGAATTCACAGTTTTACATCTTGTGATTGATTCTCTTCACGAGGAGTTCTCAGATGAACTCACTCATATCATATCTCCACGGAGTATGATAATTTCCACATTGATCTAGACATTCCCATAATATGTCTTGATCAAGCGAGCTTAACTGAGGAGATTCATGAAACTATGAATTCTCCTATTGAGGATGAAGAGTTAGTCATGATTTGTATCATGATTTTCTTTCTTTTCTTCATATATTCTGTCACTTCTCCTGTTCTTCACTCCTTCGGGAATGAAGACATTATTTTGACCCGGCATTTCATCTATCATTTGTGATCGGTTCTATGTATATCTCATCGGTGTGGAACTTTCACGTACTTCAATGTTTATACAAACATCTTGAATGAAAGTCCGATGGAGATTGTCTCTTCCACTTACTTCCCCATGAACAAATTAATTCGGGGTCGAGTCAAGCTAGCGACTCGGTAATCAAAAACAGTAGTTAAACATGGGTTTTCACCCGTGTGTACCACCTTAGTGTGGGGGAGATGCCCCACATGTTGTATATAGATCTTAAAAATAAATGAAAATTGTAAATATTAAAAAAAAAAAAAAAAAAAAAAAAAAAAAAAAAAAAAAAAAAAAAAAAAAAGAATAATTGTTGTGTTTCCACACTTTGAATATTGAGGACAATATTCATTTCTAAGTGTGGGGGGGAAATTCTGGCGAATTTGATCATAAATGTACCCTTTTAGTCCCTTTTTCCCCAAAAATGGCCAAATTTAAAAAAAAAAATTATTTAGTGGAAGTACTATGTACTAAACACAACAAATGGTAATCAGTCCACCATGTCTAACCCACATAAGGATTGGCTAATCCAGGAGCAAACGGCTCTTGGTAAAGATATCTCAAATCCGTTTATGGCTTGCAATTTGCCCAAAATTGTATGGTGTTCAGCTCACCATATCCTAAAAAGTAAAGAGTTGGCTAGCCCGCAAGTTTATGGCTTGTGGTAAAGGCAGTGGAAAAACCATAATTGGTAATCGACTCACCAAAGATATTTTATCTAAGAGTTGGCTAGTCCAGAAGCAAACGGCTTCTGGTAAAGACAAATCAAACCCGTTGAAAGCTTATGATTTGCTCAAAATCATTTGGTTATCGTTGTACCAAGGTTCTTACTTGAACTAAAACAATTGGCTACTCCAGAAGTAATGGCTTTTGGTAAAGAGATAAAATCCATTAAGTTTTCTCTAAAGATTGCTAGGGACTAGCAATATCTTAGTGTGGGGGATTGATGAGTGTCTAAATACTCATCATTTTTGTATTATCTAGACTGCAAAAACATCTGAAAACACTCAGAAATGCATTAAAATGATGAAAATATCACAAATTAGTGTTTTATGTGTTTTAAATGCAAAAATATCAAAATCAGATGAAAAACGTATCAAGTTTGCATAATTGGCAGTTTTAGTCCCTCAAGTTTCAAAAGTTGTCAAAATTAGTCCCTGGTAATTCAAAAACTTGTAAAAAGTCATTTAAGGTCCATGTGATTAAAAAGTTGTCAAAATAAACCCTTTAAAGTTTAAAATTTATAAAATGACAACTTTAGTCCCTAAACTTTGAAAATTGTCAAATATAGTCCTTGGTTAATTTAAAAAGTGAAAATTATCAAATATTAACCTTGTACTATTCATAAATGACATCATTGGTCCTTATAGTGAACTTTTGGAAAAATTACATATTGGTCCCTCAAGTTTCAAACTTGACAGTTTTGGCCCTTGGATTTACAAAATTGGAAAATAATCAATAATGGTCCTTGTACTATTCATATATGTCAGGTTTGGTCCTTGTGTGAACTTTGGAATATGTGCAGGTTTAACCCCTCAAGTTTCAGAATATTACAACAATGGTCCTTGTGTTTATCAAATAACCAATTGGACCCTTTATGTTATTTATACAAATCCAATCCAATCCACTAAACCAGCTGCTGGCCCAATCCCAACCAAAGCCCAAACCAGTGTTTTAAAAATAGAAACGCGCCAGGCACTGTTCATCCCTCTCAAGCCAACACCTGCTACCATACTTCCACTGCCATCTGTTTCACCACCACTTTCCACCCTTTCCACCTTATCCCCCCACCTGTTTACCTAATCCCTTACATCTACACATCCTCCAAAAATCTTTAATTGCAAAAACCCACTCTATCCTGCTTTAGGACTTTTTGGCGCCAAAAGTAAAATCAAAGGCCAAGATGAATTTGACCATTCCAAAGGCTGGGATTGTTGATGGGAAAGACCAAGTGGGACCCACAGAGTCCTAGAAGTCATTATAAAGAAAGAAAGAAGCAGAGGAGAAGACCAAGTAGTGTAGTTTAGTTTAGATTAAGTCGTTTTAATAATTTCAAGTTTTCTAGTGTACATTTAAGCTTTATAGTTCTTGTTTAAGTGTTTTTGAATGTATTTGAACCTTTATCAACAATAAATTTCAAGTCTTCTTTTCATTTACAGTTTATGAAAAATTTCAAGTTCAAGAAAATATCAAGTTCATATGAATGTTGTTTGTAGTTGATATCAAGTTCATATAAGCTCTCATATAAGCTTTAACAAGCTCAGTTTAGCTTATTACTTACTCAGAAGGTCCCTTACTCAGATTCTCATTCAAAGTTTACTTTGGTCAACGAAAGTCAACTGAGGTAAAACTGGTTCAAGATTGGAAATGGGTTGAAGCTGAGTTGATTCTGGTTTGGATTTAGGTTTAAAATAGTGGTTGAGTTCTGTTTTAAGCTTACTCTTGGCTGGACTTCATGTGAGTTTGAATTCCATCCTTTTTAAAACTGTCAATTTTAGCATAATCATGATCAATGAATCTTTGTTGTTTGAAGATGTGTTTCTGTGTTTTATTAAGCTCATTATCTCACATTAAGACCTTATGATTCAGTGTTATGGTCTCAATGTCTCATTTGCTTGTTTAAACCTTAACAGTTAGTTATTTAAGAGGTGTTTGGATCAATTTGGTTATCTGTGTTAGTAGCCATCTGTGTCATTACTTGTTGTGGTTTCATGTCATTTTAGCATTTAGTAGCTCAGTACAAGCATAAAAACCAAGTCTTATTTAAGTAAAAGTCAAAATACTTTGTGATCTCATTTACTAGTTAACTGATAGAATTTTATAGTGTGAAACTCATCAAGGTTGCTTATAATTTAGTACTTTAGCTTAAAATCAGCTTATCATAACTTATTACAACATAATTAGTCCATAGAATTGATTAAAAGTTCAAATAAGTCAACATAGTTCATATCTCAAAAAGTCAAAATTTCATGAAATGCAGTTTTTGAATAAAACTTAGAATTTTATTGAGTGTTTAATATTAAGATTTAGTTTATAAGCTTCTAGGATATTAAAGATTACCTGCTTAATAAAATTAGAAAAATACTAGCTTTTGTCTAGTTAGCTTATTCACTGCTTAATTCATAGCTTGTTTTAGACCCTTGTTTGAAAACATGCCCTGTGCACAGATTTGGTAGCTCATTTCTCAAGCTCTCATAGAGCTTATTAGTTAGCTTCAATTTGTGTATTTTGGCTTTTTGAGAAGCTCACCTAGCTAACTCAAGGTACCAAGTGCTTATTTTCCATAATTAGCTTATTTAGCTAGCCTGCTATTGCTTTTTCAGTTTTGTCCATTTTTACTCAGTGTACAAATAAGTCAGTGTTCACAAGATTTTCAAAAGCTTCTCACAAGCTCATTAGAGTAAACCAATCTTTGCAAATTAGCTTTTTGGATAGCTTAGTTGTTAAACTTGTTGGTCCAAGTGTTTATTCTCACTTTGTAGCTTATTACAGTGCTTAAAATAAGTTAGAAGGTGCCTAGTGACCAAACAGTGTACTGTGTAAACAGTTTAAACTTGTGCTTATTTTGGCTTATTTGGTGCTTATTTTCAAGTCATGTTGCTTTTTCAGTAGCCATATTAGCTTATAAATAGTTGTATAGCTTATTCTCAGTTTCCTTTTGCTTATTTCATTAGCTTATTAGCCACTTAGATAATACTTATGCTTATTTCATATTAGTCCATTGTTGAGATTAATAAGCTCAATCAGTGCTTATTAGTCATTTTTGTAAAAAGTGGTAGTTGTAAAAAGTGCTTATCTCTTCGTGTTTAATAAGTTTGTAAAAGAAAATTCCAAAAATAAAATGTGTAGCAAAAAGGGAGAGGCGGGGGTCGAACCTGAGACCTCCCCCTTATGAGAGTGATTAGATGTACCTGTATAGCCATGCGCCCTTGGGACTTGTCTTGGTTTTATTTTGCAACATTTAATATATAAGGGCATTTAGTCAGTTTTGCTTTAAGCACTTCTTTAGCTTATTTTGAGCTTATTTCACAAAACAACCACCAAGTTTTTTAATTTTCCTAGATTCAGCATTGTTCAAAGTAGTTTCTGTGAATTTTTCATATTTTTATAAAAACGTTTAGTATTTTTAATCATTTAACTAGTGTAAAATCTTATTTAATTCATAATAAAAAATATAAAAGTCTAAAAAATATAAATATTTTTTCTAAAATTTTCTTTTATCATATAGTACGTAAGAAAATTGTTTTTACATTCGTAGGCCTTTTATTTCATAAATTTTACGTTTTTGCTTGCGCACTTGCGTAATTTTTATAAATAACGTACGTTTTCATTTTAAGTTACGTTTTTAGATAATTTAAGTTTACGTTTTAGTTAAAATAGTTTATTTAAGTTATTTTGTTTTATAAAATCAAAAAAACATCATTGTAAAAATAGTGATAGCGTTTATTTAATATATTTTAACTTTTTAATTTCTTTTAATTTGCATTTAAGTCGCTGTAATTTGTTAATCTTTTCTTTAGGTATAATTATCCATCCAAAACCTTACTGATCACTATCCTTAGTGATCATTCTATCATCTGAAGTTGTTTAACACCAATTCATCCTCCGTGGGACTTAACGACCCGGGGATACACTGTATTCCTCTGATCTAAATTGCATTTGGTGTTTGAGCTGTTTTAAGTTTGTTACGGTTGACCATTCACAAGTGGTTAGCTTGTGTAATTAAACTTGACGGTTCGGGACCGATCAATTTGGATAAACACAACATCAATATGCCTAAAATTGCAGTGAATACAAAGTTCCTGAGTAGTC
>OU343223.1:250170707-250238960 GCA_910596185.1 Chrysanthemum makinoi
GGGTCAATACCATTTGTTAGTTTTTACCCATTTTAGTATATACTAGTTAAGTATATATTTAGCCAAATATGTAAACACTAGTTGTTGTACATATGTATTACTAAATCATAACATCACTTATACTTGTTTTAGTGTTTTATGTGAAAGCGTAAGTGTGTTAGAAAACTATTGGCTCAAACAATTACGTATTTTATTTGTTTCGTTAAAATGATTTTACGTTTGTTATCGACAAAATATTGGAAGATCATAAAATATAAATAAACGTTTTTACGGCTTATTTGTATTAACAGCTTTCTTATGTAATATAGTTTTGCATCAAGTTCTTGTAAAACAAGTTTTCTAATTTTAGATTCTCATAATGTTATAATGGTTGAACATAAAAGGTATAACATTACGAAGGCCTTCATTATATCAATTCTGGTGACCTTCTTCGAGATATTCCTTTTTCCCTTCTTGAATGGGCCTATGATAATTGTTTGCTTGTTCATCATGTTCACCATGACAATGAGGTATACTATCGCATATATGAAGGAATACAAATATGTGACGTTCAAAGATTGGTAAACATGTGAGTAAATCATTCCATTTTCTTGCTGTAATGAGGTTGTTTTGGGGATGAAGTTTAGTAAATTGGTGTTTTAACATAAATTAGTAAGATCTGGTCTTCATCAGGTAGCAGTGATGGTGTATCTTTGGCAGATTGAAGGGTGGTTTTTCCTTTTCCTTTTATATTGTAAATGAAGATGTTAAGGTTATGCGATTGTTATTGGATGTCAAACATATACTAGTTCACTTTTTTTGTTTATTTTAGTTTCACATTCTAGTTTGTATGTATGCTAAAAAACAGTTTTTCATAATTTATTCAATTAAATATTATTTCATGTATATCCTTATAAAACTAGGATATTACGTTAATATCCTTGTAAAAATCATAATTACATCAATATTTTTTTAAAACTTAATAATACTCATTAATGTTCAAATTGAAAACTAAATTCTAAATAATGATTTTGGTAATTCAAATCTATACTATTTTATAATGCATTTAGGCCTTTTTAAAATTAGAAGACTTAAAAATTAAGCCTTCTAATTTTAGAAGGCTTAAAATTAAGATAAGGAGCTCCACTGTAGATGACATGGTCACTTCTTAACAAACCTGCCCTAACTTCTAACAAACTCAAGCCTCTAACTCCTAACCTCCAAAAATTAAGATAAGGAGCTCCAATTATAAAATCTATACGTCACTTCTCAACTAAAAATTCATCTTTATTTTCAAATTAAAATATCTTTTTATCTACTTATTTATATTATAATCTAATTTCATCATATTTTCTAAAATTTTATGCTCTTTAATTCCACATCCATTTTAATATATTTTTATAGTTTTTAGTTTTTATATTTTTAGTGGGTTTATTTTATTTTAATTCAAATTTTTACAACTTTAACCTTTATTTCATTTATTCCAATCATATTATAGTCATCGGGTACCCGCCGACGCATTACGCGGGTACCCTTCTAGTATTATCTAAATATAAAATAAAATAATTTATTCCACTATTACCCTTTAATCTTAATAAGATAAAAAAGAAAATCATCTAAATATAATTTAGTATCTTCTTCTTCCTTGAACACCCTCTATCTTCACGACTTCATCTCAAAACTGTCATAATCAATCAAGTCTTCTTGATTTGGTTGGTGTTGTTAATGGTTTGCCTATTACATAACCTATCTGTTTAAATTATTTTTTACCAAAAATCGTAGGATTCTTAACAAAATTAACATATTTTAAACAAGTGAAGTGACACTGATTAATTAATGTATCCATGAGAATGTTCATGATGTCACACGCAACTTCTTGATCAAAGAAGTAGCAATCAACTTTTGCAAAGCTAGTGTTTAAAGTGGGTTTTATCTTGTGCTAATTTATGGTCTAACTATGTTATATTACATTGTTTTATAAACGATTGGAACCAAAAGCCAACTTACGAGAACTGGGTGATATTTGGAACAAGAAAACATGAACAGGAAAATGCCTAATTCAATCTGATGTGTTTTTGTTATTCTGTTTAAGAACCAAGGGCAAAAAGTAATATTCTTTTTTTGTTTAATATCATATAATAGATGAAAATATTTATGACCATTTAATTAATATTAATTTATCTATTTGGATATGTATGAGTATTATTAAGTTTTAAAAGAATATTGACGTAATTATAATTTTCACAAGGATATTAACGTAATATCCAACTCTTTTAAGGATATAGATGAAATTCATCCTTAATATTATTTTCCAGCTTAAGAACTAGGTTTTTTGCTATTATTTGATTATGAAGTGTTAGTTTATGTTAGTAATGACGATGTTATTTGAATCTTTTTGTTAATCATAGCATTATGTCGAAATTTTGGTTTGGTGAATATGGGTAACTCCTTATGATGTCTGTTGTTTTGAACTGAGTGGTTTATTCTTGTTAACGTCATCTGTAGTTATGCTGTGATTGTCGGTGTTTAGACTTGGTTATTTGTCAATTTTAGGCTGTGTTAATAGAAAGCAAAATTAAAGTTCAATTGCTTAATTGCTTGGTATTATCTACACATGTTGTTTTTCCTTTTGAGCCATGTTATAAGTTTTATTGTTTAGAGATATTAGTTGTTTAATCCACTCTGTTAGAGTGTGCTAGAGAAATGTGTTCTGTTGTGATGAGCACTAATGCGACTATTTCCTGTTGCATGCACCAGCTATTTCCTATTGCTTTAGGAGTGTGTTTGTTTTCAAAGTTCTTACGGAGTATTATTTCTTTTAATAGTGCAAAAGATAAGTACTACTAGTTCTAGAGAAGTAGTCGGCGATTGTTCTCATCATAGCACAATACTCTTCTCTGGGGATACCCTAACATAGTGAAAACAACGGACATCTCTGAAGGGTAGAGTCTATAACATAACAAAAAGTAAATACGGTGGTGTAACGAATATCGAACATACCAACTTGAATTTTTTGGCTATTAAACGATGTACAAACACTATTAGAGACTACACCAATAAGTCTCTCATAGAAAAACTTTAGAAAGTCAATAACCATAACCTTGTATATTAATATACAAAATAAAATTGAAAAAGTAAAATTAAACAGATTTACAAATACTGTTGATACAAAAGTTGAGCTGCTTGTTTTGGGGCCCGCTCGCATTCAATTAATGATTGTTGCTCGAGACCCCGCACTAAAGCAGCAAAACACCGCTAGGCTTACCGTGATTGTCTCCCACGCATTGTCCTCCCATGGTAGTAAGTAATCATTTAGGGTTAAAGGTGAATTAGGGTTCTAAGAGCGCATTCTTTAACGAGGGATGTGATTCCCTTTATATACACACGGAACCTTGTTGGTTCCGTTCCTCATATTATCCCGTAAGTCGGTTGGGGAATGATTATCTCCTTAATTAAGAGATATCCGATATCTATTCCGTAAATAGATTTGTATTTGGGCCTTCGTTGGGCCTAAGCGCTTATCATTAGCCCGATTCGTCTTTGGGCTTATCGAGTATTAGGCTTTAGTTAGGGTTCGTGACGGATATGACTATCGTCATCATGTCCCCAGTCTAGTATCGCGGTGAATGACTGCGGATGCTAGACTAATAACCTAGTCAATGAAAAATGTCAAAGCGTAGCTAAGAAGTTAAAAGAAGATGCCCTCTAGTACATTGTATCTAGACATTGGATTGAAAATTTGGGCCTTCTCGTAATTGGAGAAAGTTCTTGCGGCGGTGTCCCATCAAGCGATCTCAGCCACATAATTAGGGTTGGTGGGGTCCACGTGGCACTCATCGCGTGGAAGAGGGAGATTATATAACCCTTCACTTCATTTCCACCGTTTTCTTCATAGTAAAAAGAAGACTCAATCCGCCATTTTCAAGAATCCTTACCTTTGCAATCCGAAAAACCGGCTTATTTATAAGGTAGCCCGAAGTGCTTTGTAGAACAATACCATGGTCACAGGTTGTGCGATTTCACCTCCGACCTCATCGAGAGTGATCTCCTAGAATTTACCTCGAACTACTTTATACCACTTGACGTGCATCCGGTTGTTCCGAGTCTTGCGGGCATCCATTGCCGATTTCCCCAAAGGGAAAATAGGGGTATACACGCGTTTCTTGAATTAGAATCAGCGTGTGCCTATATCCCAATTTAAATGCGATGTGTTAAATTATTATGAGCTGCACCTATCCCGGTACCTGCATCGGTCGCGGCTAAAATCACTGTTTGGGGTGAACCGTGTAAGTTTCTTGCGGTTAACCTTATCCACTTATTCCGAGCCTTTTATCACACGACATGGGCACATGGGTGGGTATCCTTTGCTAAGCGCGGCTGGTAGAGGCCAGTGCTATCTTGAGAAGCTAGGCGTCTTAGGAATTGGAGGGAGTTCTTTTTCGGGTAGACGACACATGCTTTCCAGTGGCATTATAATTTTTAGCATAGAGTGCGTTCGAGGGATGAGTGCCCTTTCCTGATCATATGTCACGAGGATCGCGGGCCCGATGCGTACCCAGCATCCCCATTAGTTCCTATCGGAGGAATTTTGGTGCATATGGGCATCGGCCTGTAATTATTTTGGCATCCGGATGAGATGCCAATCTTCTAGCGCCAATGGCGGGTTGGTACTCGTTCTTCCGCACCCCCTTTTGTAATTAATGTAAGAATTTTTCGCCTTTTTCCGCGAATATAACCTGTGTTGTTTGTTGTTTCCTAGCGAGATGGATCTTTTCACCATGGTGCATCTAGAAGCCGGTTGAGGTGAAAGGGACATGGCTCTGAAGAAGGAGAAGAGCCAATCTTGGCTTCTGCCGAGTACCACGGAGATGAATGTGGGAAGCGGGGACCGCTCATCGGTTCTTGCGATCGCAGAGCGTGCAAGTCGAAGGTTCCACTCCCAGTGGTGCACCCAGCCCGTAGTAGGGCGCGGCAATGGAAGAAGAAGAAGAAGAACAAGAGTCCGGGCTAAAGCGTAAAAGAGTCTTGTGGAGAGGATAAGCGCCAGCTCCTCAAGGAAAAACGTCCATTGATCCTTCTTGTAGAATCATCGGCTAGCTTGTGTACATCATCGCACTCCATATGCTAATTTATCGGCCCACGGTAAGTAGTGTTATCAATATATATATATATATATATATATATATATATATATATATATATATATATATATATATATATATATATAAATATATATATATATATTTTAGAAAACTAACAATTCTCTGTCTGGTATTGAGGTTTGAGCAGTCTTGGTCGCCCAATCCTGATAGTCCTAGCGATCTTGAACCCACAACCAAAAAGCGAAGATGCGTTTAATGCTCCCATGGAACAATTGGTTGAAAAGATTAGTGCAGGTGTGCAGCATCAAGCGTCATTGGTTGAGAAGCTAAAGGCGCAAATTTACGGTGAACGTAGCCAAGGCTCTCAAAAGATCGAGAAGATTGCCTTCTTTGGAGTCGCGCTGGCGATTAGGCCGGAGACCGAGAGTCTGTCGTGTATGCCCAAAAGCAAGGCGAGGAGAAAATGGCGATGGGCCAAATAAGCCAAGCCTTGAGAGGTCTCGGGGATACAAGCTACTTGACTCTGGGCTGAAGTATTTGGAGATGAGCAAAGGGACTTGACTTCCGCAGTTGAAAACTTTGGTGCCACTGTGAAGATGCTCTAGAGGCAGGAGGCCAAATGCGCAAACTCGATATTGAGTCTGACGAGTTGTACCCCGACCTTCTGTCTACTATAGGCGGCCTGGTGGCTTATAGCTCATGGTCTTCGTCTCGCCGCCACTACTCTAGAGTCACGAGAAGTTGTTAATGCCTTGGGGTGGTCCATCTTCTGGGCCTTGATAAGTGAAAACGTGGAGAAGCTTCATGAGGCGATTTGTTGAAGGTACATGCGAGCAGGTACGGCTATAACTTGCGTCTACGATGAGCTAGTATGCGCTATGGAAGATGAAGTCTCGGAGCTTTCAATGATATCACGAAATGGAGCAGCGACCAAGATTATCCTATAACTTTGATTATGGAAGGGTTGACCTTGGCACGCCATCGTGTTGAGAATCTGCGGCTTGGCCAGATTATTTTTGAAGCACGATGTCTCGCGGCTTCAAGTGCTGTTTTTGTTAGTCCCAAAGATATCCACGAACCCTTTACGCTTTGGAGAATGAAGTTCCATTGAAGCGAGGTCTTAAACTTCATCTTTGCCCGGTCGCCAAGAAGGAAGGCATTAAGGGTAAGGCGTTTTGTGTGGCGTTGGCGCGGCTACCCCCGTTCGGACGGTGCACGTTAGTGTTGCTACCATAGCGTAGCGTAAAGATCTTGATTCTTTGAAAAGTTTAAGTGAGGTTAAGGATGCAACGAACCGCGTAGGTAGTTCATCTCTTGAGCGTTGTAATAGTTGGTAGGTTATACTTCGTAAAGTAAACATCCTTTTGTAATAACTTGTAGTCATTAATAGGAATCTCCTTTTGCGTGGTGCATGTTGATATTAATGCAACTTGTGATGTGTGTACTTACATTTATCTTTGCATATAAGGGTCGAAATTGTACACAAGTGCAAATAAGAAATCCATAGTCATGTATGAAGATCATAGTATACTGGAAATTTCTAAGTACTTTTTATCATAGTCGTGTATGTTATGATATCAGCGTCTGTAAATATCACATTAAGGAAGCAAGTGTCTTGGTTCGAAAATGTTAAACGTGCGCATATCGTTGCTTAGCAATCATGGGATGCACAAACTATTCGTCTTGAGAACAAGGTGTTTAACAAGGATACGTGATCCGGTGTTGATGGGTTTGCAACCCTCTTACTCAACAAGTTGTTTAGTAGGTTAACGTATCCTTTTACCATCGTTGGGTATATTTTAAGCATGCGCGCCATGTAAACAAGAGATAAAAATTGTTAAGACATACGGTATATGGAAATAACAAACCAAAATATGTCGCGAGTTAGCTAGAGAACCGCGGCGTTTTATTGATACTTGCAAGTGTTTATGAGAAATAAGTAAAACATTATTCTAAGGAAAATAAAAAATAAATACATAGATGTGTATTGGGCACTTTAGTGAAGTGCGGGGCCTGTGTCTTGTTGGTAGTATATTCTTATAGGTAGCACCTCTTGAGGTTGCAGATGTTCCATGTGTGTGGCAGTTCACGACCATCCAAGCCTCGTAGCTTGTATGCGCCTATTCCCAATGCTTGATAACCTCATAGGGTCCTTCCCACTTTGGTCCAAGCTTACCTTGTCTTCTGCGTGGCTGCATGGTTGTGCGATGCGAAGTCACAGTGCGGAATATGGCGGCGCTTTAGCGTCATAGTATCCCTTCATCTTTGACTTTGATCTTTCTTCCGGGATAGGCTGCGGCGTTAGCGGCGTTCTTCGGCGGGTCTAAGTCGACCGTCTCTCGTCATCATTGGTTGCCACATTGATTTCCGTAGTGCGGATAGTTGGCATTCAATTTCAATTGGTATGGCATTACGTCCCGTAGACTAGAGAGGGAGTGTCTCCGTCTTTGGTTTTGATTGAGGTCGCGATCGCCCACAAAACATCGAAAGTTCTTCCACCCATCTTCCTTTGTGCTTGTCTAAACGTGCCTTAATTCCCACCCGAGCTTCGATTACGCGCGTTCAACTAGGCGTTGGTTTGTGGGTGTTTTCTTGACGCATGAGTCTTGTTTGATGTTTAGCTTCTCGCACGATCCTTGAAAGGGTTGTCGCAGAAATTGTTTCCCGTTATCGAGAGATGAGCTCACGGTAGACCAAGCGGCATACAATGTTTTCCCAGACGGCGCTTCACATGGTTTCCAGTGATTGTTACCACCGCCTTTGCTTCGATCCACTTGGTGAAGTAGTCTATGGCGACTATGAGGAACTTTAAACCTCCTAACGCAGCGGGAAAAGGACATGCAATGTCAATACCCCACTTGTGGAATGGCCATGGTGCCATAATTGGTGTTAACTCTGCGTGGTTTGGAGAATGGGTCGTGGACTTGGCGGTCGCTGCACTTTCTTATCAAATCCGCGCATGTCGCGATGCATGGTGGGCCAATAATAGCTGACCGTAAAGCGTCGCCACCACGGAGTGGTCACAATGCATGTTGCATGAACCTTCGTGGATTTCTCGCATACATAGTTTGCTTGTAAGGGACCAACCGCGGTAGACCATGGTTGCGGAAGAGCGTCGATATAGGATGTTGTCGAAGTTCAAACCTTTGCTATGGCGCCGTATCCTTCGGGCTTCTGCGCTCTTGGGGTAATATTCCTTTGCTTATAAATTTGACTATTGGTGTCATCCACGTAGGTCCGTCTTCCTCTATTACCATGGATACTTCCATTTCTAAGATGGATTTGCTCTTCAATGTTTCCACCAACACTGTTTGGATAGGTCTTGTAAAGCTTGTGGATGCGATTTTGCTTAGTGCATCCGCCATGCGGTTTTCCCCTCTTGGAACCTGTTTGATGGTAAACCTGTCAAAGCTTTGAATTCTGCCTTGGTTTTAAAGTCTTGAATCATGTTTTTCCTCGGCTACATACTCGCCTAACACGTGGTTGGCTACGGTCTGAGGTCTAAATTAAACCAGGTTGCGTCACCCATTCGAGATGCGATGCGTAGTCCCTCTAGTAGGGCTTCATACTCTGCCTCATTATTTGTCATTGTGAATTCAAAGCGGTCGCGTAAGTGAATTCCATTCCTTCTGGGTTTGTGAGGATGAGGCTGCTCCCAACCCATCCGCATGAGGATCCATCGTGAACAAGATCCATGGATCGGTAGTTCCTCGTGTGGTGCCAGTGCATCATCGATTGTGCGGCTTTTCGCTGATGAAATCAGCCAGTATCTGCCCTTTTATTGCAGTACGTGGTCGTAGGTGTGTTATGCTCACCGAGCAACACGCTCCATTTTTGCGATCGTCGATGCGTCAGGGCTTCTAGATGATTTGCTTGATCGGTTGATCTGTGATTACCGCTGGGTGGCGCTTGGAAGTACCTGCGTGGTTTTGCGAGCAAACACCAATTCCAGAACTAATTTTTCCATGGCGCTATAGTTCATCTCCGTCTTTTTGAGCGCCTTACTTACAAAATAGACAGGGGTTTGTACGGAATCCCTATCACATTAGTAACACTGGCACTGCTCTATTAGTTGCGATAAATACATGATCAACTCTTCCCTGGTGAGTGCGACAAGTGTGGAAGCGTTTCAGGTGTTGTTTCAAATTTGTGTGAAGGCCTCTTTGCCTCCGTAGTCCACCGGAAATCACCCTTTTTTATACACTTTTTGAGTGTTTTGAAAAGGGGTAATGATTTGTCTGCTGACTTGGATAGGAATCTGTTAAGACCGGCCAACTTTTCGTTGAGAGATTGGACTTCCTTCAACGTGCGCGGTGAAGTTCAATAGCCTTAGTCTTTCTGGACACGATTTTATACCGTCCGGTTCTATTAGGTATCCAAGGAACATGCCTTCAGTCGCGCCAAAGGTACATTTTTTTGGATTCAACTTCATGTTGATCTCTCGGAGAGTTCTGAATGTTTCCTCATATCGCGAACTAACTCATCTTCAGTATGGCTCTTTATGACCAAGTCATCAACATAAAACTCTAGGTTGCGGCCCACTGTTTTTGAAAGCATTATCTACTAAACGTTGATAGGTGGCTGCATTCTTCAAGCCAAGGGCATTTTTGTGTAACATGACGCCTTGGCTTGTGGCGGCTTTTTCCTCGTCCTCCTTAGCCATATGGATTTGATGATATCCTTTGTATGCATCGAGGAAACACTTTAATGGATACCCACACAAAGACTCTATTTTCATTATCTCTGGTAATGGGTAGCAGTCTTGTGGACATGTTTTGTTAAGGTCGGTGAAGTCCACGCACATCCGCCAGCTACCATCGCTCTTCTTTACCATAACTGGGTTGGAAAGCCAGTCATGATAGTAGACTTCCCGCATAATTCCTGCCTCTACTAACTTGTGTACCTCTGCCGAGTTGCTGCTGGCGCTCGGAGCTGGCGGCGCTTCTTCTGGCTTATGGGTGAGTATCCTTGTCGGATTCTCAGTTTATGCTCTGTTATTGAGCGTGGTACCCCAGTCATGTGTTTTGGCTCCCATGAAAAAATGTCCAAGTTCTTTTGCAGGAGCGCACATCTGTGCTCTGCCGTTGTCCGACAGTGACCCTCCGATGGATATTTCCTATTCCGGGTATTCAGGGTGAATTGCAACCTTCAAGTTTGGAACTTTGGTTGCGCGATTCTAGGACGGTCCGGTTCGCATGTAAGTGTTACATTCTCTATGGGTACACGGCATTGTGGAGTAACAATACCACCTTCCACTGGAATTTAAGCATCCTCTTGCTGTTGATGGCACTGCGCGCCGTGATATCGAGCCTCCCAATAATGCCATTGTATGGCGAGGGAGATTGATTACCATAAATTTCATCGGCCGTCGGAGTGTTTTCATTTCCGATGCTAACTAATAATCGTATTTGCCCCATAGGCCATATCTTTTCACCCGTAAAACTGTTGGCGCCGTTCTGACGGGAACTGACTGCTGTATTTCAGGCCGTCGCTGGCAGTGTTCATACATGATGTCTGCAGATGCTCCGCCATCGATGTGCATCGGTTGATGTCGTATTCCCCGCACTGATCTCTATGGTGAGTGGTTCCACCGTGCGTTGTCCGCAGATTAAGGTGGGGAAAGAGATTTCGCTTCCTCGAAAACTCCTGGCTGACCTTCGCCTAGTGACCCGCCATGATTGTATCATGTAGATGGTGTCGGCGTTGTCTTTGGGTGTCTCTTTCTTGTTTCCACTCTTCTGTTTATCCTTTCCTTCCTTCATGTTTTTGACCAATGGTCCAATCGCCCTCTTTAACCATTTTGTCAATGAGTGGCGCAGATTGGACACATTCGTTAGTGGTGTGGCCCCTCGTGCGTGGTAGTCACGATATCCATTCCCGTCGGCCGATCCTCCGGAGTGCGCATTTGTGGCGGCCTTGGGAAGTTCGCACCTTCTGTTGCGAGTATTTCTTTTAGAGTCTTGGTGGCGGGGTATATTTGTCATTATCCCTTCTCACCGACTGCGATAGCTCCTATTACGGTTGTTACCACGGTGCGTTGGATTGTCTCCCAGGTTGTTCTGTGATCGATAGTTCAGTAGTTTCTTTTGCTATCCGTGCGGCAGCTTCTCCTGAACAAAGGACCGAGAACGTTTCATGAGTTCATCAAAGGTTTCGGGAATCTTGTCGTTCAACCTCTTGATGAGTTCTGGGTTGTTAATCCCATTCATGAAACCAGAAATCTTTAGTACTTCAGGGCATGCTTTAACCTGCATGCATTCGTCTTTAAAGCGTTCCATGAATGCGCTTGTAGATTCTCCCTGGCGCTGCTTTACTCTGGCGAGTTCAACAGTTTTTAGCGCTTCTTCGGTAAAGTTCGAGCGGCGCTTTCTCAATTCCTCAAAGCCATTGATGCTTCTGCGTGGAAGCTTCTGAACCGTTCCGCGCGTTCCACTAGTGTGGAGTTGAACATGTGGCACCATACGGCGTGGCGGTTTTCAATTAGTGGTGATTCAAAATTTTTGAGGTGATCATCTGGATCACCTGTTCCGTCATAGGTTTTTACATTGGTAGGCATGCGCCTCCTTTTGTTCTCTGAGAAGTCACGATCGTCGGGTGAGCATCCACCAACGGGCCATGGGAGAGATATATCTTCATCCTCGGTCATTATATCTGTTTACGGACTTCCAGGTGTCCAGTTTCACTATCCCGTTGTCCAGGAATTCCTAGAGGACAATTTTCCCTCCCCGGCCTTGCGCCGACTGTCCTCAGAGTTTGTACTCGAAGGGCTTTCACTTGGGGAATATCGTCGCCCAAGTTTGTCCTGTATTTTGCGGCTACCAAGTCACGGTGTGGACACTGCGCCGTTCATCCTCTCACTTCCTTCCGGTGCGTGAGTTGGACATCTCATCATCCTCAACCTTTTTCCCAATTCTGTTAAACACAGGGGGTCGGCGGTTGTCTCGCCGCGCTTCCCTCTCCGGCCGGCGGTGGGGAGGTTTTACTCGAGTCAAAACTGAGTGGGGCTTTTAGGCTTCGACTCGACCTCTTTCTAGCTTCTCTTCCATGAGGCGGCCAGGTTTCGTAATTTTGGGATACGAAATCTCTTGGTGTTACTTCCGGTGCGACCACTTCTAAAGCAAGGGTGTTTCTTCTACCGCGTATGCCTTTGTTTCTATCCGGTGCATCTGGTGCCTTTGTCAGGTCGGTCTACAGCAGATTGAAGAGGAGTGGTAAGAACAGTCGATGGATCCACTGCGTTAGTGGTGGTTGTGGTGGCCTGGTTGTCCCCGAGCGTTTCCACCGTAGGGTAGACCAAGTCCTGGCCGATCCCTTGTTTTGGCGATCTTGGTTGTCCCAGGAGTGCTTGGAAGGCTGGCCGGTGTGCAGCTTCTTGCGTAGATCCGCTTGCGATCGCTGATTTCCATGCTTCGTCATTCTAGTCTTAGTTCTTAGTGAACGGTCCCACGGATGGCGCCACTTGTTGATACAAAAGTTGGGCGTTCCTTGTTCGGGCTCCGGTTCTCGTACCAATTAATGATTGTTGCTTGAGACCTGCGCACTAAACACAGCCAGATTAAGCTTACGTGGGATTGTCTCCCACGATTATCCTCCGGCGTGAGAGTAAGTAATCGATTTAGGGTTAAAGGTGAATTAGGGTTTTGAGAGCGTACCTTTAACGAGGGATGTGATTCCCTTTATATACACACGGAGTCCTTGTTGGTTCCGTGTTCCTCATTCCGGTATCGCCTTAAGTCGGTTGGGAATGATTATCTCCTTAATTAAGAGATATCCGATATCTATTCCGTAAATAGATTTGTATTTGGGCCTTCGTGGGCCTAAACGCTTATCAGCGTAGCCCAGTTCGTGCTGGGCTTATCAGTATTGGGCTTTAGTCGGGTTCGTGACCCGGATATAGACTATACGTCATCAAATACTCTATTTCTAAACAAAAGAAGCTGCAAAAACATAGTAGATATCCTTATGCCATTAATACATTTATAACTAAACAAATATAGCAAATATATGTGAAAAACCTGAAATTCAAAACAACACACCATGGCTTTATGTCCTTTTCACTCTAGTCACACAAGGCTTGGGCTCTTTCGCTCTTTCTGAGGTGAGGCACATTCATAAGACAGCACCAGTGCGCTGTGTTGCCAGTTGCTTCATGGGCTTAGGCACACCTAGGCAATAATGTAGGATTTGACAGATTTTTCCCTTGAATGGCTATGGGCTGTTTGGGAAAGACTCGTGTGGTTAGACATGGGGAGAGGGCAAGTGGTTTGAAGAATCTTCTTACATTCCTAAAATAATGTATTTTGAAGCTCTTTCTGACCTCTGTTTTGGATACTCATTTTACCCCTCTATATGATTTTAGTACCGAAGGAATTGTAGCTAAACAAACAGCCCATTTGCCTGGCCCTTAAACACATTTGCATTTCAAGTTCATTGGAATGGCTATCACTTCCCTTTTAACAAAGATGTAGCATCCAAGATAAGTAAATAACATGAACAGTAATCTAAATAGTAAATACAAAGTAGGAACTATTATAAATATGGTGCAGTTACAGCATCCAAGTGGTACTTGCTGTTTTCTATATAGCATAGAGACTTCGAATTAAGGTGAGAATGGCTCGCCTGCCATTATTAAGGAAATAATCAATCTTTAACAG
Organism: Chrysanthemum makinoi; assembly: GCA_910596185.1. Lineage (NCBI taxonomy): Eukaryota > Viridiplantae > Streptophyta > Magnoliopsida > Asterales > Asteraceae > Chrysanthemum > Chrysanthemum makinoi. Next base: position 250,184,443 of record OU343223.1, read on the forward strand.
TTAATACATAAAAATGTAAAGTAATATGAAATTTGTCCATAGAAAAACAAAAAAAAAATGTGACCGGAGCTGGCGTTACTAAGTGGAGGAGGTAGGTTGCCAAGCCGCAGCAAGCATTATCGGTCTTCCTTTCCAACCAAGCAATGCATACCCTTTTTGATCATTTCCAACTGTATATCCATCACCACACCTTAAACCTTTCATCACATTCGCTTGCCGATCCTTATTTCCAACCACTACCTGAAACCCCGCTCGTCCCAATTGCCGCCTCCATTGATCTGCCCTCTCGTGCCTCTCAACTCTCTCTGGTCCCTCATATGCCACTATGTTCCGTATCTCTTCTGCAAAGTGGTTCCTTTCTATCTTTAGTCTTTCCGTACTGTTTCTTCCCATGCAAGCCTCTAGTGAATCAAAGATAGCCGAATAGTAATGCAGTGACTCTAGAAACCTTCCCAAAAAGAACGGACCGTTATGGTTAGCATCTTGTTCCACTACCGTTAGTAGCATTGGCCCCAACTTTTTAATCGACTGGAGTATTGTTTTTAAAGACCCTCTACTTTCTTTCACGTATGTATGCAAGTGAAGTATACTATTAACAAACAATGTTTCATCTTCTTTCAAATGTAGGTTATCTTTCGTTAACATTTCTGCGGTTGCTGGACCGGCGATCAGGCGGAACTCTAATCTAATTCCAAGTGAATTAGCTTCAGCCGCAACAGTCTCCATGCTGGATTCTAGCTCTGTCATATCTCCGTGATCTCCTAGAATCCCGGTGATCCGGATGAATTTTGGTGGGACCTCTTGATTTGACGTTGAAGCTAGTGTTTTTATAAGGGAAGGCCACTGTAAAGTGTGTTCCATTCCTAAGTCGATAATGTGCAAACGGTCTTTCTTGCGGCATGCTTGTACTATGGCATCATTTGCTGATATGAAGCCGAATTCTATGTATGGTGTGTTTTGGTGAAGTAAATGAAACGCTTCGATTTTTTCTTCCCTAGTGACATCTGTTGGAAGCATTACTCCTCCCCAAATGGTACCATTTGCATTCATGTTTGTCTGTAAAAGGGATAATCTTGATTTTAATCCGGTGGCGAAACAATAAGATACCCTTTGTAAGGAATCGCCTAACAGATTGGCTGAGTACCAAATTTGAGAGAGAAGTGTTTCGGCTAATTGTGTGTCCCTACAACCCACTGCCTCTGCACATGCTAATAGCAAGTGGACTAACTGAAGCCCATCATCGACACCATTTTCCATTGTATGATCCTTATCCTCCATTTGGATCATCATGGGAACATCTGTGTTTTCATCAGGCATCAAGAAAGTGCCGGGGTCAAGGTCAAAGTCAATGTCAACGAAAGGGTCAAATGGCTGCATTTGGTTCTCTTCAGGTGAAGATAACCAGTCGCCACTAGTATTACCATTGTACTGATCAATGTTAAAGAAATTGTCAACAAATTGGTACTCTTCCATATCAGGAGGATAAACTTGATCATCAAACTGTTGCACAAGCTCCCATGACGTGTGATCATCTGACAGGTATTGGTGTTGTTCCTCAACACGGGCAGCCTGTGAAAACTTGCGAATTGGTAAGTGTTGATTAATGTTGTTGTAAGAGAACCCAAAATGATTTATGGGTTCCATAAAGATTGCTTTTTTGGGTGGTATATTTGTGCAATAATGTAGCTTAAAGTTAGAATTCAAGATTTTAGAGGGTAGTTATCAGATAAAACTAATCAGGGACTTGGAATTTAATGCAATGGGACTACATATAGAGGCTTATAAATTGAACAAAATATGCAGGCAGGTGGATATCTTAAATATTGTCAACACCCACCTACATAAAGGTAAGCTGGCTAAAGTTAAGGTTAAGGTTAACTATATTAGCACTTTTTGTAGCTTGCATTAGTCGAATCCAGTGTAAAATCGTGCACTAAAGGTTTGATCTTTATGCGAAAAAAGACTATTATAATCTCAAATTGCCGTGTTCCTTGCGTCCGTTTGTTCAAGTAATAGAAACCATTGATGTAGCTTTTCGCTTCAGACCATTTGATTTTCCGTTTCGTGGGTTAGTTTCATTTTTGTCAAACATACTATAACAAATAATTCAACAAATTGTTTAACCGAAATCATATAAATGTATCGACAAGTTATATGATGCTGTTTATGAGTCCAACGCTAAGGTTAAAGACTACTAACACTTTCTGTAGCCCAAAATGGTCGAATCTAGTGAAAAAAACATGCATTACAGGTTTGGTCCCTAGCCAAATACAAAAAAATCGACGTGAAATTTTCAATATAGAAACTCTCATGTTCTGCAAGTTTTAGTGGGTACATATGTGATTGCCCCTACTATTTTCTTTTTTAAGTTTTTTTTTTTTTTTTTTTTTTTTTCCTTTTGAAATGGGACAATGATTGAAAACGGTTGAACCGAATTTGTATAAAGTGGTTGGCAGAAGTGTATATAATAAGAATCCAAGGCTAAGGGAAGGTGCAGCAGGTAGTGTAATTGTAAGCATAAATATTGAAAGAGATGTGCGATTGTGATTGTGATAAAGTCATAGCATTGGGTGAGTCGGCCAACAAGCAATGAGACATTATTAGGTGGCCTATGCTTTGGCAAAATAATAATGACAATCCTTGTTGACTAGTAAACATAGTTTAGTAGGAGGATTTTGATTCTAAATAAACATCTTAATTCTTAAATGTGTATAATGTTTAAGTTTAACAATCGAGCGAAATTAACCGATAGATATTGGAGTCATTTTAGTGATAACTGCAGAAAACCGTGTAAAATCATCGTTGGTCGATATAGGTTCATGACCATTTGGACTTGATAACATGTAGGTGACGACATATTTACCTTGATCACTTGCAAGAAAACTCTTTGTAAGAATCTAAATTACCATAGATATTTAACTTGATCATTTATGAGAAAACTTTTACACATTAACTAGACATCTTCCTATAAAATCGGGAATCTTAACAACATAGAGGTGGTTTTTTTGGGTAACCATGGTTTTTCGACCTCTTGGCCGACTAATCCACGGAATTCGAGCCCACAGCACAAAGACTCAATAATTACTCAAGCTCCTCGTCACTAGGTTATCCCTGAGTGGTTAACACAGAGGTGGTTGAGCGATGAAATTTTAGGTTCTTTAAGCAAGCCGCGGGTTTCAAATCAGTGTAATACTAAAAATCCAGCATCTTGGAGCTATAGAAGTATAAGACAAAAAAATATACCATTAAAGTGCGAAAATCTCTTTGAACAAGTGTTATTTGCTGGTGGGATGGTTTTCCCAATGTAGAACGACATTGTCCAATAATATTAAGCTTTGTATATAGTGCTTGTAGTTTTCCTCCATTATCATTCTACTAATTAACTAATGAAAAGAAACAAAATGGAAGGTTTGCTAAATAATAATGTTTCAACATCAGCCAATGGTAAGATGTGTCCTAGTTTCCAGCACCCTCAGCTGGCAACAACACAAACACTTTCTAACTTATTCAAACATGCTTTAACTCTAAAGCTATAATGTGTTTGCCAGCTTAAATCTATCAAGACTTTTGCGCAACTAATCCATTAGTTTCATGAAACAGATGCGCCTATCGCGTGTCTTGATAATGAAGATATTTTGAACCAATGAATGTCCATATATTTCATTTTCAATATAAGTGGTTGATGTTTTTAAATAAAAATGAGCTTTTATAAAGTCAGAAATTGCATCATCTACCATAGCATAAAAGAGTTTTAAAAAAATTGGAAATTGCCACTCACTACGCTACCAACCTAGTTGTTGTAGCAACCACATGTTCAAAGAAATAGTACATTAGACTCATAAATTTGGTACAACCAACCTGACTACATAAATTGCCGACAGTTAACTTATGTATCGACAACCAAAAAAAGTCTAAATCATTAATCAGCCTGCAGGCGCAAACCAGAATAAACGGCTTTCCTAAATAGAGGATGAACACTTTCTGTTAGTACTTCCGCCTCTAACTTGTCCATGTGTGGCCATATCTGTTCAATACAATACTTTCATTACTTGCAAAAACAGGTTAAACTAGTAATCGCATTAACGTTCAAAGCAATTTATAATATCTGATAGGGTTAAATGCAGTTTGATACTCAAAACTTTTGTCCAGTTGTCAGGTTCAACCCAAGAATTTTCTTTGGCGTCCTTTTTTTACACATTGTTTTCGTCCCTTAACTTTTGTTGCCTTATTCAACCATACAAAAAATTTACATGTAACCAGTTTGATCGGTCATTTTTTGTTGACTTGGAAATTTTATTTTCTTTCGTTTCTTCGTTTTCTGCTATCATTAATATTGATATAATTAAAAGATAATCTAAATTTATAACTTTAAATAGCCAAAAAGAGTTGAAGGAAGAAAACTATGTGAAATAAAAGTTGAAGGTGGGTAAAATATATGAGAATTAACCATTACTAAATGAATTTTATATCTGAAAACTGTGTCTGAGTTGTGCAAAAGATATTTAATGCTTTTATTGGAGGCAAGTAAGCAAAATCATGAGAAAGATAAAGAAACACGAAACAAACCTCGGAAGCATATTGCCTAGAAAAAGCTTTGAGATAGCCCAAAGTTGACAAACACCATTGTTCTTTCTCCCCAGTGATATACCCGGTACCGGCATTTCTAAAATTATTACACACAAATATTAGCAACAGCATGACTACTGGAAAATGCAAGTGAAAGAAATAATAGTTTAGTACCTCTTGGAACCTCCATTTTCCTTATCCGTCTCCATTGCGTGTGTCTCTTCTTCATCGACAGCCATTGCTTCTGAATCACCAATTGGCTCCAAGGAATTCTCTCCAAATGTATCATGCAGTCGTTCCATTAAAACATTGGAGAAACTTTTGTAAAGGCAAAGAAACAAGGCCTGCACATGCAACCGTATACTTAGTGTATGACTCTCTTCATTAATTTGTAGTCACGGGGCATAATTTAGACCCATTTAATAGTTTGATTTTGGGTTATGTAGTTGGTCAAATGGGTAATTCATTAAAATATATAGTTCAAAAGAAACGAGTAAATTGGGTTAAACTTCTCCCATCATGCTATGTAAATAAACTTGATTATGCTTATTACCTTATATAGAAACTAAAATTTTCAGTTAAAAAGAATTTGGAGTCACAAAAACCAGGCGAATACCAAAAATACCCCTTTTGACTGGTACCAAGCCCAACTGACCCGCTCATCTTGCCACCTTTACTTGTAGTCGGAGATGAGACTTTCACATGTGATAACAAGTTCATCTAGTAACTGGTATAGATTGTGTTGCATTTCACTCCAAGCATGTGAAGGAACACATAGTAAGAAACTAAAGAATACTTTTATATAGAAAATCTCTTAAATTGCAATGTAAGCATGTATTGCAATTCTGTTCTTGAATCAACTTTGACACACTAACTGATTATAAAAACTTATAAACTTTGGGAAGAAAACGTGTTCTGGTCAAACCTTTTTGCTTGGTGGAAGTGGCCTTTTATTAGACACACTAACTGGTAACAAAATAAATCAATGTTGAAGTGGCCCTTTAGACCCAAACCCATTTTCAGCGTTACCAAACCCAACTCATAACGCCCCTGTGCTTTAAACCATCAAAAACCAAAAAAAAAAATAATAACAAAAATAGTCAATACCTCAGTTTCTTCTACGGCTCGTGCAAGAAGCGCCTCTTTTGACTCTAAAGATTCACGAGTAGATACCTCCTCATCTTTTGTCTTGGTAGCATCTATCTTCAGGCGTCTCATTCTAGCAGGATTTTCACCAACAACAGGCTCGCCATCAACAAGCATGAGCTTGGATTCAGCCCCATCCAACGCAACTTGAGCTTCAGCTGCATACTTCTCGGCTTTTATAACACTCTTTTTTAATTGAAGAATTTCTTTCCTTAGATCAGAAATACGATTATATGTCTTGTTAATTGCATTCCTCAAAATCTGTTGAAACAATAGAAAAAACCATACCAATAAGCAAAACACACAAATATAGACAAAAAATATAAAAATTAATTATATACCTCCCATAAACGATCAGTGGTATGAAATAGATCGATGTTTGGCTTTGAAAAGACCCATTTGACAATAGCCAGATTGGATATAAGTCGATAACCCATCATTCGATCGATTGTTATGGCAGTTGACTGAGCGCTATTTATCCAAAATAAACTAACTTCTGCTATCAGCATAATTTGTGTTTCTTCAGTTGGACAAATTTTGCCAATGACTTGTCCATATCTTTCCAACACGGTAATCAAATGAGTAAAACTCTTTGATCCAATGTCTAGAAGGGTCTGAACAACTACTCTAAGAGCAACATCCAGCCCATTCACAGGGATTACACTTTCTTCTAGCCACATAATAACATCACGTGCAGTTTTTCTTCCTTTCACCATACCATTAAGTTCTGCTGAAAGTGTGTATTCAGTTTTATCTTCATCTTCTGAAGTGTATCTAAAGTCCGGCACACCTTTTGGAGGAAGCAGTTCCTCTAAAGCTGGGGTATTTTCAATGCTCTGTCCAAAAAGAAAAGTCAGGAAAATAAAGTAAATCATTAATCTTATTATTTGTTTTCTTTCTTTGTTGTTCAATTTTTTGTATGTTTTATTAATCTTATTTCTATTTGGATTTTGTTTTTTCTACCATCTTCTTCAAGCATAAACTTCAGTTTTTGGTAATGTAATTATTAACTAAACATACTCTAAATCTATACTTTAATACATTTATTACATTTATTTTTGACGGTGTTAAACTTGTGACATTACTCACCAATCTACATATGAATAAATTATTCAGAAATCAGAATTATGTAACTTTATGCAAGTCAAACTTGTAAACAATCAGTTAACATGCCGATTTAATTTGCCCCCACTTGATTTTTTCTGGCTACGTCCCTGGATGGTAATATGGGGTCGAATAATAAAGGGAAAATTTACTGAGGGCCCGAACGGGTCAGGTTCGCCTACAACCACTTTTTTTTACATATCTTAAAACAGCTTATAATGACTATGACCTAAATATGTTTACAAAAGACCATATGACTATAATCAGAGATATTGTATGATTGCTTATTAAGTTTACCTGCTTCACTTTATCCCAGTAAGATAAACGAACTTCTCTATCCAAAACTTCCTGAACAAATACACGTTGTGGGGCCCATTTTGGAAGCTCCAAGACATAAGCCCATTCTTCCCATGGCCAGATGAACTGAAAGTTTGATCTGCAATAACATCATATTTAAGTACAAATGGCATATAAATACTAATAAACATGAGTTAAATAACAAAGTGAACTTACAAATGATGTGAGAACCAAAGAATGAGGCGCGTCCTACACTCCATATCTAACTCACTTATTCTATCAAAAAGGGCGCGAACAGCCCCAGCTACAACTGCAGGAAAGGCTCCTGGAAGAGACTATCAAAACTTTATGGTTAATATAGAATGCATTTGTTATTTGCAATAAAACCTAACAAAAAGAAGTAGACGCAATTATACCTTACAAAGGTCTATTATGACAAGTGTGTAATATATGGGCTTGAATGGTGGCTGAGGCAATAAAAGAAGCTGGACAAAAAAGAACTGTTATTTATGAAACTATACATAAGGATCGATTAAAACAACTTAGATGATATATTTCACCTGAGAGAAGATTGTTTCAGCCATTAGATATTCATATCTGAAAGGAACTGGTAAACCAACCATGCATGCAGCACATTCCTTTCGACTAGCTTTGCACAAACCAACAAAATATAAGAATAAGAACCACATCCAAAGGAAGCAACTCTCAGAACTAAAATAAGTTACAAACATTCTTAAATGGTGAAATCCAAAGTAAAAAAGAAATTAAAATTCGATAAGTTACACACCATCCGTTCAAGAAAAATAGCACATCCAATAAATACTCTTCCACCACAAAACGGTCTATAGGTTGTATATCCTGCCACAATAACAGTTATGTAAAAAATCAACACAAACACCGATAATCATGCTAGGAGCAGCACACTAACTAAAAATATAGTACTTTCATAACAAAACAATATATTATAGAAGCCATTATCTTTTAACTGACTTATGAGAAGGTGTAATCACGATGCTGCATTGTGATTTGAATTCACAGGCCCATATACTCCCATAAGTTGCCAAGAACCGTGTTTTGAGGTCATTAAAAAGTGCAAATAAAAATTAACAATAATCATGTAAGAATCGCGAAATATAAAATACCTCGCTTTTGCTCGTAGAAAATATATTGAGCCTTCGTATTCTCTGGGGATATTTTAACTCTGCCTCATGCTTTTGTCTACCAAAACTGATTCCAGATAGCTCCCCAGTAGAATCTGGTTGATCAGGACAGCTGATGGGTCCAAAATCATGAGACTTTCCAGCTACTAGTTGTGCTTCATACAGAAGATGTGGTCTTGGAACTTGATTAAAAATAAACAAAAAACAAAATTTCAGAAATCATGAAGAGTAAATTGATGATTAACTTCATGGAAGTTGAAGGGAACATAAGAAATAAATTAAGTGTATAGAAGTACCACTCTCGAGTTTCCAGCTGTTCTTAGAAAGATCTTGAATACGACTCCACAAGTCTTCCACAAAATCCTATAGCACGTGATGAAAGCGTGAGTGGCACACCAGAGTACACAAAATTATAAGGAGACCCATTACACAGATGTCAAAATCATTTGCTGTAAGAAATTATATGGATGATATATGTTCTTTTAAGAAGATGAACATAGAAGCAGATATACAGAAATCTAACAAGAAAAAAAATTGGATAAGATACCATTTCAACATGAAGTTTGTCATTTTTGTTGATTTCTTCAAACACAGATAGACCAACATCAGAAACACGTCTTCTGATACTTAAATATGCTTCTATTCCAACCATAACTCTTTCAATCTCTTCCGGAATTTGCTGCACATATTAAATGTTCATTAAAGACACCGACCAAAAAGATTTCATTGTAACGAGGATGAATTTATCTAGAAATGAGAAGTCTTGTAGTATTTGGAAAAAGCTATGACCATAAGTTCTTGATCTTCTGGATTTTTGTAACCCGCTCAAGCATACAAGAGGGAAATTAGGTTCATGAAATGATCATGTCTTATTTCAAAGATAAGGTGCAAAACTAGCATGATACAGGATATTTGCAAATACTAAAGAAATAAAAAACAGCTAGTGAACCTAAGATCTTCCCCTGGTGACTTAATCCGGAAACCTATGAGCTCACTAACCATTAGGTTCTTACAGATGATAATTCCCAACTATTTTCCAGTATTTACATGATTACATCTAAACCATCTTTCGATAAGCATATGTAGAACTCTCTTTTTTATACCTAGCCCTTTTAACTAGAACAGGTAAAAATAAGGTTCAAGATATATGAATCAGTGCTTCTGTAGAATGAAAATGATTTGCCAATCATGATATCCGCATCTACTGAAAACAGACATTCAATGCGATCATCAAAAACACAGATAATTTGTTTCATATTCTTTTATCAATGTTCCGAAAACCGGCAAGCTGAGCTAGGCGGTCAGCAAACTTCCACAGACTAGCAACTGATTTTGTACGGTTGTATACACACAGAAATTGAAAATCTGATACACTATCATTTTGTAAGATTACCCTCCTAGATGACCTTCTCCAATGTTCTTCAGTACATTTACTCAGAAAAAAATTGGAAAAGTGACGTGTTAAGTTTTTAACTATAAAAAGAACCGTTGGCGAGTACAAGTTGAAAAAAAATTGGATTAATTAGAATGTCAACTTTTACAACACACAATAATTAGCTGGGAATGTTTTCCAAAACATTAATTCTTTCCTACCAAAACAATAATTAGCTGGGAATGTGGTTTAGACAGCCTACGGCAAGAAGCATCACCTAATCTCCAAAGTGGCATACAACACTTCTGAGTAAAAATGGGATTCATGCTATCCTTGCTAACAACAAGTAATATTTTCTAACGATCTGATAGTTTGTCCACACATTTTTTTAAAAGCAACCATTTATATTGGTTTTCCAAGCCAAAATGCAAGAGAAAATAAAGTAAAAAGTGTACCTCGCCAAGTTCAAATCCACCCCAAGGAAGACATGAAAGAATACAGGTTATGTAGAAATCAGCACGAGCTTGCCATGATGTGTTCCCTTTCTCATCATCCACTATAGTTGCAGCAGAAGATAGCAATGCTTCGAAAATCACCACTAATGAACTTGGTTGGATGACTTTGCTACACATCTACAACACAGAAGTGCAAATAGACTTAGAAATCACAATGAAATTTATGTTTACTAAGTTCATATTGTTTTCAGATGTCTCTTATCCTAGTTAAAACAACATGTTGCAACAAGACAGTAACATACCAAAACAGTTAGGAACCGCAGTGATACACGAATCTTATTGCAATCTCCAGCATCTAGTGCATCCTGCAAATATCCAAAAAAATACATATATCACCACAAACCAACCAGTTTAACAAACCTCACAAATAGATTGCAGTATATTACATACTACTACTTAAAAGCTCGTATGTCAATATTTGACATACAAACGCAGAAAGTTATAAAAGCAAATTGCGTACTCACCTGCAAACTCAGTTGAGTATTCTCCAATATTTGCTTGACAAAATCCTCATTTTCCAAGTTCAATAATCCAATCTAAACACCAAAAAAACAGAAAAAGAGAAAATCAATAACATCTTACAACAAGCCTTATCGTCGATACTAAACAATTCTCTGCATATAATGGTAAACTAACGAAAGGCCGATTACTAATTACAGTAACACACTACCAAAATCATCATAAAACAACAATCAACTTTCAAAATTTGCGCAATAGCAATAACGTTTATGCAGTCATATAACTACATATTGACACGTGTGTCAACATGTTAACACATAATTAGTAAAAAGTTACAGTTGTAACACAAAATATGAAAGGTGACTACTGTTTACGATAATTTTGGTAGCACATTACCATAATTCGTAATCGACCTATAGTTCATTACCATTTTATGCAAACACAAAAAAACATAATACAATACACACAAAATAGTGAAAAAATATAAGCTGATTACTAATTATCGTAACGCGTTACCAAAATTATCATAAGCAGCAATCACCTTTCAAACTTTGTGCAATAATAGTAACTTTTGTGCATTCATCCCATTACATGTTAACATGTAATCGGAAAAAAGTTACTACTATTACACAAAATTTGAAAGGTGATTGCTGTTTATGATAATTTTGGCAGCACGTTACGATAATTAGTGATCCGCCTATCGTTCGTTCACTATTTTATAATAAATCGAAACACACGAAAACAAGTAACATAAAACATACCAAAGTCCCATACAAAGGAATCTTATGAGGCAATTGCTCAGCACATTGAAGTAAAAACTACAAAAACAAAAAAAGTAATCAGTAACTAATAACTAATTAACAATAAATAGTAATTAATTAATTAATTAACAGTAATTAGTGAAATTACAGTTAGGATTTCGTCTTGTGAGTGTTCCAATTCACGTCTCACAGCACCAAAACAAGCATCCTGAAATCAATTAAATAAAATTAGGGTTTATATATTTTATAAAATATAAGAAATTAGGGCTTGTAAATTTTTTATTTTTTTAATTACAATGTGGTCTTTGTAATCGACTGTAGCGCTGCCGCCGTACTCCGGTGACTTTTCGCCGATTCGGAGGATTAAAGATCGCCAGCTGCTGCTGATGCTCATATCGACTGATTAATTGATTGGTTAATTACTCTGTGTGTTTGTGTTTTAGTGTGTGTTTTTATAACGGATGAAGGGTTTTGTGGGTTTTAATTTTGGCTCGATAAGTATAGGTGCCCTAACTTAAACCGGGTTTTGTTTTGTTTATTGAACCGGGTTCGTTACTCAAACTGTTTTAGCTTGCTTCTTGTGTGTGGTCGGTTGTTTTAAGCTTATTTTGCAAGGTTGTCAAGATCGGGATCCTACCCAGGATCGTTTTCGTCTTTGCAAGATCGTGACTGTAAGATCGGATCGGGATCTTAAGATCCTACTCTAATGTTATTTCTTAGTAATTTATGTAATTTTATACAAATCTACAAATTCTAATACATTATAACCATAAAATACTATGAATGTTTCGTATAAATGTTGTCCTAAATTATGATTATAAAATGTTTAAAAAGATTAGCATGTTGTTTTTTGAATTCTACAAACAAACAACCCATAAATTTGTAGATTCTTAGTTTGTAATCCGAGAAAAGTAAGATCGGATCGGATTAGATCGTAAGATCGTATGGTCAAGATCGGGATCCTATAAGATCCTAAGCTTGCAAAGATCCTATGTAGGATCCGGATCGTTTTTGCTTTGCAGTATCGTAAAATAGTAAGATCATAAGATCAGGATCGGGATCCTGACAACTATGTTATTTTGGACTTGGGAGCTTATTTAATTTCGTTTTGTATTTCGTTACCTAATTTTAAAATATATCTATATCTATACTATATATAATAAAAAAATGTCAAACTTTGAAAAGTAAAAAGTTGAAAGTCAAAGGTGAGAGAAATGTATTGTGTAATTAATACTCTTATTAAAACACCTCATTACTTAAAAGTACAATAATTTATTCACATTGTACAACCAATTAAAAGCATATACACCAAATTAAAACAACCAAATAAACCACCACTTACTACAAAATACAATAAATATTTCACAATTTACAATTTAAACAAGCTACAACATACTTCTAAATATAAAATAATTAAACACACTAATTAATGTTATTTTTAAAACACCTTAAAATGAAAAATACATGTTATTATACACATTATACAAATTAATAAAACCCACAACGCTTCATAGAAGCAAACAAGTTGATGGTACATATAGTTTTGAAAATCGGACCGGACGAACGGGTTCAACCGGAAACCGGTGTCGCCACGGTTCGGCTAACCAATAACAGCCATCCGAAAACGAACTAGAGAGGACCCGTTGAAACCGATACAAACTGGAGAATCACGTCTCATCAAGATCTATTTCTCCGGTTAATCGTCACAGGATACCCGTCGCCGCAATGCGCGGGTACCCTGCTATACTATATATAAAGGAAAAACCAAAAAGTAAAAAGTAAAAATTTGAAACTATTAATACATATCGAAAACCGGGTTGACCCGGGGCGCTTCACACTCGGTGGGTTGACCCTGTTTAATTTGACCCGTTTTGACCCAACCTGTCGAGTTGACTAGGTTTAAATCGACCCGTTTTTCGACAGGAACGATTCAACTGGTTGAACCACCCGGGTCGAACCGGGTTTCCAAACATTATGTTTAATCCCCAAATCCTCAAACTTTTATTATTTTTCGTTTCGAACCCATAAACTTTTTTTTTACACAAAACGATCTGTCGCTATATAAATATATTATATATATAAGTTTTTATTCAAAAACGATTATAATGTTTTATAATTAAGAGAAAATATGTACCCGTTAGTGCACATTTAACTTTTCAATAAGCTAAATACGCCAATTTCAAAAAAAAGTGAGGCTAAATTTGCCAAAATCTTTTACAAAATAGCCAAAATTAGCCCATTTTTTTTATTTTTTATTTTGGTCTAATCACATTCATGCTAATTTTGATACTTACGTTCTTTTTAACAACGGCACCATTAATCTCATCCTTGTTAGTTTTTACGCGACAAGTAATGTGTGTTGTTAGTTTGTATCTCATAACTGATGTAATGTTTACTTTCATTTTCATTAAATGTTTTTATATGTTGTTTGATAGATGTTAAGAATTTTGTCTAGACTTTAGTTATCATATAGTACAACTGTTTGCAATTGCATTTTTATCGGTTCACGTTCTATTTTAAACGCTACACAAAACACTCACCACAATATCACAAATCATTAATTATCTGACGCTAGAAACCACTGCCGCTAGGCGCGGGTACTCGCCTAGTTACATATAGAGAGTGTATGGTCAAACCTTGAAAAGTGAAATTTTGAAAGTCAAATGTGAGATAAATGCATAATGTAATTAATACTCCTATTAAAACACCATATTACTTAAAAGTACAATAATTTATTCACATTGTACACCCAATTAAAAGCATATATACAAAAAACAACCAATTAAAACACCTTTTATTAAAAAGTACAATAAAATTTACACCTTGTACAATTTAAACAAGATACAATTTAAATAAGCAACAACATAATCCAAATTATAATATAATTAAACACACTAATTAATATTATTTTTAAAACACCCTAAAATGAAAGTACATGTTATTATACACATTATACAAATTGATAAAACATACAAAGCTTCATACAAGCTAACAAGTTGATAGTATATATAGTTTTGAAAATCGGACCGTACCAAAGGGTTCAACCATTAACCGATGTCGCAACCGGTTCGGATAACCAATAAAAGTCATCCGAAAACGAACCAGAGAGGACCCATTGAAACCGATACAAACTGGTGGAATCAGGTCTCATCGAGATCTATTTATTCGGTTAATTGTCATAAGGTACCCGTCGTCGAAACGTGCTGGTACCCTACTATACTATATATAAAGGAAAAACCAAAAAGTGAAAAGTTGAAACTAAAAAAAGAAATGTTGAAAACATATCTTTCAAAAGGAAACTATTAATACACATCGAAACCCGGGACGCTTCAAACCCGGCGGGTTGACCCGGTTTAATTTGACCCATTTTTTAGTCAACCCGATATCCAACCCATCGGGTTGACTCCGTTTAAACCGATCCGTTTTTCGACCGGAACGGTTCAACCGGTTGAACCATCCGGGTTGAACCGGTTTCAAAACATTATGTTTAATCCCCAAATCTTCAAACTTTTATTATTTTTCGTTTATAACCCATAAAGTTTTATTATCACTAAACGATATGTCGCTATAAAATCCCGTTGCTATGCACGGGTACTCGTCTAGATTTATATATGTTTATTAGAACATATTAAGATTATATAAGTTTATTGGTTTCAACATAAGCCGAAAATTAGGCTTATGAAACATAAACAAAAAGTAAACATAAAACACATGTAATTCCTTGTTTTACGTAAAATTACATTTTATGTTAAGAAGCAAAGATGGGCTGTGTTTTTTTTCAAAAAAATCACTTCTTTTCACTTCTGTTTGCAAGCGGGGAGAAAATGAAAGAAGTCCGTTTGTTTTTTTCTCTTATGTCTCCAGGCGGGGAAAGGAATTGAAATAAATGCATTTATTTTTTCCTCTTATGTCAGCAAGCGGGAAGAAGAAATGAAATAAGTATGTTTGTTTATTTTAGACATAAGAGGCAAAAATGACTTTTTCCATCTTCAATGTTGTAAATATATTTCTTTTTGCTAATTATCGTTTCTTATATCTTAAAGATTTAAATCTACCTCTTTTTCTCGCAGACACTGTTTTGCATACCAGACAAAAAAAAGAAATGTAAAAACGAACACAACCTTAGTTATTAGCCAAGTTCTAGTCGAGAGACAAACTTGGGATGTGAGATACAAACAAGTGACGTAATATTAATCTGACAAATGAACAATTCACTGACGCACGTAAATTGTACACCGACATACTCTCTCTCTCTCTCTCTCACACACACACACACACTTTTCTATCACATCACCTACTAATTTTATTTATTTTAAACCAATCATTGTGACTTGTGACTTATTACAAGATAGGTCCATAGACTTCTTATCTATAATAGTACAACCTACTTCTAGGTTAATATTACATTTAATTGTAATTCCTAACAATATCCTTCAGTGTAATAATAGTACCAATTGTTGAAGTCTAGGGTGTCAACATTTGGAAATAAGTATCTAGTGATTTTGTTGTAGGTACAAAGTCCACATCTTTTTTATAAGCTCTTATCCTTTCGCGAAATGAGAGGCTGAAAGGATTATATGCAAAGAACAACGGCTTTCACAACTTGCCTTCATAAATGATGATGTACCCTTTCGAGCAGTTCGAATGTCTCCCCTTCGAACTCACTTAATATACAACGTTCCGACACACTTGGCAAACCTCCTAAAATATCCTTTGGCGTAAAATTAGTCACGATCATTGATTAACACTTTAGGAAGTTGGCAATCGAAGCCTAACACCCTCCGACGTGTTCCCTCTGAAGATATTATCACAGAGGTTGCATAAGACCAAGTCAAACCCACGTTTACCACCTTATTAAGGCTTTCCCGCCAATATATGGATCGTGGGACATTTACTCAGCGGTTACCTAAAATCATGGGAGACCCCCATAATCATTGGATTAAGTGGAGGAGCTTGCAAGAGCCGATTTCCATCTCCTATAAATAATACAACACTTATAAAACAAAATAACACTTATAAAATAATATATAATTAAGTTTATGTTTGCTTTTCTATGTTTATTTACGTTCGATCGTTTATGTTCGTTTAGTGTCTTAATAAACGAACATGAACAAGAAAATTCGTCCATCTAAGCGTTCGTGTCCGTTTATTTGTCTGGTTAAAATTAAACGAACGAACATGAATAAGGCTCCGTTCTTGTTCGTTCGGTTCGTTTACAACCCTAAGTATGACGTACTTATTTACTCAGAAGCACATATTCATTTCATCCGACTTGAATTATGCTCTTCTTCTGATAAACTACTACCCTTAGCAGTTTAATCTTGGATGAACACACGATCTTCCAACATAGAACTTGCTACTCCTCTTTCCGAACCCGAACGAACCATAAATAAAAGACGTTGAAAAAATAGAAGACGAAGAAAATTTTAAAAAGTATCACTTTCACAAAGGTTGCATAAGACCAAGTCAAACCCACGTTTACCACCTTAATAAGGCTTTCCCGCCAAGATATGGATCGAAGACAAAGTCTTACTTAAACATGATTTGACTAAAAATCAGAAACCAAAAACCGCTCTTCGAAAAACTGTTGCATTCACCGATAAGGTAGCAATAATTTTGAAGTCCCTGATATATGTTTCCTTATACACATTGTAGTCAAACCTATCAATAAAATTATTTCTTTACTCTAATTCTCAGTAAGTTTTACTTTCATATATGATATGATCTGTTGGTGTTAAAGTAATGATTTTTTGTTTTGATTTTGAGCTTAATTCATTCAAGACATTAATATGTTTTAATTCAACCGCTTTAATTATGTAAGTTCTAATTCTTATCGTTGATATTTCACAAAATAACGTCTTTTTATGTTTATGTAATGATGTGTATTCTCTTGTGATTGTTAGTTGATTAAAATATTTAATGCAAGTGATCCTATATGTATATGGTGTTTGTAGGTTCAGAGCATGAAACAAAACCGATGCTCTAATATCAATGATTCAATAATAGTAAGACTTAGACTAATGGCTAAGGAGACGACTCTTTTTGGTCTATGAACCTATGAGAATAGTAATGCAATTTACTTACAAAGATGGAAATGTAAGTGCATAACTTATTTTTTTAGAGTTGTTTCATTTGAATGGCAATCTCCACCCATTTACTTGTGAATGGGTCGATCTAGGGTGTTTGTTTTAACTTATTTTGCGAGCTTATGAACTTATTTGCAAGTATAAAAAGCTCATAAGCTCCATATTTGACTTATGAGCTTATCAATTTGACCAAATTGCTTTTGTAAGTTCATAAACTCAACTTAGTAAGCTTATTAGCCAAAAAAATAAGCTTATGAGTTTTTTCAAGCTTAAAAATTTAAATAGGCCCGAAAAATAAGCTTAATCAAATATCCCTTTAGGTTATGATTTATTTCTAACATTAAAAGATGAACTTTTTCTTAGCTTAAAAGTTAATGGATCAAATGAGGTTTGGTTATAGTGGGTAATTATTGGTACGGGTTACTTAGGCTGATCCTTAAACACTTTTAATGTTCATGTTATTAAATTTTGTCAATAACCTATAACCTCTCCATGAGTGGTTCTCCTGATTTCTTTTAAAGATTTTAATTTGCTATTCCATGATATAAGATCATTTTGATGCAAAATATATAACTAACACGTTTATTACATTCTTTTTCGGCAGTGGATCATTTAGTCTGAAATGTATAACATAATACAGATATTTGCATGGTTAGAACGAGGACATTGTATGATGGGAAGGTAAAACTTCATGTATGTTTTATTGGAGTTAATCTTTCATATTTTTATCTTCGCTACCGCCACTTAAAATATGTGTTTTGTTTATCAGTTGTGGCCACGAGTTTAAGTGGGCAGCTGAAAGCATTCAAGACAAAAACTTAAATGTATGTGAATAAAAATAATTGGAAAATGTTTTCTTGAAATGCAATTTTAACCCATTTACTTATGAATGGATCAATATATCCGGTGGACGTTAGTTAGATCTTAATTATCTTCACCCTTTTCTCTAATTCATTTTCTTCTTCAAATAATGTTTCTGAATTCTGTAAGTAGGCTGGGCAGTTTAGCCCAATCACGGGAGAATACATCAACGTGGGATGCAACTCTGTTAATTATGGGTTTATATCTAAAGACAAAATGTTCAAAACAAAAATGAATGTTTGATAATAGTAGAGTAGATTAGGTATTTGTGACTTTTTAGTTTTACATAACTTTTAGCTAGAAACAATGCTTGATAGCAACGATTGCTCACCATGGATTCAGACACCGCAAGCGAAACAAGGCTACAATTGGCATAGAAGTTCGTTTAACGGTTGTGAGAAATGTATATTGTGAGCACCACTACACATCCTTATTTAAGGGTCATGCCATGCACCGATTGCCTAAATCTTTCTCCATATTACATCAAGGTGAGTGCAACTTTTATTTGTCAATTATGTGGTCTTGACTTTCTTCTAGACTAAACGTTGCTCCTAGTTTTGAACTTACCTTTAATATCCCGTACAAAAAAATCCTCTATCTCATGACAATATCAAACGGCTCACTCTTGATTTGTCCAATGCCTCTTTCCCCCTTTTTAGTAGCTTTCAATTTTACAAGAGTTATCAGCTCATTGTCATCTGTGAACATTGGTGATGCATATTGGCAAGTTATGCTGCTAAAAGTTTGATAACTTTTATTACTATTTACAACTACTGAAAGTTTGAAAACTTATGCTATACTATAATATAAGAAAAAAGGCAAATTATGAAAAGGTAAAGATTTAACTTTTTTGTTGTTTGAACAAAAATATTTTCATGTGGATGTAGTTGACTCTGGCTAAACAAGTTTATCACATTTTTTTTATCACTTATTTTAATATTAATGATTTATATTATTGTTCGGCAGTATGTGGATGTAGTTGACTTTGGCTAAACAAGTTTTGGCTCTGTTGACATGGAACACCATTTATCCAAATGAGCAGGTTGGTTAAAAGCTTAAAACCCAAAGAAAAACTAGGAGCCGCAAGCACAAGCAAAATGCATTGAACAAAACTTTCAGCCATTGTTGGAGTACGTGATTTTTAGCTATTGTGGCAGTAGGCAAATGCCAACTTCAATCCAAAAATAAAAGCATGCCATAGCCGAAAACTAATTCAATCCGTGTATTGATATTACGCTAGTAAATAAAAACCAAGCAACTGTAAGTTTTTAATCCAAAATAAGTTAGTGGCTAAAATTTCTTTCAATTCAAAATTTGGCTCTTAAAAATTTGACAGGATGGTTATGTGGAAGTTACGAGATTATATAGTGAAACATTGATAAAAAAAATATACGAGTAATCAATGTAATTTATATTAGACATTGAAACTTCATTGAGTTACTCGATTTATTTAGTTGAACTTACTATTGAAACAAGTTTAAATACTAACAAAATTGTATATCAGGTTATAGTTTTGGAACCAAACCCGATAAGCATAAATAACATATTCAACCATAAGCTCGACCGTGTAAAGAAATCGGTTTGTCGAGGTGACCCGATAAAAACCGATATGGTGTTTTTACCCATATCAACCCGACCCAGTAAGGCATTTTTGGGTTCAAGTCGATTGTTTTTTCACTCAAATTATTTATATTTGAAACATAGTTCTAAATTTCGGATTGAGCTTCAATTTTTTTAATTGTATGGTTTCTAGACTTGTGTAGTGATGTTCTGATCAAGGAAGTTACAAGCTTTTATGTTGAACATGAACATGGCATATGGAGATTGAATAATTGACTAAAAAGTGTTGATGATAAACAAATAAATTTTTAATATGAGTTATAAAGGGTCACAACTTTGCCAACGTAACCGACACATATTGCAAAAAATGAATGATTGAAGAATCGGTTAACAATTTAAATTTTCTAAAAGAAACGGAGAATTTAAGAGTGTGTTTAGTTGGAGAAAAATACTTTATTTTTACAGGAATTTTTCATCTCAAAATGGAAAAAACTTAAATCCTGTTTAGTCACACTTTTTCCAGTAATTTTTTAAAAAGTGAAATTCTCATTTTCAAAATTTTAGCTAAAAAAATGAGAAGTTCATTATGCCATTCTCACCTTTTTTCTTTTTCTTATTTATTTCTCTATAAGAAAAAAAGAAGTGATCTTTATAACATTTTAACCCTAATCTCTTATATCATCCTCCACCACCCACCACCTGCCGTCCCTGCCAACATCGTGGTCTGAGATAATCCTTTTAAAAAAAGGAAAATTATGACTTCAATTGAAAGGTTTTTAAAATTCTCAACTCTTCTCTAAAAAAGAAAAATCATTTTTCCTCAAAGAATTTACAAACGTAAAAATAATAAAAAAAAATTCTACAACTAAACGACACATAAGGATACGAGTTTGTCTCATGTGCTCTCTTTTTTCTATATTGTCGAAGATGAACGGACTCGAAACCCGAGTTCTAAGTTGAACTATTTGCACTTTTTATCTTCTTTTTTTTATTATGAAGAATGTATGTATTTTTTATGTTTAAATTGAGCCAATTTAGTTATACTGTGTAGTAGAGTTGAGAAAAACAGAAAGAAAACTTAACCGAATCAGAAAGCCGAGTTGAACCGGTTCGACCAAAATTGAACTGATCATATTTGGTTCGATTTTCCGTTTTATATATTTATGATTTTTGGTTTCGGTTTGGCCACATTTGGTTCGGTTCGAGCCAAAACCGAGAAAAACACACTTAAACCTTATAAACCGAACCGAAAGGACTGTAAAAAAAGGAACCGAACCGAGTCTCTTCGGTAGGATTGACCCGATGCTCAATCCTATTTGTTTAGTAATATGAATGTAATTTTGTATTATACTCAACTGAGTTACTAAACGAAAAAGGAAATGAAACCCTCTTAACTTCAATTATTGACTAATATAAAAAGACCATGTAGATGTGAAATGACAAAAATGAAATCTTAGGTTTCATATTGATTCAAATAAGTAAAAAGCTCTGCTCATCAGAAAAATTTCCGACCTCTTGCATTGCATTGTCATAACGAAAGTTGTCATCTATCAGGTTAAGATAAAAAAGAAGAAGATTGAAGATAGTTATTTGTTCCAAAGCAATATCATCGTGAATTCACCACAAATGTTGTATACAAACAAGTGCTACAAACTGTGTGATTCAATGATAATGAAACTTATCCAACTATTTGAATGGTCGACTACTTATCTCATTTATTCGTAGGTTTTCTAAATATAACATACATTTGTTGAAGAACATCATGTACATATTGTTATCAAAGATTTGCTCAAGTCATCGCAAGTGAATCAACATGCCTTTACATTTTCGCGACAAATAGAAGTTCAAAAAACATAAGAAACACCAATAATTGCTTATGCGCTTTTAAGTTATTTTTTCCTTATTTGACTATTTGTTTGATTTCATATATTTAAGTTATTTTTTCCTTATTTGACTATTTGTTTAATTACACGTATGTTTCATTTGTTGTAAGTGTCTTATATGTATGTGTCTTTCTAACGGCTCTGATAAGGATTTAAAATGTACACTTTTGAGGGGTCATTTAAGCCCTTAATTTATCACTTTTATATCTGTTACTACTTAATTTCGTTCCTTTTCACTTTTTAGGTCTCTTGAAGGCAAATTGCTGGAATGACACCTATTCGGACGAAAAGGCGCGAATATACGAAGAAAATGGCTAAAGTCAAGAATCGAGACACTCAAGTTGCTGGAATTGAAAGGGGACGGCGTCATGGCTTAATTGCAACGCCGTCACGACACATCTTGAGACAACTCAGTAGCCAAATTGCTTATTTACAAATGACGGCATCAGGTTTAAAAGAGTAGGGCGTCGCAACTCAGACGGCCTAGATTCGTGTTAATACAAATAAGCCGTAAAAACGTTTATTTATATTTTACGATCTTCTAATGTTTTGTCGATAACAAATGTAAAATCATTTTAACGAAACAAATAAAATACGTAAATGGTTTGAACTAATAGTTTCTAACATATTCACATTTTCACATAAAACACTAAAACAAGTATAAGTGATTTTATGATTTAATATTACATATGTACAACAACTAGTGTTTACATATTTGGGTAAAATATATACATAACTAGTATGCAGTATATTGAGTAATATAAATGGGTAGAAACTTAAGTATCATAACTCATTGGGCAAATACATTGAATGTAGTTGGGTACAACCCAAAGCCCATGACGCATGGAGCTTGACCCATAACCCATTGGATGACATCATGCTTATATCATACATAGGTAATATCCATAACCCATGGATCAACCCATACCCAAGTGACTAAGTGCATTGCACTCAAGAGATACATTGAATCTAGCTAAAGATCCATGATTCAACCCATGACCCATGACCCATAACCAAAATACCCATGGGTAAAAGGGAGCGTCCCACGGATCCCTAGCTTAACGCTAGACGGATCCCTTGTGGAAGGGATCCGTGGGATCCGGGGAACAGTAGATTTCTTCTTCTATAAATAGTGAGTCATTTCTTCATTGTTTCTCACCCCTTTCTAACACACTTTCTCACTGAGTTAAAAACTCACTAACCTCAGATCCAAGAGATCTATGTTTGTAGTTTTGTTTTTGTGTGATATTTTAGGTTCCTCTTAAAGGCAAGATCACCACCTTTGAAGTCGAGCAAGCTCAAGTCCATGAGTTGCCATGCTTCCTCATCATCAAGGCTACTGAAGTCTTCTTGTTGATGATTCCTTTCTTTCTTCAAAGAAGTGTAGTGTTGAAGACATTAGTGAAAGATGTCTCAAGTGTCAAGACGAAGATATTAGTGAAGGGTATCTATCGTCTATATCATAAGCACTTGTGGTAGGTGCTTAGAAGTCAAGACTAGAAGCATTAGTGAAAGGTGCTTAGAAGTCAAGACTAGAAGCATTAGTGAAAGGTGCTTAGAAGTCAAGACACAAGACATTAGTGAAGGGTGTCTTGAAGATCTAGTCAAAGGCATTAGTGAAAGGTGCCTTAGATGTACATTCGATATGGTGTGTTTCGATGTACAAGATAGACTAGTATTAGATCCAAGGATATTGATATCCTTGATGATGTTGTAAAGGAGTAGATCTCCTTTGGGATTAGTCGTTGGTGTAGTGTGGTAGTAGTTCCTCCATTGCAATGGAACTAGGTGCTTAGCCTAGTACCTAATAAAGGGTAGGCGACGTGTTGTGAAGGTGTAGTTCACCTTGGAGTGAAAGAACTAGGTACTTAGCCTAGTACCTTATAAAGGGTAGGCGGCATTGTGTAGGTGTGGTTCACCTTGGAGTGAAAGAACCCGGTGGTTAGCCTAGCACCGGAAAAAGGGTAGGCGACGTTGTGAAGGCTTCTCCGCCATAAGGAGATTGGTGTAGTGTTTACGAACTCTCGAGTAGGTGACTCGGGGAGTGGAGTAGGGCAAGGAAGGTGTCCTTGTAGCCGAACCACTATAAATACTCGCATTGTGGTTTTGTGCTTCTTACTCTTATCTTTTCATTACTTACCTTTATATGCTTGTTTATCAACATCCAACACACACATCCAAATAGATTGACATAAGTCGATCTAAATAGATTAAAAGGAAGTTTTAATTGGTAAAACTATTCAACCCCCTTCTAGTTTTCCACAATTGGCATCGAGCTCGTTACCAAGTTTCTTGAAGTATATTGTACTTTAAAAACTTGATACGATCCATGGTTAATTAAAAACTACAAAGAAGGTTTTTCATAAAAACAAACACCATGTCTTTTAAAACTATATGTTTGGATGTTGATTTGATAACAACATTTTTTCTTATTTACTTTTTTATTTAATTGCACTAGTCTTCTTTGTCATGTTGATTAGTCAAAGCTCATACCTACCAAGCTATAGGAATCGCTTGGTAACAAGAATACCTTCCTTAAGAAGGTATCTTAAACGCAAAGGAGCGGGAATCGTCTAAGTGACATTTATTGTATCATTTGTAAAGACATTCCTAAGTGCGCTAGAGGTATGATTTTCTTTTTATTTTGCTTGATAATTAAGTATGCCTATTTAGGTATTTATATGATTATCTTTTGTGCATATATATGTTTTACATGAAGCTTTATTAGGAAGCTTTTTTTCTCACATACGTGTTATTTTTTTTCTTTTCGTCTAAAGTCGTGGTATATAAAACTTATGTTTTATTTCGTTTAATCCAATAATAAAACAAAACACGAATTTCAAAAATTCCTCCTTTCCCATAAATACTCCCACCGTCAATCACTCTATCCTCACTTTTTCAAATCTTTCAATTTCAAAAATTTTGTCTCATTCAAAACTTCATCTTCCTCTCCATCCTATCCCAACCGAAACCAAGAAGGATCGTCTTCAACATGGTTTACATCGCCTTCGTACTCATCGTCTTAACACTCATCGCACTTGTGTTCCCTATGATGAAGTTCACATACGGAGACATTTACTTTGTATTGTTAATCTACATTGGAGTTATATACCCAATCCTTTGTATCATTCTTAGTATTGAAATGAAATATTACTAATAGTCTAGTTATCTAGGTTATTATGTGCTTATCATTTTTCTTTGTTTTATTTCTTTCTTTCGTAATACATTAGAAGTCATGTATGCATGTTAAAAGAAAATGTAGGCTAACACTATGAGATCTAAAAACCTATGCTTTTCATAAAATCTGTTTCTGTAATAACAGATCTACGGATCCCGGAAGTTATACTAGCCGGATCCCTTTTGAAAAAGGAACCGTGGGATTCGTCCTACTGGAGAACAGTTTTTCATGCAAATTAAAAACCACTTCTCTTCTAAAAGTAATTCTCCACTAATATGTCAAAACCATAAATGAGTTAAGTGTCTTTCTTGTTAAAAACCATTGTTAATAAAAATCTAATAAAAAACATTAGATAATCATAGATTGATCACAAACATCACTTTTTTGTTAACCTATCATTTCTATAGGTTCAACTATGACGCATGAATATGAGTTTGATTTTTCACTCACTAGCGTCTATACTCCGAACATCTCCCTTGAACCCAACACACCTGGCATTCATGTCCGTGGGTTCAACAACCTCGAAAACCATCACTTCCACGAAGGACGTATCGTAGACACCTCTATACAATTCGAAGAAGGTATCAATACCTCCTTCTGATCCATAGGAATAGAATGTCTTCTTGAAATCAACGAGAAGATATGTCCAAGGTTCATAATGGAATTCTTCCATCAAGTTGAACTCGTTCGTAACGAGGATCGCTCTCTATCTCTTTGGTTTTACATCAAAAACCAAAAGTTTACTTTAACCCTTGGGCATTTTGCTCACATCCTCCGAATTCCAAATCATGGACAATGTGCCTTCACCGAAGATTGGTCTCTTGATTCTCTCTTCAACTTTCGTGAAGAAAATAGTCCATATTGCTCACACATACCCTCCCCGGAAGATTTACATCGCACAATATGCAAACCTCGACCATATTACTCCGATCCAAACATTATCTTTACACGGGACATCCGAGAATAGTACAAGCCCCTTGCACTCATCCTGCGTGAAAATGTTTGGAGTCTTAGTGGAAATCGAGAAATTCTTCCCGCTTGTTGTGCTCACATGTTGTACTGTTTGCTAACACAACAACCATACAATCTCGCCTACTTCTTCGCAAGACGAATTGTAAATCTTCAAGGCTCCAAGAATAAACTCATCCCTTATGGAATGTTCATGACGCGCCTTTATCACAACGTTATGCACTTTCATCCTCAATTTCAAAGTCCGTTGTACGTACTTGTGAACAAGATGATGGAACCACTAAACATATCTCTCATGAAGACTTTCTTCATTCTTGATTCCACCAACACTCACCACTCACATAATGATCCTCCTAGCGAAAACCCTATAGGAACCTAGTAGTATATCAAATAGGATCAATCCTCTTGTACTCGTGCTTTATCAATGTAATCCAATTTCTTTCATGAAATAAAACATCTTACATTTGATATCTTAGTGTTAGAACCTCTTTAAACCAACCTTGGGATATAATGCATTGTCAAGATCATTGCATACCTTTATAAAGGTTCTGCTGAGCAGATGGACGGATCCCAATGTTTGTGCTAGACGGATCCCTACACTTAGGGAACCGCGGGATCCTAAAACAGAAAATGCAATTGCAAGCATTATATTTCAAACATATCCTTAGAACACCTCACACTAAGCTAAACATAGTGTCTTAAGGCAAATTAAGTCCTTATCAAGATAAGTAGATCCTTCCTACTCACACATAACTCACCTAGATCATACTCTAAGACGCTTGTAGATCTATCGTTTCATTTTTTATCCATTACTCTTCCGCTCTTAAACTCACACTTTATTTTTCACATGATCCTTCACATCTAGTCTTAGAAATCTTTCGATTATGGCAAGATTGATCGTAAATCATCCTTACCTCAAAATTGATCAAAGTTGATCAAATTCTAGTTTTCCCATCTCAAAGACTTTAGGATATTTTCCAAAACACTTTCCTAAGTCACAACATGATCTCTAGGATCATTTAGCTTCAATTGACACTCTCATCTTTAGTGTCATCCTTGCTCATTCATTGGTACTTATAAAAGTTCCAAATCCTTCCATAAAAGGCAATCATTAGCTACATCACTCATTACCTTCATGTACTTAAGCACCCCTTCATTTAAGACACTTAGGAGGACTAAAACACTCAAGGTGATATAGATCTTATATCTTAGAAACATCATTTCTACTCTTTCACAGCTGCTGATTGCCGGATCCCTAGGATTAGCCTAGACGGATCCCTCTGAGGAGGGAACCGTGGGATCCGGATGACAGTCTATGTCAATTCTTGCTAAAACAATCATTTCAACTCATCTTTCTAACTCAAACACTCCATCTCATCTTAAATGAGTTCCTAGATCGGTACAAACTCTGAAGTTGATTCTTGTGCATGTTAATCATCACATTCTAATGAATCTTAGTGGCTTAAGGCTTAAATACACTTACCAAATCTCTTGCTTTATAAACTACATTGTTAGGACTTTCATAGTCATCACCTTCATCCTAACTTTCAGCACTTTCGAAACCCTTACAAACCTCTTGAAATCATCTCATCATGAGGAAAACCCCAAGTAGTAACTTATCCACCAAAGAACCACCCAATCAAAAGGCTCGTGTTATACACGAAATCTCTTCAACCAAATCATCTCCGGTCAAGCCAACAAATGATAGGATCTTACCTCAACCAATCAAACCAATTCCTAAAAGGATAGTACCCACAAAACTACCTATGCCAAACACCACCATACCTCCTAGGCCAAACAATATCATCTCCACTAAACCATCACCATTGGTTCCTAGAGATATTTCTTTTACATCTCCACTATCATCACCACACCTCTACAATTTAGAGGATTTGCCTCCTAGGCCGTCTCATCCGCCTCCGCCGACAACATTCTCCTCATTAGGAGGAATAATGGTACAAAATCAAGGTGTTGAGTCAACACTTGCTCCGGCTTCCTTTTCGCCGTTTCCATCATATAATCCTATTTGGATTATGAGAAATCATCAAAGTCAACCACCCGACCATATGGAAGTTGACACTTCTCTACCACCACCATCATTCTTGGTCGAGCCATTCTCAAATGAATCTCCACCAATCCCTCCATCGTTTGAAGCTCCACAAGCCGCTTCACTTGATCCTTCGCATCAAGCCATTTCATTTCTTCCACCACCACTACCTAGCCATGACAAAGATTGCTATCATTTTCAACATGTTGAAAGTTTGATACATGAAGTACGAGAAGACCAACGTTTCATGTTCTATCATCTCCTCGAACGTTTCGACGAGATTAAACCTAAACAAAACATGAGCTAGAAGATTTTAGTGGTGTCCTAGCGTCAAGCAATAGTTGGTCTAGAAATTCCTAGTCATGTATTTTATTATTTTCTTAGTTTTTAGAGTCATGTATATCATAACTCTAGTTTTGTTAAATGAAATTACATGCTACTTGTTATATTTCTGAGCATATGATTACATTGTATTCATATCTCATTTTTGTGATAACATTACTTGTTATATCACCATTGGTGAAATTGATCATCACCGTACGGATCCTCGAATTGCCTAGACGGATCCCTACTTGGAGGGAACCGTGGGATCCGTGAGACAGAAAACTATTTTCTACTAACTTGGACCACATTTGCAGGAAATTGTGAATTATACTTGTTTTCTAACCTTTGTTTTGTAGTTATTCAATTTACACAAGAAGACTTTGACATCCTAAAGCTAGGGGAGATTTATGTCAAAGCAATACATTGCAAATTACTTGCAATATTAGGATTACATTTCGTGACATCCCTTTGCAAAATTGCAATCATCAAGGGGGAGCACACTCGTCACTTAGACAAAATCTTTTGCAAACTTAGTTGCGAACAAACTAGCTTAGTATTACTTTCTTGACGCCCTTACATAGGGATGGACTCATCAAGGGGGAGTAAACACTAGTTATGTAGGCGACATTGTGTAGGTGTGGTTCACCTTGGAGTGAAAGAACTAGGTACTTAGCCAAGTACCTTATAAAGGGTAGGCGACGTTGTGTAGGTGTGGTTCACCTTGGAGTGAAAGAACCCGGTGGTTAGCCTAGCACCGGAAAAAGGGTAGGCGACGTTGTGAAGGCTTCTCCGCCATAAGGAGATTGGTGTAGTGTTTATGAACTCTCGAGTAGGTGACTCGAGGAGTGGAGTAAGGCAAGGAAGGTGTCCTTGTAGCCGAACCACTATAAATACTCGCGTTGTGGTTTTGTGCTTCTTACTCTTATCTTTTCATTACTTACCTTTATATGCTTGTTTATCAACATCCAACACACACATCCAAATAGATTGACATAAGTCGATCTAAATAGATTAAAAGGAAGTTTTAATTGGTAAAACTATTCAACCCCCCTTCTAGTTTTCCACAATTTGGATCCAGACGGCGTCAGAGGTTGAAGCCGACGGCGTCACGAGCATAAGGTGACGCCGTCACAGAGTTGACGTGGCCAAGAAGAAACCCTAATGGCGTGACCGACAGCGTCACAATTAAAGAGTGACGCCGTCGCATTTTGTAACACTATATATAGAATCCTAATTTTTCAGTTTTAGAGAGGTAGTTTTGTGGAGTAAAACCTAAACCGAACCAAGGCTCGTCTTGGGCAAGTATCTTAGGGTTCCATACCCTATTTTACAATAAGATAAGTGTTTTACTTCATTGATTCAATCATGTCTTCAATTGTTTGTGTGTATGCTTGCATGTTCTCCATGTCCGGCTAATTCACTTGTGTGTTTGCTTAGATAATATGAAACCTAGTTATTGAATATTGATTGGTTGTCTCTTATCATAATTGTGATTGACCTAGTATTGCGATAGGTCATTCGTTGTGTTATTAATGCTTGATTAGTCTTTGTTGAACCTTAGCTTATTGTTACTAGTGGAATTGTAGGCTAAATATCCAAAGTTAACCTTAGTGTTAAGTTTATGAATCCTAGAGATTTCGTAGTCATTAACCTTAGGTAGCTTCAAAGAGTTAGGGATAAACGCATACCCTACGACCTTAGAAACACAACGCGTTAAGAATAAGGACGTGACAATTCAACCATCAATAGGAGATAACTAGGGAGCAATAACATCTAAGTAAACACATTTTTAATCATCATAAGAGCACACAACAATAGACATAGACTACACTCACCTTAGCTTAGTTAATTAGATAATTAGATAAGTAGATTAATCGGTAGAAATACCAACCCCCAAATCCAAACCCCGAGATTCGTACCTTTCCATTTTCTAAAAAACATAAAAAAGATTAAAAAAAAATAATCTTCCTCAATCCCAACCTTAGCGTAGTAATTTCTCACTAGCATTCCTATTCCCCTAGAGAACGATATCAATTCCCGAGGCTTACCCTAATACTACACTACAACGATTAGGCTCACCGCCTAGGGTGTTGAAAAACTTGCTCGACGAAAAGGAAGTTCCTTTGACCCCGAACGCGCGTTGTACGCGTATAAAGTTTTTGGCGCCGGGGAATAGAATAGCTAGTTAGATTTCCACCTCGTTTAGGTTTCCTTGCTTGATTCCTATCAAGTAAGTTTTTTTCCCATTTTTAGCTTCCTCGTAGTCTATCCCCCTTCTTTGTGACCTTTGTTAGTAACCCCATCACTTTTCATCATGGAAGGTGATAATCAACCACCACTCAACAACCCACCACCAAATAAATCACTTTCACTCAAAACCCAACCCAATGACCAACACAACCGCCGAAGCCGTTATGTGAGTAGAAATACCGACCTTCAAGATTTTGAAAAGGTATTTGATAGCACAATTAGGGAAGCTGTTGAGAAAGTAGTCAGCGCCTCTGCAGTTGGCTCCATGATCAACAGTAATTCAGAAAATAGCTTAGTGGATAAAAACGTAAATGAGGAGGATAGTGCTTATTTCAATCTTTACCCCACTAAGGAAGAGGTTGCTTACCGTCAATACATAATCGATAATCCCCGATCACCCATCATTAGGATATGTCCAAGGATTAGGAGAGGAAATCCTTGGAACCTCAAAATCCCTTGTATGATCGGATATAGGAATGTTGAACATGCTTACATAGATACGGAATCTCCTATTAATGTGATGTCATCAGCTGTTTACAATGACATTATGAATGAGCGACTTAAGATTAGGAGGGACCCTAAGTAGCCAGGAGGGGTTTATGTAGGATCGTAAATATATTGTGTTTGATGATTCGGGTGGCCTTGGATGGTGATTATACAAGTATGCCATGTTTTAGAGAGAGAAAGAGTGAGAGGGTGTTCTTGGTAGAGACTTGCTTAACAAAAAATGAAAGGTTAGATTATGAGAAGCACCACCTCTTCCAAGGATGGAAGGGGTATTTATAGTTACAGACTATACGACCTCCTGACGGCCTGTGGATCAGGTATACAGTGGGTAAAGACCCGTCCTTCCTCCACGGTGTTACACTACGCTAAACTAAACTAATAACTAACAAATAAACTGATAACTAACTATATGTCTACAAGCTAACTTATGCTAAATTATATTTGGGGTGACCGACACTTCACTATGGAATTTCCAATTCCTAACAATCTCCCCCTAAGGGAGGTCACCCCATGTTTTACATTTTGAATCTTAGCATTCTATTTTGTCTTCTGTTCTGAGCTCGTAGACTTCAATTCTTCAATGTCTGCATTCTTTGTGCTTTTGTAGTGACTCTTCATAGTCCGATTATTTTGTACTTTCAGTGGAGGCCTTTAACTGATCTTACATCTTTGATGATCTTCTAGCTTTCATTGAGATCATCAGCCACAACAAATCTCTCTGGATCATCCATAGTTGTGTTGCCTTCATGTGATGTTGTAACTTTTGGACCGACATGCTCACACTTTCAGGATCATGACATCTTTTCATCAGAGTAGCGGAAGCTTTACTGGTTCATGATATTTGCGGCAGCGTAGCGTAAATATAGTATAAAAATATCGAGCCAGGTTCGTAGATATGCACAAGTCATGATTTCTTCAATTAAGTGTGGATGTTGTGAGCATGCGGCTATGAATTGACTTCTCAATTCACGCAACCGTCCAAATGTACCTGCAAACAACAGTTAGCAATAAAACACACGAAAGTGTCTTCGATCACTTTCGTTGAATTGAGGTACACGGCCTACGGTTCCCCGTTGATCAGTACAAGTAATGCTTGTGATCGGTATAATTCAAGAATCTCCTTGACAGGTTTCGCAATGCTCTAGCCGTTCTCAAACCGGAACATCTCAAAGAAGACAACACGGAGTGAGTGAACCAGAAAATTGAGATTCACTGATTGATGAAAAATGATTTGAAAAACAATCGCGTATTGCTTGAAGAAAGAGTTTTGCAATCCGACAAAGGTTTTATGAGAAAGATCAATTTTCAATCAAAAATACTTTTTGTATTTGAAAAGAGCACACATTCGATGTGCTAGAGAAAAGAAGAGATTCGCACATCGAACGGTTTTTTCAAAAGTATTTTTTCAATCAGAGATACTTTTTGAGTTTGAAAACATGAGTACACATTCGATGTGCTAGAGAAAAGAAGAGATTTGCACATAGAACGGTTTTTCCAAAAGTATTCGTCAATTCATTTCCTGGACCAAGGTTGATTCACGAGTGAATCGCCCCATCGTTTCTATCCAGTTGTCATAAGCTTGATCTTTAGAAAAGATCTCACATGTCACCCACCAATAGCTTGTTTGATGTTGGCTCTAGAAGGATTTCCATCTTCATCGTGAATACTTTTACATACCACTCAGATGTTCTGGCAATACCACAAGGATAATGCGTAGGACTCTTAATATATTCTTACTTTCCACATTGTGTGAGACAGCAAGTCTTCATTAATTTTGTGTCCTAATGAGATATTGTGGATGATCTCTAGGCTCTAGAATCAATAGTGCACATATGGTTCCTATGCCGGAGACTAGGGAGAGGGTCTCCTTCTTCAATATCAACTATCTCTAAGAGAAAGTCGATAGATTATGTAGGTTCCCCATGAGAATAAAACAAGTCCTTTTAAGAGGAACTTGAGTAGCTTGGGAAGTTTAGTGCAGTGAGTCACTAGGTCCATGACGTCTTATCTTCAATACCGGTGTTACCTTGGTAACCACCAGTAGCATATGTATTGAACCCGGTTACTGCCCCAAGGTTGAATTATTGGAGGGCTATTTCTTTTCACCCTTTTTCACATTCAATTCTTTTTCATTCTTCAACCCCTTCAGTGCTTACCGAGACTTCATAACTAGAACCTTGTTGGGTTTATTCCAGTACTAGCTCTGTCTCAGTCCGCACTCTTCTCATATCTCACTTTTCTCCTTTTTTCATCATTCCTAAGGACTCTACACTATCTAGTGGATTGTCCCTGGGTAGATCCCTCCGGCTCTGGCGGGATCGTGGGAACGAATACCTAACCTAACCATCCTTATAACACCATGCATAAAGTAAATTGGTCGGTCTTTTGGTATTGTTCATTCTTCCATGAAACCAATTGAAAAATCATTTGGAAAATCAATCAAGGTACTTGTGATATAAAATCAAAGCATTTTGTACCTTAATTGTTTTGATCATTTTAGAAATGCTCCCCCTCAACATGTGCATATGATTATTAAATTGATTAGCACATGAAGGCAAGAGTTCTTTAGAAATAATTTCTTTGATCACAATTTCCTTAGAAAAAGCCTTTTGATTTTCTTTGGTAAATTCTCCCCCTCAATATGTGCATAGGATATTTTGAAATCATTTTATCACATAGAGACTGGAGTTCTTTGAAGTACTTTCACGATCATATTTGCCAATAAGAAACCATTTAGAAAATCAATCAAGGTACTTTATGTTGAAACATATAAATCTTTGTACCTTGAAAGTTTATTTTCTTTTGAAATGCTCCCCCTCAATATGTGCTTCGAGATTCGAAAGCGTTTAGCATATATGGGAGAGCAGCATGCACACTTGAATCAAAACAATCGCCTTTTATCAAATTTCATTATTAAATCACAAATTCTCCCCCGATCAAAAATATCAAACCCTTTGAGATTTTTGATCCCAATTGATTTAATAAGGTTTAGAAAACATGGGAGAATATGTGCCTTGTTTAAATACTCATCTTGTTTTCGGATAAATGCTCCTCCTCAACATGTGCATTATGTATAAATCGTTTGGCACATGGAGGCAGGAGTGCCTTTAAAGGACAAAAACCAATTCCATTTAAACAAATTTGAGATTTAAATCACGATCTCTCCCCCGATAAAAAATTTCAAACCTTTTGAGATTTGTGATCCCAATTGATTTAAATCATTTAAAAGATTTTGGGGAAAGACGTGGCCTGATTTAATTTTGAAAAATGACAGATAAGGATCAATTTAAGACATTAAAGATTGTTAGTGTCAGGTATGATAGTTTTTAAGAGATCTTTAAGTAAAATAAAACAATTTCACAATCAAACAAGAACAGAAAAAATTTCATTTTGTAAGATCTTTGAGTTTTAAAGAAAATCATACCATGACATAACATTAAATCTTTAGATCACCACTTTGTTTTTGTACAAACCGGACTTTTATGAAGAAATATCATTTGAAAATACTTTATTTTAAATCACTCTCCCCCTCAATCGATGACCGTAGTCGATGATTGAGTGACTTAGGTTTTGATAAAATAAAGTTCGGTGATTTTCAAAATTTAGTCCAGTTGATTTTTCAAAACAATATTTTTCCATTTTCAAAACAATTTTAACAAATATTTTGAAAAATGGTATTATTCACTACTTGTCATGCACAAAGATACGTTAGGTGGTTGAGAAGCTTATGTTGTTGCTGGAGGTTTGGAAGAAAACCATCTGCTGAAGCAGTGAGACTTCTTACGTTGCATTTTTTCATGCCAACTGAGGTCAAATTAAGCTCCGTTTCTTCATTTGATGATGAAGAAAACCATCTGCTGATGCAGTGAGACCTCTTACGTTGCATTTCATGCCAACTCTACATAGAAGTCAAATTAAGCTCCGTTTCTTCATTTGTCGACCCAAGATATACTTGCCCTTTCCTTTCGGCATCCAATCATCTTCAATTGTGGGATCCGGATCGGGAACATTCTTTTAAACCATGTTATCTGCATACGTTAGTGAACACAGATAGACATATATGGTGGTCGACAACACCCAAACAGTAATCAACTAATAATAGTCAATTCAACATATCAATCAGATCATAAAAGTTATGGGAATAATGTGTTTATCAAACTCTAATCATCTAATCCTAACAATCATATCCTAGGCACCTAGTCCTTCAACGTAGGTTACCATGTTTTACATTTAAGTATGTAGGATAATTAGATAAGTCCGTTAGATGATATAGATTTGAAATCATTCTCCCCCTCAATCAATGACTTATTTTCTGAAAAGTTTAAAAGCGCTGAAGTCATTGATTGAGTTTTGCAAATTAATGAAAACACTGATTCTGATTGATTTTTAAGCAACTCATTTTCCACCCTTTAGTTAAAACAAATATTTTTCTGAAGAATTTTAGAAAGGAAAATATTTGAGTAGGAACAGCAGTCCTTCGACATGCTTTCCTCATTTTGTTTTAAGATAAGTGCACAAAATATTTGAAAATTGTTTAAGTGTAGCACTTTCCTTCTTTGAAAAACGGGTTGCTATCTGAAATAATAGCAAACCATTGTTTTAGAGCGGGTTACAGTCTGAAGTAACTGCAAGCCATATTTTAAGCCCGGGTTACAGTCTGAAATAACTGTAAGCCATATGATTTGTGACATGTTTTGAAAATAAATATTTACACCTTGTGCTCGAACTTCATCTGTGGTCCCGTGCCATTATTGAATGACATTTCTAAGACCGCAGATGTTATCAATACCAGAAGACATGTCTTTGAAAAAACAATATTTTTGGAATTTTTCAATTTCATGATTTTTATGGGCTTTTGTTGGTTTTATATTTTTCTATTTTGTTTTGCTGGTTTTATATTTTTGTATTTTGCTTTTTTTTTAAATATTTACAAAGATAGAGTAGATGATAAAATTTAAGAAGATGATGATACGATACGAGATAAGGATATCGAGCAGCCCCGTTGTAGAATATAGAAATCATCATCTCTTAAACGTCCACCACCAAAGCTTCCGAGGCTCTTGAAAAGAAGAAATAGAGCCTTTAAGAATGTGAGACTTTGGCAGCTTCCCCCAAAACCGAAAATCCTTTAGTCGCAGATTCGAAGCTTTCTTTCAAGCTTCTCTTAGCCAGGTGTACGAAGAAGCACACCATTATCATCGATCTTGCTGCTCCTTTTAAGAATAATCATCGTGATTCTTCGTTCGAGGTTATATCATCCAAATGAACAACAACAACGTATCATCCCACTCATAAATAATCTTCTCAAATTTCATAACCATTGAAGTCTGAAGCAATCCATTCCAAAAGGTGTCACGAGACAACTTCCCCCACGTAGTTGAATTGATGTAGTCAGTCTCTTAGACTAGAGCTCACGAACCCGAATACACAAATACCCAAGACGGAGAAACTTATACCATCGAAGTAGCGGATTAAGTCCGATAGCCAAAGAATAACCCCGATGTATACTTTTCTCTCCCCTGATGATAGTGTATGAAGCTCAAGAACCCAAAGTACCCGAATGCCCAAAGAGAGAATAACTTATAACATTGAAGAAGCAGTGAATCACCGATTATCTCTGCGGATGTCAACCTGAATAAGTGATTATATCTCTCAATCACGATTAAGCACTCAAATGAAACACTGAGCCCCCATTGTACACAATCTCTCTCCCCGATGATTGTGATAGCATCAAAATCATCACACACTTGTGTACCTTTTTATCTTCGAAACTAACTCTTCCATCTCTTCCCCACATAGTTGGAATAAGAATACTAAACGCCATGAGTCAAACCTTGAGTTTCTCTGCGGTAATGACATTTGTCTTCCCGGGATATCTTCAATCACTTAGAAGTATTAAGTTCATCAAGTTTACTCGCGTTTAGATACGTGTCTCCTTCCCCTTGCTGGTTTTGATACTTCAGAATCAGCAACAAATAATAAGCCCGTATACTAGAAATTTGTTAAGAAGAACACTTGAACTCTTGTGAGAATCAACTTGCTGCGAAAGAATGTGAGCAAGTCTAATTGGGGATTAAATCAGACATTTCACCCTCCCCCAATTAGTGCTCTCCCCTAAACCGACAATCTGTTTGATAAATGCCTTGAATAAGAAGAAGTCTTTAGATCGTTAAATGCAACTCGTCTTTAGTCTTCTAGCATGTAGCAGAAGTTGTAGAACTGACTTTAGACTCGACCTTCTTCAAGATTGTCCAGTTGGGGAATAGATAGTTAACATCTTCATCACACCAAAAAGCATCCCAATCAACTTACATCTTGCAAATCCCCTTAACTAAAAATTCCTCCCAATCAAACAAGAACAGAAAGATGTTCATCAAGGAAATCAGCAATCAGCCCGCAACGAACACTTGAAATGGTAACACCAAACAAACAATCACATCAAACAAGAACAAAAGGTTGCTCGGAATCATCATGTCGATGTGTACATGAAGTATTAACTGGAGGCACTTTGTCGTTAAGCTCATCAATCCGTGAGAAGATGTCAACCAACGGCTCTTAGAAGAAAAACTCCATGTGAAGATGACCCGATAAGAAGAAGCTCGGTTCTTACATGAGTTTGGAGCCGTTTGACCATTTATTCTCATATAA
Organism: Chrysanthemum makinoi; assembly: GCA_910596185.1. Classification (NCBI taxonomy): domain Eukaryota; kingdom Viridiplantae; phylum Streptophyta; class Magnoliopsida; order Asterales; family Asteraceae; genus Chrysanthemum; species Chrysanthemum makinoi. Next base: position 250,222,136 of record OU343223.1, read on the forward strand.
CAATCAACCATGCAAGAAATTCACACTTCTTCTCCCCTCAAGAATTGCATACGGAGTTGCCATTCTTGATTGAATAAGTGAATATCTTCAACAAATGTAGTCTATTCACACTTCTCCCCCGCAAAATTAGCACATGATGTCGCCATCGTCATTATAGTTGAGCAAGTGGAATACGAAAACAATCAACGGTAGCCTGGTTCACTTGATAATCGAAAGCACATGGAAAAAGCATGAAGCATGTTGATGAGAATGGTCATAATAGAGAAGATTTCTCTTCTTCATAAGATAAAGTGCACTGACACGTACACTTTTCTTTTCTTTGAGGAACGAGGCTTGAACTGAAGTATTCAAACGTCATTTATCTCTCTCTTTTCAATCTCTCTTGGCAAAACTTGTAATCACCCCATTATCATTCAGTAGGCTCTTTGTTGTGACAGCTGATGGAGAAAACCCATTATGATGAATTTGACCTCAAGTAAACTAGCCCGAACTCGTGACTTAAACTTGCACATATGTAACAAAGAGCGGTGCCGAGACTTCATCCTCCATTGAATCTCTAAGTACTCTATACTCTTCATCCAACCAACCATCAAGTATAAGACGTACATCACCTCTTGAAAATCCACAATTGAATGTGACACTGAGCACTACAACGTAACTCCTTAAAGTGATAGTTATTTTGTGGTGGTATGAGCCCAATTCCCCCAAGTGGTAAAAGAAAAAGAAAAAGTCACCCAACAATAACTAGATTTCCAAGTCTTCATTTTTGATAAAAAAAAAAACACGAACAAGGATCATGAAGAATCTTCATCCAACCATCCCCGATACCTTCAGATACTAAGTACACTTGCCCGTGATATTTCACTTCAACCTCAATTAAATAATAGTGAATTAACGCCGTTGTCACATCTTCTGGTTAAAAGCACAAATCTAGCCTCCTTTTACGTTTTAAGTGAACTATGATAATGGTTTCATCCCGACCATGGTTAATAGCACATAACCCCGTAAAACCTTGTAATAACCAAACTGCCATGATGAATATCCAAACACACATCCAATTCATGAAGTACACCCTTTTATCCCTTCTTCGAAGTAGAAATCGTAGCACCAGCAACAGAAAAGATCCCGAAATACACTTTCCTCTCTCCAGGATGGTTCCATCATCACGGGATTTATAGTTTCTTTCGCGGGATTTTACAAAACCAAGAATAAACCGTAAGATAGATTCGAAAATGCACTTTACAATTACCAGGATGTTTCCATTGTCACGGGATTTTACAAGTCTATGATTTAAACCGAGAAATAGGTTCTTTCGCGGGATTTTACAAAATCAAGATAAAACCGTAAACAACATCAGCTTGAATGTGTTATGACAACTTTGGTTTCAGTGAGTATCTGTTTTTAGGGGAACATGCAGCGGTTCATCAGCGATTCGTACTTCAATAACAACAATATCATCAACCATCCAATAAACACTTTGGTAAACACATCATTCACGCATTCTGTCGGCTATTGCAGTGACAACATGGAGAAGTAAACCTGATATGCCAAACTTGATCATGAAGTGAAATTCCCCGATTTGTTACTTAAACTTGTACTAATCCTTGTGAAGAAGAAACGGTGTACCCAATGTACAAAACCTCTTGACGTATCCTCAACTGCGTGAGACACCGAAGTGATAGTTATGTTGTGGGTTAAGTGAGAGAGAATCACAACAGTAACTAAACAACCAAGTCTTTATCACACTCAATAAACGCCCAAACAAGTCATCTTCGCTGAAAGGTAGAAAGAAGGAAGATAAAATAAGTAATTGTGCCCGGAAAACCTCACGACAAATCCAAATAAGAAATACCAAATACAATCAACCCCGTAGTCAGCCAAGTTCCAATAACATTTTAAGCCGTGACAAAATAATATCCGTGTAAATGTATAACCCAAGTAATCTCATATCCCAACAGATCTCAACATTGAATCACATTAAGTCCATTGTCCTTGCAAATAAACCTTTTGAATTGTCACTTCAATTCCATATCAATAATGCCGACCAAGATATGTAATCATTTTTCAACTTTTCAGCGCAAGCCGTGAATTTATGTATCCCTCGTGAAACTAATACCATACCAAAATACCAATCTTAAGTAATATAACAAAAGTGTATCCAAAAATTTTTGTACACACACAAAAATTCGGATGGCAATTTTGATATACTAGTGTTTTGACAATGCTCAGCCCATTACATATCATAGAGACATAGATCCACGAATTAAGAAGAAAAAATAACCATTGCAATTCGTGTAACACTTATCAGCCCAAACACACTAAATAAACTCAAGGCCCAAGCAATATGAAATCCGATCCAATTAGACTCCTCAGATCCGGTTATAAAACGAGTGTAATACTCTAATTTTTAGTCATATTATCCAACCCTAATCACTCAACGTTTTGTACGCCTCCATCTCAACAAAAATGCTCTCACAAAAAAACTTCAGCCTCTCACTATCACGAATCAGAACTCAGTCAAGAAGAAACACTTCAAACAATTCTTAAATCAATAAAAATCTGAGTCAAGGTATATCATGCCATCCGAATCAAAGATATATCTTTCTCACACAATCAAACCCATTCGAAACCCTAATCTCAATTAGCAAGTCAGCCATTCCATCTCCAAAGGATGTATGTAAGTATCACTCACCACAGGGATGGTTTGAGTCGATAATGCCACTTAGAGATGGCCTGAACGATTTAGCACGGGTAGGTTCTTTCTTGATGAGTTTGTTTTTCATTTTCATTATCAAATCGAAAGAAAGAGTAGAATGAAGCCTTAAGGTTTTGTTCTATCTTTAGATTCGAATAGCATATAGATCGATGATGACTCATCGCTTTTCGTGTAAAAGGCCCTTGGTCTTGATGTTACTTTCGAGTACCACGAATAGAGAGAGCTGAGATCAACAAGATTGATTGAGTATTGTTGGTCTTGAGTTACTTGATGTTAATTTTTTTCATTAAGAACGAATCCAAGATGGAGTATAACATCATTGTTATAATTTCATCTTTATGTGTTCGGATAAATAATGAAGCTTTGACTTCTAAAGGATCAGTGATGATGATGATTCAAAAAAATTTATAATAGATATGTGAAAAAGTTGAATCAATCTGAGATCTTGAATGATATTTTAGATTTTTGAATCTTGATGGAGATGGTATAATATTGGAATTGTTGTTGGCAGTGGTTGTTTTAGCATTAGATAGAGTCTTTACTATTTTATTTTTTCTTCAATTCGAATTAAGACATTCAAGGACTGATGATGGTAGAAATAATCTGAAGTCGAGTATGTTGGTGTTGGTAAATTGGTCTTTGATATTGTGGTTATTTCTTCTTCTTCATCACTTCTGTCAAGTCGCTACATCTTTTGAGTCAAGTCGCTTAGATTTTTGAATCTTGATGGAGATGGTATAATATTGGAATTGTTGTTGGCAGTGGTTGTTTTAGCATTAGATAGAGTCTTTACTATTTTATTTTTTCTTCAATTCGAATTAAGACATTCAAGGACTGATGATGGTAGAAATAATCTGAAGTCGAGTATGTTGGTGTTGGTAAATTGGTCTTTGATATTGTGGTTATTTCTTCTTCTTCATCACTTCTGTCAAGTCGCTACATCTTTTGAGTCAAGTCGCTACCTCCTTTGATTCAAGTCGCTTCACTCAGTTTTTAAACACAACTCGCTTCTTTGCATTTTTCATCAAAAATCGCTACTTGTTAAATAACAAGTCGCTACATGAGTCCAAGTCGCTAACACTCATGACAAGTCGCCACGACTTGTAAAGACAAGTCGCTATGTTTTTAAGTGCACAACTCGCTACCCATATTCAATGAATCTGGACATGAAACACAACTCGCTACGAAGAATGTACCAATCTGTCCCAAAAACTGCATAAGGACTGCTACCTTTAGACCAGTTTAGACCTCAAAAATCTGACCATTTGACCACTTTTAACCAATGGTTGACCACAAATTAATAACAAGTATTTCACTGATATGAAAAAAAATCATAGAATGATGATAACCCAAATAGATAAGATGACTTTTAACACCAATGACACATAAAAACTTGTTTTAAAAACTGATATTACTAAAAGTGGAAAAATAAATTTCCGACAACAGAAGTTATATAAATTCAGTAAAAACAAGAATCGGACCGCAATGAATCATCAAAACATAAAAAACCATGGCTCTTGATACCATTTTTAGGATCGTAAATATATTGTGTTTGATGATTCGGGTGGCCTTGGATGGTGATTATACAAGTATGCCATGTTTTAGAGAGAGAAAGAGTGAGAGAGTGTTCTTGGTAGAGACTTGCTTAACAAAAAATGAAAGGTTAGATTATGAGAAGCACCACCCCTTCCAAAGATGGAAGGGGTATTTATAGTTACAAACTACACGACCTCCTGACGGCCTGTGGATCAGGTATACAGTGGGTAAAGACCCGTCCTTCCTCCACGGTGTTACACTACGCTAAACTAAACTAATAACTAACTAATAAACTGATAACTAACGATATGTCTACGAGCTAACTTATGCTAAATTATATTTGGGGTGATCGACACTTCACTATGGAATTTCCAATTCCTAACAGTTTGCAACTTTGTGGGAAGAGTCAAAGATGTACACGTCTTTATAGGGAATTTCACCTACCTAGTTGATTTTGTGGTCCTAGAAGACATCGGATGTGTCATTGACTATAGCTTATCCCAAGTAGTGCTAGGAAAACCGTTTGTTGAAAAGTCTTAAATGAGCCATAACAAGTTTGAAGGAACGGTTAGGTTTAAGGAAGAAAACGATGAGATCACTTATAGGATGCCTTGGAAGACGAATGGATATGGCCCTTTATCCCTTTTTGAACGAGACAACATTAGAGCTTTTGAGGAAAAAAGCTAAGACGATGTTGAAAAAGGTTTGAACTTCATGTGGGAGAAAAGGAGACTTTATTATAAGGATTGCTTGACCCTAGGGCCTAGGTATAGAGTCGATGAAAATTTTGTCAATTTGATAGAATTCTCATTGAGAATGAAAAACGAGACAACGTAGGGGCACGACTTCGAGTCTAGCTACAAGACTCATAAATAAATAAAAGCGCTTCGTGGGAGGCAACCCATGCTTAATTGTTTGCTTGTTTGTGTCGTATATTTTTTATTGATTGTTTATTCTCATGTTTAAATTTGTAAAAATGCTTTATTTTGTCTTTAACCTCGCCTTAATTACATATAAAGGTATTTTACATAAGAGATAAGTGTAGGGAGGATTACACACGTTTTCAAAAAGAACGTGAACATGAGAATTACAATTATTTAAAAGATATATATGTGTGTGTTTGTTCGAGTCTGTGGATAACTAGAAGGGGGGTTGAATAGTTTTACCAATTTAAAACTTCCTTTTAAATATTTAGATCGACTTATGTCAATCTATCTGGTTGTTTATGTTGGACGTTGATAGATACATATATAAACGTGTAATGAAAGATAAAGAGTAAGAAGCACATCACCACGACACAAGTATTTATAGTGGTTTGGCTACAAGGACACCTTCCTTGCCCTACTCCACTCCCCGAGTCACCTACTCGAGAGTTCGTAAGCACTACACCAACTCCTTATGGCGGAGAAGCCTTCTCAACGCCGCTAACCTTTATCCGGTACAGAGAGCTAAATACGAAGTTCCTTCACACCAAGGCGAACCACACCTAACACAACGTCGCCACCCTTTATATAATGTGCTAGGCTAACCACCGAGTTCTTTCACACCAAGGAGAACTAATCCTATCACAATGTCGCCTACCCTTTATTAGGTACTAGGCTAAGCACCTAGTTCCATTACTATGGATGAACTACTACCCTTCACAACACAACACCTAATGTCAAGGAGATCCACTCCTTGTTACAACACCATCAAGGATATCACCATCCTTGGAAATAAACAAATACTTATATGTATAACGATGCACCTCATCGATTATACGACCTAGGCATTCTTCCCAAATGCTACTTGATTTGATTCTTCGGCATCCTTCACTAATGCCTTTGACACAACGCTTGGCACCCTTCACTAATGACTTCGTCTTGACACCTTTAGTATTCTTCACTAATGCTTTGACATGGACGATAAGCACCTTTCACTAATGCTTTCATCTTGACACTTTCGACATCCTTCACTAATGCCTTCAACTTGACACTTTCGGCATCCTTTACTAATGCCTTCAACTTGACACTTTCGGCATCCTTTACTAATGCCTTCAACCCAACATCTATGGAGAAAGAAAGAACTATCAACAAGAGAACCTTAGTTGTCTTGATGATGACGAAGCATGTCAACTCATGGAGTTGAGCTTGCTCGTCTTCAAGAAGTGGTGATCTCGCCTTTAAGAGGAACCTAGAGAATCACACAAAAGCAAAAGACAAACTACATAGATCACTTGGATCTGAGGTTAGAGGGTTATAATACTTGGGGAAGTATGTGTGTAAAGTGATAAGTAGAAAGGAAGAAATGGCTCTCTATTTATAGAGGAATTTCTCATCGTTCCCGGATCGCGGATCCCTTCCACAAGGGATCCGGCTAGCAAAAAGCCAGGGATCCGTGGAACGCTCCTCTTTGCCCATGGGTATTTTTGGTTATGGGTCATGGGTCATGGGTTATGGGTTATGGGTTGATCCATGGTTTTCTTTCTAGATACAATGTATCTCAAGGATACAATGAACTTGTTTAAGTGGTATATATAAAACCATGGGTTATGGGTCAATACCATTTGCTAGTTTTTGCCCATTTAGTATATACTTGTTTTTACCCATTTTAGTATATACTTGTTTTTACCCATTTTAGTATACTTAGTTTAAGTATATGTTACCTCAATATGTAAACACTAGTTGTTGTACATATGTATCTAAATCATAAAATCACTTATACTTGTTTTAGTATTTTATGTAAATACGTAAGTGTGTTAGGAAACTATTGACTCAAACTATTTACGTATTTTATTTGTTTTGTTAAAATAATTTTACGTTTGTTATCTATTAAAACATTAGAAGATCGTAAAATATAAATAAGCGTTTTTACGGCTTATTTGTATTAACAATCTCCCTCTTTTTGTTGATGACAAAACATAAAATTATGTTAAGGAAAAACTAAAATTGTGAACAAATTTGAATTAGTAGTTTTACTTTCTTTTTCTCCCACTTTTGTCGAAACAAAAGTGTTAAAAGAAACTAACACAATTTTTATAAAAAATATGTAAAGAGAAAGTGACGGAAATGGTACTCGTCTTAACTCCCCTTTGACGAGTCCATCCCTTTGAGAGGGCGTCAAGGACATAACGTAAAATAAACTAGTTGTGTTTGCAAATATGTTTGCAAATGGTTCGTCTAAATGACGACAACGTGCTCCCTCTTGAAGATTGCAAAGTTGCAATGGGGTGTCATGAAGTATAATCCAAAATTGGATTAAGTTGCAAATGTTTTTGCAATATCATTTGACACAAAGCTCCCCCTAGCTTTATGGTGTCAAAATCTTCATGTGTATTTTGAAAATCTACAAAGTAAAGGTTAGAAAGCAAGAGTATAGTGCATAATTTCCTGCAAATAAAACTCAAGGTAGTAGAAATTTGTGCTTCTGTACCACGGTTCCCTTCTTGGAGGGATCCGTCTAGGCATTTTGGAGGGATCCAGCCATCTGGTGACAGATTTCTTCACAGTGGCGGTGAAGATGTGTCAAACAATGCTAATAAAGAGATGATATATGTGTGAAATAACAAACGCACAAAGTAATCATAGCATATAAATATTCATTCGATAAAACAAGAGATAACCAAACAAATCTCTAAAACTAAGAGAATGAATTTAGCCATACAAGTACTACTAATGCTAATGAGTTATTCTAACTCAAGATTCAACTAAAAGCTTAATGGTGATCAAGGATGATATAAGTTTCCTAAACATTCTAAGTTTGAGCTTGTGACTTATGATGCTCATTGTAGTTTAGGCTTGTTGACCTCTTCAAAGCGTTCGAGGAGGTGATAAAACATGAAACGTTTCTCTTCGTAGTTCATGTATCAACCTTTCAACATGTTTACAATGATAGCAATCCTTGTCATGGTTTTGAGTTTCTTGAAGTGGAAGTTCAAGTGAAGTGGGTTGAGGATCTTCAAATGAAGAAGGAATTGGTAGAGGCTCATTAGGTGATGGCTCTACAATGTTTGAGGGTGGAGGTAAAGAAGTGTCAACTTCCATGTGGTTGGGTGGTTGACTTTGATGTCTTCTCATAATCCAAAATGGGCTATTGGGGGGAATGAGAGAGTTAGATATTGGATCAAGTGTTGATTCAACATTTTGATTTTGTTGCCTAACCATTTCAAGTGAGTTTGTTGGTAGTGGTGGAAGGTGAGATGGCCAAGGAGGTAATTCTTCTACATTGCGAGAATGTGGAGATTGTGAGGTGGCTCTAGGCACCAATGATGTTGGTTGAGTTGTGGAGGGTATGTTTGGTTTAGTAGAGTTTGGTGATGAAATCCTAGTGGGAACACTCTTCTTGGGGATTAGTTTGATTGGTTTCTTTGGCACTGTGGGAAATCCTAGCATTAGTTATGGACAACCCGAGATGATTCCGAGTTGGAAACTTCGTGTATGATCCTAGCAAGTTTTTTGGGTGGTTCTTGAGTGGATGAGTTAGCACTAGGGGCCTTTCTCATGATGAAATGACTAAGGGAGATGGTTGCAATTGCTGATAATTGTGTTTGTTTTTGATGACTAAAGTGTTCTTAGCAATATGGCTTATAAAGGGAAGAACTTGGCAAGTGCATTTAAGACTTAAGCCACTAACATTCTTAGAGATGTGATGATTAACATGCACAAGGTTGAAGTTCAGAGTTTCACTGATCTAGGAACTCATTTAAGATGAGATGGAGTGGAAGGAAAGTTGAAATGATTCTTTTAGCAAGGTTTGACATAATCTGTCACCGGATCCCGCTTCCCTCCTGGAGGGATCCGGCTAAGGATCCTAGGGATCCGCCTCAGCTATGATGTGTTTGAAATGAGATTTCTAGGAGCTAAAGCCTATCTCATTTTGAGTGTTTCAGTTCTCCAAAGTGTTTAAGATGAGAGGGTACTTGAATGATCAAGGGTAATAAGTGTTATAGCAAATGATTGCCTTCTATGAAAGGGAGATGGGCTTAAATGACTACCAATAGATGTTCAAGGATAACACTAAGTGTTTTGATGGTGTCAATAAATGATCCTAGTGATCAGATTTTTGGCCTGAGATGGAATTTAAAAAAAAATCTTTAAAACTCAAAAGAATTGAAAAGCTTAATTCTTGACCCATTTTGAGATAGAGATGACTACAAACAATTTCCTAAAATTGTTCAATATGTCCACCTAAGTGTTTTGAAAGATGAGAAACCATTTGTGAGTATTGAAGCGGAAAATATGGTGAGTTTTGATGTGTTGATAAATCAAAAGGCAATTTGACTAAGATCTCTAGTAAGCCATAAGTGTGTCTAAGCCTTTCTCATCCTTGAAGTGGACTTAGTTGGGTTCTAGTATCATATGTTTGTTATCCGTAAAGCTATCTTGATGTAAGGGATGTCAGTATTGCTGATCCGATGTCACGGATCCCACGGTTCCTCAATGGAGGGATCCGGCTAGGCTAATCCTAGGGATCCAAGCATCCGCATCATAATCCTCACGAATGAAGCGCATATTTTGCACACTAATAACGCTAAGCTAAGCAATAAGAACAAGCATGTCATCACAAAGTACCACTTATAAAAACATGATAAAGTAACAATATCTCAATTACCACAAACCAACAAGTAAAAAGCATAATCATTCATACATAGAATAAAAGAAAATAAGCATATTTGTCTCTTTCGTGAATCCTTTCTTTTCCTTTTTGACGGCTTAGTGAGATTGTAAGCAAGGTTTTGAATCATGCCCCTCAATTGTTTGAACTCGCTTTCATTTGGAATGATTGGAAGTTGATCATAGTAATCAAATGGTTCCAATTTGATGTTGGTTATGGGATCGACATCTTCTTCTTCTTCATTTTCTTCTTCTCTTCTCTCCGGAGAGTCCGAGAGAGCTTTAGGTTTCTTTCCATTGACCTTGAAGCGCTTAGAGGGTATTTTGGTAAGAGGTACCATTACATGATCGGCAAGAAAATGATCATTATTGATAGGGGATGGTTTCAATGCTACAAAGTCGTGTTAGGAGCATACCATATGGAAGTACCATGTTGGAAGCTTTGAATACCCCAACCATTCTCCTTACCATGTAATAGGAGAGATTAAATGGCTTTTGGTGGATAAGACAATAGATCATTTGCACAAGACATGTGTCTGGATGATCTTTGTTTCCAACTAGGCTTATGACGTTTTCCCTAAGGATTTCTTCCCATTTTCTATACATGGGATGGATTTCGAAAAGTTCCATTTGAAAAGGATTACGATGAATGAGTTTCTTGTTTCGGTCGAAACGAGATTGATCGGCTCTTATTTTGAAGATGGTGTCACGGATGGTTTCAGGTTCATCAAGAGGAGTATGGTACATTGGTTTAGGACCAAGTGCAAGGTTTTGAGTGTTAATTGCCCAATCTTGAGAGTACATACAAATTCCTTCACAAGGAATGCGAAGAACTCGAGCAAAGGTGTTGAGAGGAAGAGTAAAGTTTTGGGTATTGATGATGAAATCGATTGAAATGCTATCATCGATGTTTCGAATGATCCTAATGCTTCTATAAAACTCAAAGATGAAGACCGGACAAATTTGTTCGTCAATGTCAAGAAGACAATAAAAATTAATTGTCAAGAAGACTTGATGAATGTCGGTATCCTCAAGGAAACATTCCTTGATTACACGACCTTCGTGGATAAGTCGCTGAAGTTTTTGAAGACCTTAAGTCGGTTTTGAGAATTCCTCATTTCGATAATAATGAGTAAGGTAATGGACGGTATCATGATGATCTTGTTGAGTGGCTTTAGGCATGCTTGGTCCTTACAAAAACAAAATTTTCAATTAGGAAAAGATAGTTGAGGTGGGTTTATGATATTTTTTTTTAATTGTATTAACAATGTTGTGAACACAATGTGAACTTAGTTATGTTAAAAGCCCTTTTTCATGATTAATTTTGAAAACCCTAATTAAACCATTGAATAGAGATTAGTAAAACCATAAACCCTAGAATGTGGATGATGAGAATTAGAACAAGTTAATGTAATTACTTACAATGGTGTTCTTGGAGGGAATACTTGAGAGTATGGAATCCAATGAGGATGAAATCAAGGGTTTAGCTTGTTTTGTGTTATGCGGGAAGAGGGAAAAAATCAGTGGTGATTTTTGAAAGTGATATCCGAGTTTGTTCCACGCTCCCCCGGATCCTTGTATTGTGGATCCGCTAGTACAACTAGGGGATCCAACATCCGTGGGACGTAAGTAGGGTTGTTTGGCATTATTTTTGTAGTAGGTTTATAAGCAAGCTTACTAAAAAGATAGTTTGGAGGTATCAAATGAAGATTGTTTTTGGATGATCGGTTTTGAAGAATCACATATCAAGGGTTCATGTGTGACGCATCTGCCGTTAGTTTGACTAATCAAAGGAATACTATCCTCGATGATGAATAAGACGAAAAAGAGACTAAAGAGACTTCTAACGATGCTAGTAATTATTAAACAAAGAGAGAGTTTATGAAATAAATTAAACTCATGTAACCTATCTAATGAAAAGTAAAACATACCTCTATGCTTCTTGGTTTGGCAAAATACCAAAAATACTTCATGAGCTTTTAAAGTAATCTTTTACCGTGTAACGTAGTTGTGATTTACTTTTAGATCCTTCCTTGAATGTTGACTTTATTATTCTTTGAATGAAGATTTTGGAGAGATTCTAGCATGAAGATTTCTTGAACACAAAAATTGTTAGAATGATCTATCAATGACCAACAAAGTGATTTAAAAGAAAATATGACAAAAAAAATCATTCTTTGTAGTTTTCAAACATACACGGATCATATCAAAATTTTAAAGTACAATATACTTTTAAGAAACTTGTAACTAAGCTCATGCCAATTGTGGAAAACTAGAAGGGGGTTGAATAGTTTTACCAATTTAAAACTTACTTTTAAATATTTAGATCTAATTTTATGTCAATCTATTGGTTGTTTATGTTGGACGTTGATAGATAGATATATAAACGTGTAATGAAAGATAAAGAGTAAGAAGCACATCACCACGACACAAGTATTTATAGTGGTTCGCCTACAAGGACACCTTCCTTGCCCTACTCCACTCCCCGAGTCACCTACTCGAGAGTTTGTAAGCGCTACACCAACTCCTTATAGGCCTTGCCTTCACAAGCAACCTTTGGTACAAAGCTAAATCTTACGAGTTCCTTCACACCAAAGGCGAACCATACCTAACACAACGTTAGCCACCACCCTTTATACGGTGCTAGGCTAACCACGGGATTCTTTCACACCAAGGAGAACTAATCCTATCACAATGTCGCTGCCCTTTTTGGGTACTAGGCTAAGCACCTAGTTCCATTACTATGGAGGAATTACTACCCAACACAACACCTAATGTCAGGAGATCCACTCCTTGTTACAACACCATCAAGGATATCACCATCCTTGGAAATAAACAAATACTCATATGTATAACGATGCACCTCATCGATTATACGACCTAGGCATTCTTCCCCAATGCCAGGATTTGATTCTTGGCATCCTTCACTAATACCTTTGACAGGCGGCACCTTCACTAATGCCTTGTCTTGACACCTTTAGCATTCTTTACTAATGCTTTGACACCCGATAAGCACCTTTCACTAATGCTTTTCATCTTGACACTTTAAATATCCACTAATGCTTTGACTGAGCGATAAGCACCTTCAAAATGCTTTCATCTTGACACTTTCGGCATCCTTCACTAATGCCCTCAACCCAACATCTATGAAGGAAGAAAGAACTATCAACAAGAGAACCTTAGTTGTCTTGATGATGACAAAGCATGGCCACTCATGGACTTGAGCTTGCTCGTCTTCAAAAGTGGTGATCTCGCCTTTAAGAGGAACCTAGAAGATCCACGAAACAAAAGACAAACTACATAGATCACTTGGATATGAGGTTAGAGGGTTATAATACTTGGGGAAGTATGTGTGTAAAAGTGGTGAGTAGAAAGGAAGAAATGACTCTCTATTTATAGAGAATTTCTCTACTTGTTCCCAGGATCCGCGGATCCCTCCCACAAGGGATCCGGCTAGCACAAAGCCAAGGATCGTGGGGCGCTCCTCTTTGCCCATGGGTATTTTTGGTTATGGGTCATGGGTCATGGGTTATGGGTTGATCCATGGTTTTCTTTCTAGATACAATGTATATTAAAGATACAATGAACTTGTTTAAGTGGTATATATAAAACCATGGGTTATGGGTCAATACCATTTGCTAGTTTTACCCATTTAGTATATACTTGTTTTTACCTATTTTAGTATATACTTGTTTTTACATTTTTAGTATACTTAGTTCAAGTATATGTTAACCCAATATGTAAACACTAGTTGTTGTACATATGTATCTAAAAATTACTTATTGTTTAGTGTTTTTATGTAAATAAATAAGTGTGTTAGGAAACTATTGACTCAAACTATTTACGTATTTTATTTGTTTCGTTAAAATGATTTTACGTTTGTTATCGACAAAACATTAGAAGATCGTAAAATATAAATAAACGTTTTTACGGTTTATTTGTATTAACAAGGTATTCTCCGAGTGGGCGTGGCATCAGTGGGATGTTTTTTGTCAAAGGCATGTGCAGTGGACCAAAACTCCCTGAGGAAGTTTTGGTAGAGCACTGATGGACAAATTTTTTGGTATTTCTTTGTAGGCTGGGACATTTTTGGGTAGTTAAAATTGGCCACTACGTTGTTTGTTTAAAACTTGACATGGTCAAGAGTTATGCCTGCCCATTGAGGTGCATACACGATTCCCTGGTCAGCTGCCATTTTTTGTTTTAAAAAGTTTTCAAAGTTTTAATGGCAATATATCAAACACCAGATGGTCACAAGTTGAATGCAACTTTGATCGCTTTCGTGAAGTGACTGATATGTTATTAACAAGGTATATAACAAGATGAATATCTTAATATGAATCTTCTTGACCAAGAAAATGGTTTTGGAAAAGTGTTTTGTGAGATACATACAATTTTGCCATGATAGCAATTTTTATCAGAGTTTCTTTTAAAAATTTTGTGTATGTGTTTTTTGAGTTCTTGAAGGGGGTATTTATAGGAGTGGTGAAGGGTGGTTTTGGAATGTCAAAAGTTTTTTTGAAAGTTATTTTGAATAAACCGTTTGACATCCGCATTTAACACCACCACTCCATTTACCTGCATTTTTCACGATTGTCAAGGTGAATAGTTGCGCAACATTGTAACAAGTGGGTTTTGAAAGGATATTGTTTTACGAGTATAGGTATTTAATACCAAGTGGGTTTTGGAAGGATTATGTGAGGGCCCATGACATGGATGCCAGTTAGGCAAAAAGAACCTATATTTTTGGCCCCAATATGTTCGATTACCATTAGTAACTTCATCACCAGGGTTGGTTGGGGTTGATAAGATCCAATTAATACATATAGCTCACTGAGAGATGATTTTCAGGGACAGTTATTTATTCAGTGGAGGACTATGTACACGTTGTATAATATATTCAATCATGGCACATTTGTCTATATCGATATCAAATAGTCCTGGAATATTAAGTGTCAATTTCCCCAATAATGCTTGTTAGTTTATATCATTTATATGGATTTACGCTTGTTTTCCACTTTCAGGTAAATTACGAGCGTTGGAGCTAAAGAGACCTTGAACGGAAGGTATCTAAAGATTTTATCACGATATGCTATTTTGAAGAATTTCACGGGGTAACTTTCGTCTCACATTACTGCCGTAACTATTAGTGACTCAGAAAACCAACTTACCATTAGGTTAACGTAACTCCCCAAAGGTTACAGCGTTAACTACTAGGTCAAATGAGGTTCCGCCTCACGATACTACGCCGTAACTCTTGCATCAACTACTGACGTACAGGTTTATTAAGAAGACTACGGCAACACTCATTAGGTTTTGCGCCGTAACCGTGAATCTAGTGCATTATTAGATGAAATAGAAGATTCGGTACGTAACTCTATCTGGGTTTACGTAAACCATACACAACTATAAATACCCCAAAAATTCCAGCATTCTATTCATTCCATTCAACACACACAACACTGAGAACGTGGGAAAAAGCTCAAGGAAGGTCTAGAGGAGCATACGGAGGTCTCCAAGGAGAAATCACTCCCTCGATAAGCATTAGCGTTTTATATTTCTTTTACTTTCAGTTCATGTATTTCGTACCTTTGAATATTGAATTGGTTTGCATGATTAATATGAGCGGCTAAACACCTTTTGGTGCTAGCCTAATTATGATTCCTAGTTTTTTTGCATTTACTTAGGTACAATTATTTCTAAGTGTATGCATGCATAGTTTATTGGTAGCCACCCTTGGTTAGGTAGTTTTGAATGGCGATAGAGGCCAATTGCCTAGGAGATACGACCAACTGACCCTAGGTGGCGGTGAGGCGGGAAGGGTAAGATATGACCAACTGGCGACCCTTTCTACTTGTGCGATTTGACCAACTGATCACCTATCATTTGGATGAACTTAAGATAGGGGTGGTGTCTAAGTTCCTATGGCGGGCACTCACTATTATAAATCTAGCATGTAGCGGTACTTAATGACTCTGCGGCAGGGACCAGGGAACAACATGACTTATGACGGTCGCTGACTTCTCTTGTGGTGGCATCTTTTTCGATAGGTTAAGGAGAATTGACCAAATCTTTGTCCTCTCGACTTTGACCCCACACGAGTAATTGGAAGTAAGTAGACGTAGACATAACTAGCTAGGAGGATAAATTAGTTAGCACCACTCCTCTATTGATTTCCCTTTATCCTTTATTTGCTTTTATTTGCTTTATTCTGTTTTAGTAGTTTAATTAATTTAATCCCTATCGAAACCTTTATTAATCTGTGACACTAGACTTAGTAATAATCCATCACACATAACTCTTGGGACGACCTGGCTTACGATTACTACACTACACCGCGACTGAATTTACCTTTGCGTTGATGCACTAGGGTAGACCATAGGTATAACGAGACACTATAAATATTAAGATCTGGTCAGTAAAACTTGCATCAATTTTTTGGCGCCGCTACCGGGGAGATATTTTAGGATTTGTTATTAAGTCTGTTTTTAATTTTCTTTCTTATTATGTCACGATATAAGACTTCAGCTCGAGGCCTTTAAGCCACTCCATTCGACGATCCGGTGAAGCAATTTCGAAGAAGGAAAGTTTACTCTCCGGTTCCTATTCACAACATCTTCTCATTTTACGAATCAGACCAGTCAGACGCAGAACCGGAAGTCATCAATGAAAATAATATCGATGACCTAACTATGGAGCAGTATTTGGAGCGACCAAATAAGAACTACCAACGAAGTTTCTACGGATTCTCACACGAAAAATACTCTATTCGGTCATATTATTGAGAGTTACATGAGCTTAAGTTTTAAAGAGCGAAGATGAGGACGTTCATGATCACGTAGAAGAAGTTCTCCACTTATCCTCTCTTTTCAACGTCAGAGGTACTCCTAGCTATTCAGTCACTGCAAGGATTTTCTCTATGACTCTTTCTGGGACAGCAAAAAGATGGTATAACAAACTCCCTAACGATTGTAAAGGATCA